>CM053275.1:80260831-80626162 GCA_028583415.1 Protea cynaroides
GGGACTCTATGCGCTTTTGGCTTCTTAGCAAGTAACGGGCGATCATGCAGTAGAGGAATACTCTTCCCCTCTATACCTTTGCTTGGAAGTCCTCAGGGTCTTTGCGTGCATACTTTTTAGTCATTTCTTGGATGTCTAATCCCCCGTTCTTGAAGAAAACTTTGACCTCTTCCTTACTCCACTTGAAGTGTTCTTTGATCTTCTGAGTGTATTCGCTCTGAAGCGGAGGTTTAAAGATCCTCTCCCTGTAAGGGTACATCAGACATACCCTGAAGTCTTCCACTGTAGGGCACATCATTGAATCACCAAATTTGAAAATGTGCGTTGAGGGGTCCTAGAATTTGGTGACTGCTTTCAACAAACCAGGACAGAGGCTCATGTTCTGAAGGCCACATAGGGCTTCGAGATGATATGGCTTTAAAGGTGAGGTGTCTCTCCTAGAATTAAACCATTCCCACTTCCTAAGACCTTTGTTCATGTTGTCGCGCAGTTGTCAAACAAAAAGTCAATCTTGTACATCACAAAAATAGTAAACTAAGGGTTCAAGTCCATAATAAAATGTTCATACAGTTGAGAGGTCTCCCACTTAGGAGTGCGTAAACATGAATATTTGAATGCATTATATTAAATCATGTACAGCTTTACTGCATATTATAGCTATGTCTGTGCACTAAATCCTAATAGTCAAACAAAATGCAATGAAGATGAAGGCCTAGTTAGGCTGACAAGAAGCTGTCCACATGGTTGACCATGGGAGGATCTTTGGGCTGCTCATGTAAAGTGACTGATCCTCAGGAGAGGATGCCACCTTTTGGGCAAAGAAACATGGACCTTGGAATTTGGGACGCCGTTGAATGGATGAACGACAAATGAATTCCAGTCGAGTTATAGGATTGTAAATGTATAGAAGGACCTACTCACGAGAGTGCCACACAAATTTGCTCACAAGGGAAGGAGGCCGAAGACGTAAACTCTGGGAATCCGTTGGATTGGAGAATGGGAGAAGAGTTTTGGCCATAAAAGGATTTTTTTCCCTGATAATGATGAGAAGACACGACCTTTTAGCTGATAATAAGTCCGATCAGATCGAAGAGGTTCAAGGTTCCACAAACTATGGAAGTCTAACCCCTTTTTTTTTTTCTTTTTTCTTTTTTTTTTTTCAGGGGTATAACTAAATATAGTACTTCTTTACCTGATCCAGATTTGTCAGATATTGTAATTCTTCGCCATCAAGGTCGGTTAACCGTATAGCCTTACCTGGGAGGATTTCTTTGATAAGAAAAGGTCCGCTCCAATTTGGACGAAACTTACCCCTAGGGTCATGTATGGAAGCCCTTTGCTCTTTTAGCACCAAGTCTCCAACAATCAACTGACCAGGATGTGCTTTCTTGTTGAAGGTGGCAGCAATCCTCTGCTGATACTTCTTTGAATTGTCTACAGCCCTCATCCTTTTTTCATCAATAAAATTCAATTCCTCATATCTCGCTCACCTCCATTTGGCCTCAGAGATCTTAGATTCCATAAGGGTCCTCAAGGAAGGGACCTCTAATTCAATGGGAAGAACTGCCTCCATACCATAGACTAAAGAGTAGGGAATTGCTCCTGTAGATGTCCTAACCGAAGTGCGGTAGGCCCATAAAGCATAAGGAAGCTTATCTGCCCAATCTGTGTTAGTTTGTGCCATCTTCTGCAGGATAACCTTGATGTTCTTGTTAGCTGCCTCGACTGCCCCATTTGTCTGTGGGCGATAAAGAAAAGACCTATGCTGATTGATATGGAACTTCTCACACAAGTCTTGCATCTTACCCCTGAAATGTGTACCTTGATCAGATATCAAATCCTGAAGCATACCGTGGCGGCAAATGATGTACTCTTGTAAGAACTTGGCCACTTTATTGGCAGTAAGCTTGGCATAGGACTATGCCTCTACCCACTTCATGAAATAATCTATGGCAACCAGGATAAATTCATGTCCATTGGATGTCTTGGGGTTTATCTTCCCAATCACATCTATACCCCAGGTCGAAAATGGCCAAGGAGAGCTCAAAGTATGCAACTCTGTTGGGGGCACGTGGATAAGATTGGCAAATATCTAGCACTTGTAACACCTTTTCACAAAGTCGACACAGTCTGCTTCCATTGTGTTCCAATAATACCCCAAGCGTAGGATTTTTTTAGCAAGCATCCTGGCATTCATGTGGGTCCACATATCCCTTCATGGATTTGTTCAATAACATTATGGGCCTGTTCCTCATCAACACAAACCAACTGCACTCCATCATAAGACCACTTATATAAAATATCTTCACATAATATGAACTGGGCGGCATGTCTCCTCAGGTTTTTCTTCTCTCCTGATGTCGCATCTGTAGGGTATTTAGATTCCCTGATGAAATCCACTATAGGGGCGAACCAAGGTCAACCATCTGTTGTTAGTGCATTGACTTCTTCATCCATGTAAGCCGGCTGTATCATTCGTTCAATTATCAAAGGTTGCATCTTCTCATTTGGATTACCCCCAATCATTGACGCTAGCATTGCCAAAGCATCAGCGTATCGATTTGTATCTCTTGGGAAGTATCCGAATTCTATCTCTTTGAATTTACTGGCCAAGACCTGAACCTAATGTTTATAAGGTATGAGCTTGTCATCTCTTGTCTTCCAGTCTTCCCTAACTTGCTAAATAACGACTGAAGAGTCTCCATACACTTTCAATTTCCATACACCAAAGGACAAAGCCGCTCGGAGCCCTCTCACACATGCTTCGTACTTCGCAATATTGTTTGTGCATTCAAACTCCAAGTTAAAATACAAAGGTATGAAGGCACCGTTAGGATCGACCAGCAATACCCCAGCCCCATATCCTCGATGGTTCGCCGCGCCATCAAAGAACATCACCCAAGTGTCGTCTCCCAGTTCTTCCTGAACAGTGGAGACTTCTTCACTAGGAAATACGTCCTCCAATTGTTTGAGATTTCCTTCAATTGAGAGAGACGACAAATGCTCAGCGATCACACTTCCCTTGATAGACTTTTGGTTCATGTAGGTAATATCAAACTCCGAAAGCAGCAACAACCACCGTGCCATTCTCCATATCAAGGCTGGCTTTTCAAAAAGGTACTTGATCGGGTCCATGCTGGAGATGAGGACAATAGGATATGAGAGCATGTAATGTCTCAATCTCCTCGTTACCTAGACCAAAGCCGTGCATGTTTTCTCCAAAGGAGTATAGTTAATCTCATAGCCCGTGAACTTCTTGCTCAGATAATACACAACCCTCTCAGTACGTCCATCTTCGTCATGCTGGGCAATCATGGATCTCATTGACTCTTCCAAGACAGACAAATACAACAGAAGTGGTCTCCCAGGGGTTGGCGGGACCAAAACTGGCGGATTAATCAGATATGCCTTGATCCTATCGAAAGCCAACTGGCACTAGGGATTCCAAGTTTTTGGCTAGTCCTTCTTTAATAGTTTGAAAATAGGTTCGCAGATGGCTGTCAGATGCGCTATGAATCTGTTTATGTATCGCACTCTTCCTAAGAATCCTCTGATCTCCTTTTCTGTTTGTGGAGGAGGCATTTTAGATATAGCTTTAATCTTGGCTAGGTCAATCTCTATACCCCTCTCACTCACCAAGAAGCCCAATATTTTTCCAGCAGTTACTCCAAAAGCACACTTTTGAGGATTCAGCCTCAACTTGTATTGCTTTATCCATTCAAAGAATGTCCTCAATGCCGTGAAGTGATCCTCCTTGGTAATTGACTTCACAATTATATCATCTACATATACTTCAACCTCCATATGGATCAAGTCATGGAGGACAGTAGTAGCCATTTTTTGGTAAGTGGCCCCAGCATTCTTAAGCCCAAATGGCATTACTTTATAACAATAAGTACCCCAATCTGTAGTGAATGAAGTCTTCTCTTTATCCTCTGGTGCCATCTATATCTGATTGTAGTCTGAAAAGCCATCCATGAAAGATAACAGTGCATGTCCAGCGGTGTTGTTGACCAATATGTCAATCTTGGGTAGCGAAAAGTCATCCTTAGGGCTTGCTTTGTTCAGATTCCTATAATCCACACATACCCTTAATTTACCATATTTCTTTAGGACAATGACAATATTGGCCAACCACTCTAGGTAATGGACTACTTCAAGAAAATCGGCATCAAGTTGCTTCTGAATATCCTCCTTGACCTTCAAAGCCCACTCTGACCTCAATCTCCTCAACTTTTGCTTGTGGGACTTTGAACCAGGCATCAAGGGAATCTTATGTTGGACCACCTCAGGGTCTATTCCAAGCATATCCTCATAAAACCAGGCAAAGACTTCTTGAAATTCTTTGAATAACTCCACCATATTAGTTGTTTGTTCCTCAGTTAAAGTTACCCCGACTTTGATCTCACGGGGCTCTTCAGTTGAGCCCAAATTGACCATTTTGAAATCCTCTTCGACTGGTCTGGCCTTCATTTCCTTTGAAGCCTTGATAGATCACATTAACTCCGGAGAAGGTTCATCATTCTCATCATTATCCGAGTCAGAGTTAGTGTAATCGATAGGAATGGAAGAAGAAGAAGACACAATATAATCGAAAGTAAAATTTTCATTGCTAATAGAAGAGGTGTCTACAGGATAGGAGGTCCCAAGCGGGACAGAATCAACACTAGAAAATGTTTGCATTTTATCTAAACTTGTACTATGCATAGACACAGCCAAATTATTCAAAATACATGACTCATTAAAAAGACAAAATGGTCTACACAACTCCAATTAGGGATAACCCCATCAAAAGGATGAATAAGCTGGTGTGGACCCAAATCCTCGTTCTTGCTTTCCTTGGTGATGGCCAAGACTCCTTCGTCGTCGAACAAGCTGTCGACATCCACGAACTCTGATCCCGTCTTCGCTGCATCACTTTGCTTTTGATTCCTCATCAGCTCTAGCTCTACCCAATCAATATCACAATCAAAGAAGATCTCAAAGCCAAGAACTCACCGTTGAAGGTGCACGTCACACCATGGCTCAGGGAAGCCACAGAACGGAAAGTCTGACCCTTCCTTGACAAAGTGTCCATTAGGAGTTGTAGAAGGTGAGATCGTTTCTTCACCGTGAATCCCATCGAAGTGGAGGCTATGGATCTCTTGGTCTGACCATTGTTGCTGCCATGTCTTACTGTTGCTGCTGTTGCTGCTACCTTTTCTTGGAAAGACTGAAAACTGCCTACTATTCTTGTACTTTCCTTTTTCGAGCCTCAAAAAACGTTCATCGGCTCTCCTCTGCTTCTAATTAATCAAGGCCAGGTCCTCCCTGGAAGGAACGTACCCCAGTCCAAATCTATTCTCATTTATATTAGAGAAAGCACATTGATGTCACCTTGTTGATGCAAACCCGGACCCATTCTTGGGAAAAAAGACATGTTAAGCAATGAATTAAATACAAAATTTAAATTCTTACCTGAAGGTTCTAACTGTGTTGTTGCTAGGATTGAACTGATCTAGAACCCCCTCAGTTGCACCCCTGTACTATCCTCTAAATTGCTGTCTCCCACTGCCAAGGCATTAACCATATCAGAATCGGCATACACGGTCACCACCACCCCTTCATATTGAAATCTGACCTTCTGATGCAAGGACGATGTGAGGACTCCTTCTTTGTGGATCCAGGGCCTCCCCAAAAGCAAATTGAAAGAAGTCAGTATGTCCACCGTATGAAGCTCGACGTCAAACATAGCAGGGCCTACCTTAATCTGTGCATTAAGTACTCCATTGATGGTCCTCCTGGTACAATCATAAGCCTTAACACAGTGCGTGGAAGGCCTGAGCTCTGTCTCATTGAACCCAAGATGCTTAAAAGTGCTCAGAGGGAAGACATTCAATGTTGAACCTTCATCTATAAACACTCTTGGAATCATGTGGTCCCTAAGACCGATGGTGATATAAATAGCCTTCTTATGCATCCTCCCTTCATCAGTGAGATCGGCATCGCCATACATCAAGGAGTTAACAGCATGAGATCCTCCAACCATGTTCGCTAGCTCAGTACAATTAGTGGAGACTAGAACTTGGAAGCTGGCTAATGATTTCAGAACTTCGTCCCTGTATGCCTTGGATGCCATGAGTAACCCCCAAATTGACACACATTAGCCTGTGTCTTTTCCAACTGCTTCAAAATAGGATTCTGGGGCTCAGGGGTAGTACATTGCTCTTTTCCTTTGTCTCTTGCCAACTGTCCGGGATTATCAACTGTCAGATTCGCAGGCTTGAAGGTCTTTCCACTCCAGATTTCTGCTATAGGCTTGTCATCATACCCAGGGATGTAAATCTCTAGGTTACTGAAATCTTGGGTCACCTAGGCTACCTCCAGCTCATCCTCAATGTATATGATCAAAGGGGTTCCCTTTTCAACCCTTGCTACAGAATGCTTTGTCTGTTGAGGGAAGACCACCTCTAGATCATACTCTAGTTCTTGCTTGATAGCCACAACCTCAAATGATCCCTCGTACTTGTTCTGGTCCTTCCAACTGTAAACAGGTGAAACTGAAGACGCGCCATATTCGTCAGAACCCTCAGGATGTGAAGAACTGTAACAACCATCCTCTTCCTCTTCTATGAAGTTGATAGAGTGGTTAGGGAGAGGATTTTTTGCTGTAGATGCTGGTCAGT
This sequence comes from Protea cynaroides, assembly GCA_028583415.1. Lineage (NCBI taxonomy): Eukaryota > Viridiplantae > Streptophyta > Magnoliopsida > Proteales > Proteaceae > Protea > Protea cynaroides. Next base: position 80,267,497 of record CM053275.1, read on the forward strand.
TCTGAATGGCAAAAGTTTTGACCTCCAGTGCATCTTGAATCGCTTCCTTTAAGGCGAAGCAAAACTCTGTGCCATGCCCAACCTGGTTGTGGAACTTGCAGAATCTGTCCTGTCTAAAACTTGCTGGGAGAGGATTGGGTAGTACCATCGGTCCAGGGGGCTTTAACTAGCCAGCCTTTATCAATTTATCCATGATCAATTCTCTTGGTAAACCCAGCTCTGTATATTGCCTGCTTGCTCTCTGATTCGTCTGAGGATACGGAGCTTCAATCAATAACAGGGCTGAAGAGGCCGCTGCTACGCTCTTGGCCTGGGAAAAAGAATTTGTACTAGACGCTTTGGAATAATTGTTTCTCCTGCTTGAGCTGCCCTCAAATATTACCTTATCGCCTTTATGCGGGAGATCCCCGTGGTTGATCGCATCCTTGATCTGTTGTCCAGCGGCGATTAAGGTCTGGAATGTGGTGATGCCTTGTCCAAAGATAAAAGTTTTATATGTGTTAACCAACCCTCTCATCATCATGGTGACTTGCTCTCTCTCAGAAGGTCTGTTCCAGATTTACGCAGCAATGACCCTGAATCTGGCCAAGTAAACAGTGAATCCTTCTCCAGGCAATTTTATGATTGTTTCTAACTGCCTTCTGTGGGTTTCCACTTCAGTGTTATAAGAATAATGTTCCACAAAAGTAGTTGTAATGTCTACCTAGGATTTGATTTGGGAGGGTTTCAAGTGCAAGAACCATTTGTGAGCCCCACCAGATAAAGAGAACTGAAATGCTTGGCCCAACTGCCTGTCTGAGAACCCCCTCCCTATCCTTAGGATACCAGTAAATGACCTAATATGGGTGGTGGGGCAGCCCGATCCATCAAATTTCTCTAGAGGCCATTTGAACTTATCTGGCAGCTTGGCCTCTGGGAAGTAATTCACTCCTTCAGCATCTATAATCTGATCTTCCATTCCTTTCATTCCTCTAAGCAAATGCTCTACATTATGCAACCGACTCATGACGGCTGAACCGGCCAATAGTTTATCCACCTCTGATAGCTTACTGGAGGAAGGCTCCTGAATCACTATCTAGGGTGGAGGAGATGCATTCTTGGGGGTGGTGGGACCATTGCCTCCCTCAGGTGAGGCTGCTGCATTGGTGGCTGATTGCGGCCCAATATTCATGTTTTGCTTGACCAATCCTACCATGGCATGAACTGTTTGCTCCAAACTGGTAAGTCTAGTGGTCAAGGGGCTCATGACGATCTTCTATCTCATGATCTTCCATTTCCTCTGTCAGACTAACCAGCTCTCTAGGATATCCCTGGGTTGATTGAAGACTGGGGACTCTATGTAGTCTCCCAGAGGTCGGATCCCTTACCCAACTGGAAATTATGTTTCAACTCTCCTGAAGGTGACTGGAAATATGGAACAGGGGAACGAAGGTCAGGACTCTAACAGATAGGGAGAACCAAGAATAATGAACATGCATGCATCAAAGCTGACTCAACCAGACAAAGTTAGTTCCTGTGTAAGAACTCCATTAGGTTAATCCTCGCCAATTCCAGTGATTCAGATTGATTCTTTGGTTGGTTTTCAACAAGAGGGTATCTGTAAAACAGACTATATCTCTTATTGAAACTCCAGCCCAATGAACACATTAGAATCATTGGATTTGGGAGGGATTTACCGTTTGAAAGGACCCGCACAGGATATCAAAGAATTTCAATTCAATCTTGAACAAATGAGTGAATGCTTCACCAGTGACCACCTACATCGAGCGAGGTGAAACCGGACAAAGACAACACTTAGTTGTTTAGGGATGAATCAAGCATACAAGTGTCAATAAGGTGATAATGGGACACGACAAGGCTACCTTGACAAGGATAAGAATGCCTATCACCGTATGCACGATGAGTCAAAGACACCTACATCCCTTTATATAGCCACATAGCTGCGGGTACAGGCCAAGGTTGTGGCTTCGCCTGACGGGTCATCTAATATGCACTGGAGCCCGTTTCAGCTAACCATGAGGTTTGTAACAATAGTAACCAATATCTGGAGAACCATGATATCACTATACCATAAAATAGTCAGTAAAATATATATAGTACACCTAATCAGACAAGGCTACAAGAAAGGGTGTTCGCTACTTCTATACCTAACTACAACCTAACGCCCAAAAATGTAAGTTTATGCATAAAGAGAAAGGGATAAAGATTTACAATCTGGAGTCTGGCATGAATTCCCAACGGAGTCACCACTGTGAGGACTGGGAAAATCATTAAGAAAAATTTAATTATCCTCATTTTTAAAATTGAATTTACATATTGTGAAACTTGTCTACCCTCATTACACTCAAACTGGGATCTGGAACATTCTCACCTTCGGATCCCATCCACTCATGCCAGTGGAGGGTAAGAAGACTGGAGTCGCCACCTCGATAAAGTCTAGGACCTATAAATGATGTCCCTCAGTGGGGGGACACTAATGACTCGCGTAAATGGAATGGCTATCTTGTCTCACCAAAGATAGGTAAGTGCTAAATTATGAGTTGGGAATGTGTTAGGCACCCAACTCACTCGGTTGAACTGGTCTCCCTAAATCCTATCCATTCCTACAATTTATGAACACTTTGGGCTATCTAATTAAACTACAAGATACAAGGGGAAATCCTAATTTGATCTCTAATTCTTTACTAACTACGCATGACATAAGTTGAAATTAAACAAATTAAACAAGATAATAATCACAAAATGAATTAAAAAATTTAATGAACAGCCTAATCATATATCTAAAGAATGGACAAAATGATTTACAACATATGACCGAGGTCTGGGAAAATCCCAAACTGCCTACGTATCCCTGTGCGGCAGGAATCAAGCCAAACGTAATTCGGACGGGTGTATACGTACCAGGTGTGTGCAAGAGAAGGGACGCTCCCAAAATATTAGAACGCATCTCAAACAATGGATGTTCCCATAATCATGGGACACATCCGATGGTGAGAGATGTCCCCACAACAGTGGGACCCGTCTCAGTGTTGAGGTACTCCCTATCACAAGGAAGTCCCCTCGATGAGGTAATCCTATAATACATGGAACTTACCTCAATTTGAGTGTGTGTGTGAAAATGATGCTCCTAAAATATTAAAACACATCCAAAGGATGAGATGCTCTCATAATGGTGGAACACATCTCGGTGTAGAGGTATTCCCTTTCACAGGAAAATCCCTTCGTTGAGGTAATCTCATAATACATGGAACTCACCTCAATTTGATCGAGCATGGAGCGACCAAACTCCTCCGCAGCCTACGTATCTGTCGAGACCTATGTCTCTCGAGAATCAGGTCAAGCGTAGTTCCCATGGATTGACGAGCGACAGACACGCGTGGCAACACTCAGGAAAGGCCAAATGCCTCGGCTCCCCACACAGGGGGATACACTAAATTTCACTCGCATCCCACACTCGGGATACCCAAGTAGGCAGTCCGTCGGGCCAGATTCATTTAAAATAATCATGGTGAACATCCAAACGGCTCAGATTCATTTAAAATACTCAGAAAGACAATCCAATGGTTCAAATTCATTTTAAGCACCCATGATGAAGATCCAATGGTCCATATTCATCTAAAACACTTATGACCAAGATCCAATGGTTCAAAATCCTTTCAAACACTCATGATGAAGATTTGATGGTCCAAATCACTCAAAATCACTCACAATAAAAATCCAACGGTTTAAATCTCTCAAGATCATAATCTGTCACACCCCAATTCTGATCCAACCAGAATGGTGTGAGTGAACCGTCATTAAACCAACGGTTCACACCAACATCTCGAATAGGCCATGTCTACTCATACAAACCATCACACATAACCACAATCAGAATATAAATATACAGCGGAAGTCTTTAAATAGAATGAACTGAGTATCTATTGATAATTTAAATAAATATCCAATTATCCAAAATCAAACACATAAAATAATATCATTACATCCATTTAATCCAATCGAAAATAAAATAAATAAATAAATAAAATCCAATCAGAGGTACACGCAGAAAGGGCACTCGCATGAAGCGTCATGCTCGTCCTCTCCTGCCTGCACACTCAAAGCAGCAACGCCACCATACGCCGGAGCGTTCACATAATCGTCTACAGTATAACCTGCATCAACATCTAAAACAATGTATATACAAAGGGTGAGCTCACAACACAGCTCAGTAAGACAATCAGACAGTTTCACAATATTATGCATGAGTAACAATCATTTTATACAGTGGTCTGGTTTTAAGTTTGCAAAGTGCTATAGAAAGGTTTGGTGGCCCCCGCACCTCTATACACGAGTGTGTGGCACCTCATGGTTTACACCCCCATTGGCCCACATGCACCCATCATGGAATAGAGATAGAGCTAAGATACACACGTACCTCCCCTGATACTCTACCCATACCAGTACCTAAGCCCCTACTGGCCAAGGCTCGCAAACTGGGCTCGCAACTAACCAATCCTATATGTCATCAATGTACGCTCTATCCCAGCACAGCCATCTACGGCATAGAGATAAAGCTAAGGCATTCCCACACCTCCCCTGATGCCCTATCCGCAACTAACCCACTAGGATAGAAACAATACGCAAGTAGACCCTATCCCAACATAACTCCCTACGGCATAGAGATAGAGCTAAAGCATCGTGGACAAGCCAGCGTCGACCTCGGAGACCACAATGCCACATAACCATGGCTAGGCCAGCATCAACATCGGAGACCACCGTACCATGACCTTCCCCTGATGCCCCACCCGTACCAAGAATGTTAAGACAGAATACTACAAAAGGTGCTAGTGTGAGGAACGATCCCAGGCCCATGCCCCACTCCACACACTAATGAAAACAATCACATGCTTAACAATCACATTCGTATCCATGCATGAACAATAATAATAACTGAAAGTAAAAGATGGCATGTGAATATGCACAAACATCACATCATAGATATTCAGGTAATTAACAACAACTTACTGTCCATTAATTATTAGATTTAGGTCAGATTCCCTTACCTGACGCTCGTTCGATAACTTGCTCCACGTCGCAAGGTCCAAACGATATGTCACAAAGTCCTACAATATTATTAGGGTCTCATTAGAATATATTGTTTAGGGTTTCATGTTGGTCGGAAACCAACACGGTTACAAAACACCCTCACAGAGCTGACCGGTGGCATGTACTGGTCACAGCTCTGTGGGGAAAACTGGTGACTGGTATGGTCAGCCGATCCCCACAGACCAGCCTCCCGAGGGATACCGGTGGCAACATACCGGTCGCACTATGTGCAACCGGTATAGTCGATCAGTATGTCTCCGGAAGACCATACATGGGTTTTCATTTGCGGTCGATCATCCTCCATGGATTTCCAAGGTTTCTCCTATCCATTCTAAGTCTAATCATTGAGTTAGAGTTATCCCCAACTCATTCGAGTCTCGTTTCGATGAATATCATCTAGGGTTTGACGGCAACTTAAGGTTTATTGGCCAATTTAGGGTTTTAGATCAATACCTACTTTGCATGGTATTGATCCACCCACACAACTAACATAGGATAAGAAGATTGATTCGAACACTTATCGTTGACTGGCATAGCGTGAGCTTCGTCGAACGGTAATGGCGGCACCTTCTTCTTCTTCCTAGCTCCTTCTCCTTTCCAACCTCTTTCTCTTCTCTAGGGTTTGTGAAAGACAATGGAAAGGATTTGAAGAGGCTTAAGGATGTATTTATAGGCTAGATTTAGGGTTTAGTAACCCTACTAGGATTAGGAAACTTCTAGGATTCAAAATCAAGAAAATGGGACCCGTGGAGACCAATTTCCATATTCCCGCACTTAGCTGCGTAAGCTATACCGGTCGACCGGTACCAAGACCGGTACCATCGACCGGTCAACATAAAATGATGACTATTGGTCGTCTTTGGTCCGATTTCATACCTGTTTGTCATCCGCTTGTCCCGTTTGGCCCGGTGATGATCGGAAGACCTGCTACGACACAAAACCAAGGTTTAGACCGGGTTTACGGAGTACGGGTCTTACATAATCCAATCGTTTAGATTCATTTAAACAAATTTCAAAAATAATCTAGTGGCCTAGATCACTCATCATGATAATCTAACCGCTCAGATTCAATAAAGTCACTTATCAAGACAATCCAATGGTTCAAATTACTTTAAAATTACATCAAAATTTCAAATAAAAAACCATGATCAACTCATGAAAATTTCAATTATATGGTCATGATCAATTCTCATAAAATTCAAATCATGTGGTTGGATCACCCGCATTAAAATTCTAATCACATGATCAGACCAATCACATTAAAATTTCCAAGCACATCGGATCAATTTCATCCTCCAAAATGCAAGATCAATGGCCATATTTCATTTCATTACATGCATAACAAGGAAGGCTGAGCCAAAACCCAACATGCACATGTGGAAGCCGACGCATATGATCAAAGAATCATCATATATGCGAAGATACAATAATAAAATGAAGCAAACAACCACAATACGACATACAAGTATGGTAAACTGGAAAAGAAACCAACCTGATGTGCGCCGGTGAGATTGAACAGCAGGATGTCGCGAGGATCGACGATGATGATCGTCGCAGGATGTCGTGAGGATCCTCAGGTTGATGATGAAGGTCCTCGTAGGATCTGGTGGGGATGGCCGAGGATGATCGTTGCAGGGTGTTGCGAGGATCTTCGGGTTGACAACGATGATCGTCGCAGGATGTCGTGAGGATCTGATGTGCGTCGGCGAGATTGAACAGCAGGATATCGTGAGGATCGATGATGATGATCGTCGCAGGATGTCGTGAGGATCTTCGGGTTGACGATGATGATCGTCGCCAAATGTCGTGAGGATCGACTGCTTAGTGTGAGTTGCGGACAGGTATGGGGGATGGTCGCTGGGTGTGAGTTGCGGACAGGTGTGAGGGATGGTTGTGCTCGGTTGCTGGGTGCGAGTTGCGGACAGGTGTGGGATGGTCATTGGGTGCGAGTTGCGGACAATTATGAGGGATGGTCGTTCTCGTCTGCTGGGTGCGAGTTGTAGACATGTGTGGGATGGTCGCTGAGTGCGAGTTGCTGACAGGTGTGAGGGTTGGTCGTGCTCGGCTGCTTGGTGAGAGTTACGGACAGGTGTGGGATGGCTGTTGGGTGCGAGTTACAGACAGGTGTGGGATGGTAGTGCTCGGTTGCTGGGTGCGAGTTGCGAACAGGTGTGGGATGGTCGTTGGGTGCGATTTGTGGACAGGTATCAGGGATGGTCATGCTTGGCTGCTGGATGCGAGTTGCAGACAAGTATTGGATGGCTGCTGGGTGCGAGTTGGGAGAGATGGGTAGGGAGATGCTAGGTGCGAGTTGGGAGAGATGGGTAGGGAGCTGCTGGGTATGAGTTGGGAGAGACGGGCAGGGAGCTACGGGGTGCGAGTTGGGAGAGATGGGCAGGGGGTTTTCGAAAGGAAAAAATAAAGGTCTGCCTTCCAAAAAAACTACCTCCTCCTTGTGAGCATTGGTGGGGTATTTATAGAAGCAGGAGGTTAGATGAAGATAGGTGGAGTGGGGCTCAGTGATGGAGACTGGAGTTATGAGGGATGGTGCGCAAGGTGTTGGGTTTTAAAGAGAAGAGGTGGAGTGATTTGGGGGTATGGTTTGGTCGGCGAACAGAGGGAGGTGGCAGTACCTCCCTCTCACTTTCTCTCTCTTTGTTCTCTCTATTCCCGCTCTTTCTCACTCTCCTTCTCTTTGTTATGGCTCCCTCCCAACAGCCATGGCCCCCTCTCTCCCTTTTCTTTGGTGCTTTTTGTGAAACCTACATGCAAATTTCAGGGACGAAATTTCTTTTAAGGGTAGGGGAGTTGTAAGACCCGTACTCCATAAACCCGGTCTAAACCTTGGTTTTGTGTCGTAGCAGGTCTTTCGATCATCACCGGGCCAGACGGGACAAGCGGATGACAAATAGGTATGAAATCGGACCAAAGACGACCAATAGTCATCATTTTATGTTGACCGGTCGATGGTACCGATCTTGGTACCGATCGACCGGTATAGCTTGCGCAGCTAAGTGCGGGAATATGGAAATTGGTCTCCACGGGTCCCATTTTCCTGATTTTGAATCCTAGAAGTTTCCTAATCCTAGTAGGGTTACTAAACCCTAAATCTAGCCTATAAATACACCCTTAAGCCTCCTCAAATCCTTTCCATTGTCTCTCACAAACCCTAGAGAAGAGAAAGATGTTGGAAAGGAGAAGGAGCTAGGAAGAAGAAGAAGGTGCCGCCATTACCTTTCGACGAAGCTCACGCTACGCCAGTCAACGATAAGTGTTCGAATCAATCTTCTTATCCTATGTTAGTTGTGTGGGTGGATCAATACCATGCAAAGTAGGTATTGATCTAAAACCCTAAATTGGCCAATAAACCCTAAGTTGCCGTCAAACCCTAGATTCGAGTTTCGAGATGATATTCATCGAAACGAGACTTGAATGAGTTGGGGATAACTCTAACTCAATGATTAGACTTAGAATGGATAGGAGAAACCTTGGAAATCCATGGAGGATGATCGACGGCAGTTGAAAACCCATGTATGGTCTTCCGGAGACATACCGGTCGACTATACCGGTTGCACATAGTGCGACCGGTATGTTGCCACCGGTATCCCTCGGGAGGCTGGTCTGTGGGGACCGACTGACCATACCGGTCGCCAGTTTTCCCCACAGAGCTGCGACCGGTACATGCCACCGGTCAGCTCTGTGAGGGTGTTTTGTAACCGTGTTGGTTTCCGACCAACATGAAACCCTAAATAATATATTCTAATGAGACCCTAATAATATTGTAGGACTTTGTGACATATCGTTTGGACCTTGCGACGTGGAGCAAGTTATCGAACGAGCGTCAGGTAAGGGAATCTGACCTAAACCTAATAATTAATGGACAGTAAGTTGTTGTTAATTACCTGAATATCTATGATGTGATGTTTGTGCATATTCACATGCCATCCCTTACTTTCAGTTATTATTATTGTTCATGCATGGATAGGAATGTGATTGTTAAGCATGTGATTGTTTTCGTTAGTGTGTGGAGTGGGGCATGGGCCTGGGATCGCTCCTCACACTAGCACCTTTTGTAGTATTTTGTCTTAACATGCTTGGTACGGGTGGGGCATCAGGGGAAGGTCGTGGTACGGTGGTCTCCGATGTTGATGCTGGCCTGGCCATGGTTATGTGGCATTGTGGTCTCCGAGGTCGACGCTGGCTTGTCCACGATGCTTTAGCTCTATCTCTATGCCGTAGGGAGTTATGTTGTGATAGGGTCTACCTGCGTATTGTTTCTATCCTAGTGGGTTAGTTGCGGATAGGGCATCAGGGGAGGTGTGGGAATGCCTTAGCTCTATCTCTATGTCGTAGACGGCTGTGCTGGGATAGAGCGTACATTGATGACATATAGGATTGGTTAGTTACGAATCCAGTTTGCGAGCCCTGGCCAGTAGGAGCTTAGGTACTGGTATGGGTAGAGTATCAGGGGAGGTACGTGGGTATCTTAGCTCTATCTCTATTCCATGATGGATGCATGTGGGCCAATGGGGGTGTGAACCATGAGGTGCCACACACTCGTGTATAGAGGTGTGGGGGCCACCAAACCTTTCTATAGCACATTGCAAACTTAAAACCAGACCACTGCATAAAATGATTGTTACTCATGCATAATATTGTGAAACTGTCTGATTGTCTTACTGAGCTGTGTTGTGAGCTCACCCTTTGTATATACATTGTTTTAGATGTTGATGTAGGTTATACTGTGGACGATTATGTGAACGCTCCGGCGTATGGTGACGTTGCTGCTTTGAGTGTGCAAGCAGGAGAGGACGAGCATGACGCTTCATGCGAGTGCCCTTTCTGCGTGTACCTCTGATCGGATTTTATTTATTTATTTTCCTTATTTTCGATTGGATTAAAGGGATGTAGTGATATTATTTTATGTATTTGATTTTGGATAATTGGATATTTATTTAAATTATCAATAGATACTCAGTTCATTCTATTTAAAGACTTCCGTTGTATATTTATATTCTGATTGTGGTTATGTGTGATGATTTGTATGAGTGGACACAGCCTATTCGAGATCCTGGTGTGAACCGTTGGTTCAATGACGGTTCACTCACACCATTCTGGTTGGATCAGAATTGGGGTGTGACAACTTGGTATCAGAGCTCTCGGGCTCTGTCCAACAAACCATATTACACTTAACTAAGTCGATGAACTGAGTTAGGAAATATTAAAAATTTTTAATACAAACACACCCTAAGCATTGTTTGATACCTGAGACTGATTAAGAAAGAGAATAATGTATTATTCTAATTATGAAACTTAACATGTGCACATACACTAGTTAGGTGAAACATGAAAACTTTCATTTAATAAGAAAACAAGTATCAAACGAGATAGTGCTACAGGGTACAGTCCACAAATCGGACAGTTACCCTGTTATATAAACAGTCATATGCAAAAGAGGAGGAAATAAAGAGGACAATCATGGGGTAGGGGGCCTGGGGGGAATAGGGTCTGCTATATCATAGTCTCGCTCGTAAGCAACCCTGAGCCAGTGCACTTGATCCTGCGTGACTCTGAGACTGCGAGCCAACTGTGCCAAGACGCGGCTCATCTCACGCAGAGTGTCCCTGATCTCCATCATCATACTCATCATGGTGTCGGAGGGAGACTGAGATGGACCAGCGGTAGAGGTAGACAGGGGTGCTGCTGGTGTAGGCTGTGGAGCTGGCACTGGTACATCCTCGGCCCTATCCTCGTCATCATCCCACTCGAGCTCGGTTGCATAGGTCGCATTGGCTGCTGCTGCTGCTGCCGCCGCGGCTGCTACCCTCCCAAGTGGGCGAGGGCGAGCCTCCAACTCGTCATCGCTAACTGGCAGATCAACCATCTGCATCCTTTGAATGGCGTCCCAGTCTATGTCGGAGGTCATAGTGTCCTCAACGGTCACCTTGCCTCTCATGCTCACGCCTAGACGACGTAGCTGGGCGGTAATGAGACAACCGTAGGGAAGGTTACTGGCCCGATCGGCCAGGGTCGCCTGATGCATGGTCCTAATGATGAGGTATGGGAGAGAGACCCGCTCCCCAGTGCAGACGCAATAAGTAATGTACTGAGTGAGCTGGGATAACTCACTATAATGACCGCTCTGGGGAACGATGTTGTTTTGAATGATGCGACTGTAGACCCGGGGTATAGGTCTCAGGCTAGCTGCCTTCATGGGAGCTCCAGGGTTTAGTATTTGATCCACTATCTCTCGGCGCAGATCCTCAGTCAGATAGCCCTTCGCTTTGGGAGGGCAATATACTAGGTCTCCATCATTTGGAACCCCTAGAAGGTCGGCCGGTTGGTGGGTGTTAAAGGAAATGGGAACACCCCGGACATAGCTAGAGATGCGTAAATCCCTACCTTGGTTGGGATCGTTCACATCTCCGTGCAGCTCCAGGTTAGCAAAGAAATGCTTAACCAGATTAGGACGGGTGGTGTCGGTGTATGAAATGACGGGCAACCAACCAAGCCTGTCGAACGCCGCTCGTACGTCGAACCGGTCTAATTGCTCCAAGTTAACCCGACGCCCGGATTCAATGCTTTTGTTATCGAACCATGGGAACCGAGCTTGTGCCTCTATAGATCGAAACCAGTGCTCGTCAAGCTAGGGAAATGGTGGCTGGGGAGCACGTGAGCTCGAGCCATGAGGACGTTTCCCAAGGGTGCGTCGTGAAGCCATATTAATCTGCAAAACAAAAGAAAACAAGATAAAATGTTAGAAATTGTCAAAATTTCGGCAGCATAACGACTGTAATTAAAAAAAAAGCCTCGAACTCACCCAAAAACATGGGGAGGAGGACTTACGTAACCCCCACACTCTTCAACAGACCAATCACAGACAATTACAATAATAAATTTCAAGAAATTAAGAAAAATCAAGAATTTTCGAAAATTTTGGAAAACCTAGGTCAAAAGGTGTAAAAATTCAATTTTTATCAAAACCGTTCGGTGAAACCCCAAATTGGTTGAGGGCTTTTGCTCTTGGGGGTCCCTAAACCCTTTCCAAGCCGAAGGAAAAGAGTTCCTACGGTTGAAACATCTCGAACAATGAAAAACCTAAATTTCTACATATAGACGATATGGAAAATTTATAAAAACATGAGAGAGAGGGAAGAGACCTACCTGGAGACGATGTTCTACGCTTTGAATGGAAGGAATCGGCTTCAAATAGCACCGGTCGGACTGTAGCAACTCAGAACCCAGAGGAAAATCGCCACCGGAGAGAAGGAAGAAAGAAAAAGTGAGAATTTTTTCACTTTTTTGCGATTTTAAAGCCAATTTTGGGCATACCGGTCGACGGTTTTGCCTATATCGGTCGACCGGTATCTCCCTAGGCATGCGACCGCTATGTCTTGGTCAGAATTTTAATTCTGACCGGCCGACTATACCGGTCGCAACCCTGTATACAGAGGTGCGACCGGTACGTTGCGACCGGTATGTACCAGAAAAGTTAGAAAATTTTCTAAAAAATTTTTTTTTTTTTAAATTGTGTAAATTGAAATTTTAATTCTCGACTATTTCCCCTGTATTATTCAAGACTAATACTACTATTATTGTGGTTCTCACGTGTTATGTCTTCTTCTCAGATCCAAACAGAATAGTCTGAGATGGTGGGAGGAAACGGTCGTAGAGGTCGGAAGCGTCATCAGGCCAAGATGCGCCTAGAGGAAGAACAGGTCGATCAAGACCATGTTAGAGAGCCAAGTCTGGAAGTGGAAGAGGAACAAGTTCCAGAAGTACCAACAAATTTACCTGGCCCGCCTCACAGGGATTCAGAGACCATTGTTACAAACCTGGTCTATCAGATGCAAGCTCAACAGAAGGAGTTCCTGAGCGAGGTACTGAAGATGCTCAGGCCAACAGGTTCTGTTCCCACGGGAGGTACGCCTGAATCTGGAGAGAAAAATACCTCACAACCGATGCAGGGTAGTCCAAGGCCGATGGGCCAAGCACAGAACGTACCACCACCGCATCAGTTCCCGTCGCCTTCTGCTTACCCGGGAGCTTATCCGTACCCACCACCATGGTACGGAGCAAACACGCAGGGACAGCACGATCTGAGTAGGGCGGTGGATAGATTCCTGAAGTTGAAGCCTTCATCATTCACTAGTAGAACGGGGAAACCATTGTGGCCAGCACAGTGGTTTGCAGAGATGGAGAAGAATTTCCGTCTGATGACATGTACAAAAGAGGAAAAAGTTTTATTTGCTACTCACATGCTAAGAGAAGATGCAAATGCTTGGTGGAATTCTACACGGGCATATCTGGAGACTAAGTATACACTGGTGGGCTGGGAAGTGTTTAAAGCTGTCTTCTTCGATAAATATTTTTCGAAGAGTTTCAGGGATCAAATGGAGAAGGAGTTCATCAACCTACAGCAATCTCAGTCGACCGTGTATGCTTATCAGCAGAGGTATGAAGAACTATTCTTCTTCGCACCGGCAAGTATGCAAGAGGAAGAGACCAAGACACGTAGATTCACTATGGGACTACGTGGAAGCATCAGAGAGCACATATTGGGTCTGGACAAGAAAATCTACAATGAGGCTGTGCAGGTTGCGAAGGTGATAGAATCCAGTCAGAGGGACAGCTTCTTTGCTTAGAACAGGGGAGTGAAGAGACCTGCTAGTGAGAGTTCGGGTGGCGGTAATACTAGACCATTCCGTCCATACAGGGCTCGACCGCTGCAGTGCCTGCAAGGAACAATGCGGCACCACCTGTGCCACAGAATGCCGGATACAACCCGAATATAAAGTGTTTCAACTGCCAGCAAGTGGGTCATATTGCAAGGGCTTGTACTCTACCTAAGAAGCAACCTCCCTAGCAAGGAAGAGTTTATGCGGTCACCACTGAAGAGGCAGCCGCATCACCGGATGTGGTCACTGGTATGACTCTATCCCTTACTATTTGGCTTATCTGTATCATTTGTGTGTATGCGCATATAGAACTAAGGGATGATAGAAAATTCCAGGAATTGTAAATGTAGCTGGTATACCCGCCAGAGTATTATTTGACTCTGGGGCCACGCACTCCTTTGTTTCGATTTCTTTTGGGAAGCGAATGGAGTTACCAATCAAGCATTTGAACCCAAGCTTGATAGTTTGCTCTCCACTAGGAGTCGAAGTGGCTTTGACCGAATATTATGGACCATGTACGGTATGTATTAAGGGCCGAGACTTAGAAGCAAACCTAGTACTACTCGAGATGGCAAACTTTGATGTCATTTTGGGAATGGATTGGCTAGGCCATCATTCGGCCGTCCTTTTATGTGGTGAAAGGAAGCTTGTGCTTACTGACAAAGAGGGAAGGGAATATAGTTTCGCTGGGATCAAGCTATCTAGGAAGCGGAAGTTGATTCTCTCTGCCCTAAAAGCCAAGCGATGCTTAGAGAAAGGGGGAGTGGGGTATCTAGTATCTGTAGTCGATCTCACGGCAGAGTCACTCAAGATGGAAGATATAGATGTGGTTCGGGAGTTCCCAGATGTATTTCCAGAGGAGCTTCCAGGTTTACCGTCGGACAGGGCTACAGAATTTGTAATAGATCTTATGCCGGGTTCGGCGCCGGTGTCTAAAGCACCATACAGAATGGCCCCGACCGAGTTAAAGGAGTTGAAGACCCAGTTACAAGAATTGTTGGATAAGGGCTTCATACGACCTAGTATATCGCCTTGGGGAGCACCTGTATTATTCGTCAAGAAGAAGGATGGAAGTGTAAGGCTATGTATTGACTACCGTGAACTGAACAAGTTGACGATCAAGAATCGGTATCCCTTGCCTAGGATCGATGACTTGTTTGACCAGTTACAGGGTGCAAAGGTTTTCTCAAAGATCGATCTTCGATCAGGGTATCACCAATTGAAGATCAAGGCCGGAGATATTCCGAAGACTGCTTTCAGGACGAGGTATGGGCATTATGAGTTTCTAGTTATGTCTTTCGGGTTGACCAATGCTCCAGCGTCGTTTATGGAACTGATGAACCGAGTGTTTCATGATATGTTGGACACTTCGGTCATCGTATTCATCGATGACATATTGATCTACTCTAAGGACATGGAGACTCATACATCGCACTTGAGGGCAGCCCTACAACGGCTGAGACAAGAGAAGCTTTATGCTAAATTCAAGAAGTGTGAGTTTTGGCTGAAGGAAGTGGCTTTCTTGGGCCATGTTGTATCTGAAGACGGTATCAAGGTTGATCCAAGCAAGATAGCTGCTATAGTAGGATGGGAAGCACCAAAATCTGTTGCGAAAATTCGTAGTTTCCTTGGGTTGGCTGGTTATTATAGAAGATTCGTGGAAGATTACTCCAGGATCGCTATTCCACTCATCAGATTGACCAAGAAGGGAAAGAAATTCATATGGACAGATGAGTGCGAGAAGTGCTTTCAGACTTTGAAGTCAAGACTAGTCTCTGCACCTATCTTGACCATCCCAGAACCAAGCGTACTGTTTACCTTATATACGGATGCTTCAGGGTTGGGTATTGGGTGTGTTCTGATGCAAGGAGAACAAGTGATTGCTTACATATCAAGACAGTTAAAGGAGCATGAGAAGAACTATCCTACGCATGATTTGGAGCTAGCAGCAGTTATTCATGCAATCAAGACTTGGAGACACTACTTGTACGGTAAGAAGTTTCAGATCAAGTCAGATCACAAGAGCTTAACTTATCTTTTCACTCAGAAGGATCTGAATATGAGACAGAGGAGATGGCTGGAATTGTTGAAAGATTATGATTGTGACATCCAGTACCATCCGGGTAAAGCAAATGTGGTGGCCGACGCCTTAAGCAGAAAGTGGGCATCGAAACCTGAGGCTGGACCAAGTACAAATGCTGCATTATGTGCCGCAGCTTCAAGTTCAATCGAAGGTGATGAAGAGTTTATTATAGAGACTGCAGAAGATCCAGTTGAGCAAGGCTTAATTCATAAGTTCACTATGATGTTCGCAGCTTTGAAGATCTCGCCGGATCTAATTGATGAAGTCAAGATAGCAATCCTACAGGATCCTCATCTCAAGACAGTGCAAGAAGACTTAGAGAAGGGTACAAGCAATCCTGACTTTACCTTGGATTCAGACAAGGTACTCAGGTATCGTGGACGATTATGTATACCTGAGAGCGAAGACTGCGATATCAGAGACCGAGTTATGACTGAAGCTCATTACACCCCATATTCGGTACATCCAGGAAGTACCAAAATGTACCATGATTTAAGAAGACTATATTGGTGGAGGGGTATGAAAGCGGATATAGCTCGTTTTGTGTTCCAGTGTCTGAATTGTCAACAAGTTAAAGCGAAAAGGCAGAGACCCGCAGGTTTGCTACAGCCATTACCAGAACCTGCATGGAAGTGGGATTGCATTACCATGGATTTTTTTACTGGCCTACCTTTGACACCAAGGTCAGTGGATGCAGTTTGGGTTATAGTAGATCAACTCACCAAGACAGCTCGATTCATTGCGGTCAGACCTCAGTATACCATGGAGAAACTGGCCAAGTTATATGTGGATAATATAGTCAGACTTCATGGCATTCCAGAGAGTATAGTATCTGACAGAGATCCCCGTTTTACATCAAAGTTCTGGGAAGGATTACAGAAAGCTATGGGAACGAAGTTGAAGTTCAGCACAGCTTTTCACCCTCAGACGGACGGACAGTCAGAGCGAACTATTCAAATTTTGGAAGATATGCTCCGAGCTTGTGCAATAGATTTCAAGGGAGCTTGGGATGAGAAGCTATCACTTATCGAGTTCGCTTACAACAATAGTTATCAGGCTACAATTCAGATGGCCCCATATGAAGCACTCTATGGGAAGAAATGTCGTACACCTCTGTTATGGAACGAAGTGGGGGAAAGAAGAATTGTAGGACTGGAGTTTGTTGAAGAAACTTGCCGAGTGATTGATCAAATCAAGGAGAGAGTAAAGACGGCTCAAATCCGACAGAAGCACTATGCGGATAATCGACGTCGAGATCTGGAGTTTGCAGTGGGTGACAAAGTATTCTTGAAGGTGTCACCGGTGCGAGGTCTGAAACGGTTTGGTAAGAAGGGGAAGCTTTGCCCCAGGTATGTGGGACCGTATGAGATATTGACCCGACGTGGTAATGTAGCATCTCAACTGGCTCTACCACCATCTATGTCCAGTGTTCATAATGTGTTCCATGTATCATTACTGAAGAAGTATGTCAAAGATCCATCGCACATTTTGACCGCTGATCCCCCAGACTTGACTGAAGACTTAACTTTCGAAGTGGTTCCTGTGATGCTCTCAAGTCGAAAGGTACAGCAACTTCGAACCAAGGATATCCATTATGTGAAGGTGCATTGGAGAAGCCAAAATGTGGAGGAAATTACTTGGGAAGAGGAGAGCGCAATGAGGAAGGAGTACCCTAACCTTTTCAACGATCAAGGTATGTTCAAATTTCGGGGCCGAAATTTCTTTTAAGGGTGGGGGAGTTGTGAAACCTACATGCAAATTTCGGGGACGAAATTTCTTTTAAGGGTAGGGGAGTTGTAAGACCCGTACTCCGTAAACCCAGTCTAAACCTTGGTTTTGTGTCGTAGCAGGTCTTTCGATCATCACCGGGCCAGACGGGACAAGCGGATGACAAACAGGTATGAAATTGGACCAAAGACGACCAATAGTCATCATTTTATGTTGACCGGTCGATGGTACCGGTCTTGGTACCG
Source organism: Protea cynaroides (assembly GCA_028583415.1). Lineage (NCBI taxonomy): Eukaryota > Viridiplantae > Streptophyta > Magnoliopsida > Proteales > Proteaceae > Protea > Protea cynaroides. Next base: position 80,285,319 of record CM053275.1, read on the forward strand.
GTCGACCGGTATAGCTTGCGCAGCTAAGTGCGGTCCTTCGTTCGTAGTGGTCATTGTATAGTGAGAAAGCTCACCCCTGCCTGCGAGACGAGAAAGCCCTCTTTTACATCACATGAATTGAAATGCAACAACCAATTGTTGTTCTTTTGACGATTAACCACTCCGGTACGAATCTGGAAATTGGTCTCTGCGGGTCCCATTTTCCTGATTTCGAATCCTAGAAGTTTCCTAATCCTAGTAGGGTTACTAAACCCTAAATCTAGCCTATAAATACACCCTTAAGCCTCTTCAAATCCTTTCCATTGTCTCTCACAAACCCTAGAGAAGAGAAAGAGGTTGGAAAGGAGAAGGAGCTAGGAAGAAGAAGAAGGTGCCGCCATTACCGTTCGACGAAGCTCACGCTACGCCAGTCAACGGTAAGTGTTCGAATCAATCTTCTTATCCTATGTTAGTTGTGTGGGTGGATCAATACCATGCAAAGTAGGTATTGATCTAAAACCCTAAATTGGCCAATAAACCCTAAGTTGCCGTTAAACCCTAGATTCGAGTTTTGAGATGATATTCATCGAAACGAGACTCGAATGAGTTGGGGATAACTCTAACTCAATGATTAGACTTAGAATGGATAGGAGAAACCTTGAAAATCCATGGAGGATGATCGACGGCAGTTGAAAACCCATGTATGGTCTTTCGGAGACATACCGATCGACTATACCGGTTGCACATAGTGCGACCGGTATGTTGCCACCGGTATCCCTCGGGAGGCTGGTCTGTAGGGACCGGCTGACCATATCAGTCGCCAGTTTTCCCCACAGAGCTGCGACCGGTACATGCCACCGGTCAGCTCTGTGAGGGTGTTTTGTAACCGTGTTGGTTTCCGACCAACATGAAACCCTAAACAATATATTCTAATGAGACCCTAATAATATTGTAGGACTTTGTGACATATCGTTTGGACCTTGCGACGTGGAGCAAGTTATCGAACGAGCGTCAGGTAAGGGAATCTGACCTAAACCTAATAATTAATGGACAGTAAGTTGTTGTTAATTACCTGAATATCTATGATGTGATGTTTGTGCATATTCACATGCCATCCCTTACTTTCAGTTATTATTATTGTTCATGCATGGATAGGAATGTGATTGTTAAGCATGTGATTATTTTCGTTAGTGTGTGGAGTGGGGCATGGGCCTGGGATCGCTCCTCACACTAGCACCTTTTGTAGTATTTTGTCTTAACATGCTTGGTACGGGTGGGGCATCAGGGGAAGGTCGTGGTACGGTGGTCTCCGATGTTGATGCTGGCCTGGCCATGGTTATGTGGCATTGTGGTCTTCGAGGTCGATGCTGGCTTGTCCACGATGCTTTAGCTCTATCTCTATGTCGTAGGGAGTTATGTTGGGATAGGGTCTACCTGCATATTGTTTCTATCCTAGTGGGTTAGTTGCGGATAAGGCATCAGGGGAGGTGTGGGAATGTCTTAGCTCTATCTCTATGCCGTAGACGGCTGTGCTGGGATAAAGCGTACATTGATGACATATAGGATTGGTTAGTTGCGAGCCCAGTTTGCGAGCCCTGGCCAGTAGAGGCTTAGGTACTGGTATGGGTAGAGTATCAGGGGAGGTACGTGGATATCTTAGCTCTATCTCTATTCCATGATGGGTGCATGTGGGCCAATGGGGGTGTGAACCATGAGGTGCCACACACTCGTGTATAGAGGTGCGGGGGCCACCAAACCTTTTTATAGCACATTGCAAACTTAAAATCAGACCACTGCATAAAATGATTGTTACTCATGCATAATATTGTGAAACTGTCTGATTGTCTTACTGAGTTGTGTTGTGAGCTCACCCTTTGTATATATATTGTTTTAGATGTTGATGCAGGTTATACTGTGGACGATTATGTGAACGCTCCGGCGTATGGTGACGTTGCTGCTTTGAGTGTGCAGGCAGGAGAGGACGAGCATGACGCTTCATGCGAGTGCCCTTTCTGCGTGTACCTCTGATCGGATTTTATTTATTTTTCCTTATTTTCAATTGGATTAAAGGGATGTAATGATATTATTTTATGTGTTTGATTTTGGATAATTGGATATTTATTTAAATTATCAATAGATACTCAGTTCATTCTATTTAAAGACTTCCGCTGTATATTTATATTCTGATTGTGGTTATGTGTGATGGTTTGTATGAGTGGACACAGCCTATTCGAGATCCTGGTGTGAACCGTTGGTTCAATGACGGTTCACTCACACCATTCTGATTGGATCAGAATTGGGGTGTGACACTTTTCCACTCTTTAGGCAGCCTCCTGGTGATCGAATGTCGATGGGAAATCTGTAGTGTACTTGGCGGTTGGCTCAAGAAGAAGCGACAGCGGCTAGGTAGGTAGGTTGGGGCTGCCGATTTTGGGGGAGGGAATTTAGGGATGAGGGATGAGGTGTTGACCTCCCCCTTTTCCACTCCAACTCCCTCTCTCACCATATCTCTCTTTCTTACTCTTTCTCGCTCTTTCTCTCTCTTTCCCACTCTTTCTCACTCTCTCTCTCACTTTCTCACTCTTTCTCACTCTTTCTTGCTCTTTCTCTCTCTTTTTTTTATTTATTGTTATTATTATTATTATTATTATTATTTTGATATACCCCTCTCATTGCGTATGGTCCCCCAATGAGAGCGGAGATCCCCGCAGTGGCAAAATCAGGGTGCTGACATCATGTTTATACTTTAAGGCGATATAAATCCTCTTTTTTTCGCTCTGACATATTACTGCTGAACCAAACCAACTTGTTTTCCCTTTATTTCCTGATGAAAATTTTTTTTTTGTTTCAACGTATGACTAACAAATTAGCCGACCATAGCACTACGAGATGAAAGCAAACCTTCAAGAAACTATGTTCTTAAGCACCCTAACTTCATGAGATCCTTGCGAGGGTTCTCCTTCTTCCTTGAGATCTTCTACACCCTTAAGAAAACCTAATAAGAAACCCTATCTTCATCCTCTTCTCACAACTCTCTCTCTTACTCTTTTTCACACATTTACATGCTTGATGTGCTGCAAAAGTATGTGGGCCTGACCTCTGTTGGTTTTTTTTTTTTTTTTTGGTAGAAGCCTGAAAGAATATATTAATAAAAGATAAAAGAATACAAAAAATCCTTAATAGGGTACCTAACCTCTATTGGTTAAAACTCATTTTAAACGCATACCGTACAGTCGTACCATACTCCACCGTTTAGTTCGTGTATTGTTGTATTGACCTTAGAAATATTTTAAAATACTCAATACTCCAAGCCTTGCAGTTTAAACCATGTTTAATACGTGTACTATATTGTATCCTTATTTTAACCTGCATCTTCAATGAGTAATGAGTCAATTAATCCCATATCATTTTGGGTAAAAGATAGTTACCTCCCCTGTACTATAGCTTAATGACAGTTGCCCCCCAAAGTTTCAGAAAAAGACAAACGGCCCCAATTTTTAACAGTGTTAAAGTTAAAATTTTCATTGACGATTATACCCCTAATTAGAAAAAAAAAACCCTAAATCGATCTTTGCCAAGCTTCTTTCTTCTCTTCATACCTTTGCCCTCTCACCTTCAAGTAGTTGCCGAAATTGAGGAGCTCAATTTTATGGCCGTCTGTTTCAAAGTTATTAGCAAGGAAGAGACAGCTGGGAGTTGGGGTGGGATTTTGAGATAGAGAGAGAGAGAGAGAGGGCTGCCGCAAAAAGGGGATTGAGAGAAAATCGGAGAGTGGGAGATATAGGGGTTTGTCACTCGCAAGGAGGAGGTTTAGGTGAGAGAGTTCGCGGCAAGGAGATGGAGAAGAAATAGGGAGGAAGAAAGGTAGGGCGGAATCAGAAATTAAAGAAGGAGAAGAGAGTTGTAGGGAGTTTCGTCTACTTTTGCAATCATTTCACCGGTGGCCTTATCCTTTTTTTTTTTTGGGTTTTTTTCTGGTTTATAGGTTTATCTTTATCAATGGCTTACCCACCTGGGGAACATCATGAACACAAAGAAATAGACATTGCAAGTCTGCCTTCAACACGCATTTATCTAGAGAACTCACTAGTTCACAAGATGGGTAGGCCTCCAAAGCAGAATTTATTGGATGAATTTGGTGAAGGAAACATTATTCTCAGATGACCCTCTACGTGAATTCAAGGATCAAACTGGATCAAGAAAGATCATCCTAGGCCTACAATCTATTTTCCCAATCTTACAATGGGGGAGAGACTACAATTTAACTAAATTCTGAGGAGAATTCATTTGCAGGACTCACCATTGCAAGCTTTTGGTTTGCCAAATACATCCAGAGAACTCACCAGTGGAATTGGCAGACTATACTCATAGGGGCATCATTCTTGGTTTTCCTTCTGTTTGCTAAATACATTGTAAGAGTCTCAATTCATGTACCTCTATTTACCTGGATTTCAGAGGTTAAAGTCTTTATTCTGACCCTTACATGGTTTGATGGAGAACAAGGAAAGAAGAATAAGAAATTATTTTAGGTGCCTGCAATTGCTCCATTGGTCTCTGTTATCTTACCCCTAAATTTCAATGCAAAACCAACAACTTCTGCAAACTAATGCTTCAGGAAACATATAAAAAAAGGTATACATTCATTGTCCCCGAATGAAATTTATTTCACTGGAAAGTACCTGGGGAAAGGTATCAGGAATTGAAGAGCTCGATTTTATGGCCGTCTGTTTCAGGGATATTTGCAAGGAAGAGATGGTTGGGAGTTGGGATGGGATTTTGAGAGAGAGAGAGAGAGAGAGAGAGAGAGAGAGAGAGAGAGGGCTACGGCAAGAAGGGGACTGAAAGAAAATCGGAGAGAGGGACAAATATGGGTTTGTCACTCGCAAGGAGGAGGTTTAGGTGAGAGAGTTCGTGGCAAGGAGATGGAGAAGAAATAGGGAGGAAGAAAGGTAGGGCAGAATCAGACATTGAAGAAGGAGAAGAGAGTTGCAGAGAACTTCGTCTACTTTTGCAATCATTTCACCGGTGGCCTTTGCATCTTCTTTTAATTCGGTGGTCAATTCTATGGCTTCTTTGATTTTCACCAATAGTTCTCCAGGTCGGGTAAGTTCATTTTGGATTTCTTTGATCATAACCCTTTTTTTTTTCTTTTTCTTTTTTTTGGTAAGAGTCAGTCACACTCGGAAAGGGTTAATTTGTTCATTAAAATAAAATTAACCTCTCACCGTTAGTATCTAACGGAATATTCCTAACGACGTAGGTCTTTTTGTATTTTAGTAGTATTTCTAAGAGAGACATTCGTTTTTTCCTGAAACTTTGGGGGGAACTGTCATTAAGCTATAGTACATGGGAGGTAACTCTGTCTTTTACCCTATCATTTAATATTCTTATTGCCTTTTACATATTACAGACGCGGGATTAAAGGCTGCCACTTCTTCATATTTGCTTCTAAACTTGTTACTTTATTACTCATTAAGGTGGACCGTGGGCTCTGGGTCATAACAATGTATGTTGTAGGCTATCATAGAGCTCTCTCTCTCTCTCTCTCTCTCTCTCGCTCTCTCTCTCTCACTCTCTCTCCATATGGATTCATGCTTGGAGTTAGGGGTGTCAAAAATGGGTCCGGCCCAGTAGCACGGACCGAGCCAACCCGATATAACCCGAACCCAACCCGGACCGAACCTTAATGGACAGGTTTTGGTCTCGGCTTGTAAAGCCCGACACCGTTTCAGCCCAAACCGAAACCAGCCCGTTAAGAAGCCAGAACTAGCCCGAACCAATAATACCTAACCCAAACACCAGTAAGGTCCATCCGGGCCCAGTTTCTTAATTTTAATGGTTTTAAATGTTGATGGATTATATTACACTGTTATAGTTCACTTCTTGATCGAAAAGATTATATGAATCTATAGTTGAAAAGAGTATGTTAATTGTTACAATTTACTGAATTACATGCATATAGAAGGAATGATGCTAATTTTATAGATAGAAATAATAAAATAGGCTATATATCTTACATATAAAATAGGCCCGATAAGCTTGATAAGTTCGGTCCGGACCAAACCAGTCCGAAATCACCTCAATAAGCCCAACCCGATAACAAACCGACACCGGACTAGCCTGATAGTTATTGTGTCCAGCACAGCCCAACCCAGCCCGAACTCTTAATGGACATGTTTTGGGCTGGGCTTATAAAACCAGACACTGATTCAGCCCGGACCGAAACTGACCCGGACCGGCCCGTTGACACCCTTACTTGGAGTTTTGGACAAACATAAAACATCAATAAACTACTTGATTGAAGATGATAATTCTAACTGTTTTATGGCTAGACACATCATAAATGTCATATGTTCCCATTGATTTAGGTATAATTCTTCAATTTATGGGAGTATATTGCCCTTTTTTTCACTGTACCATGTTCTATTTGATCCGTTTAAAACCCGTACAATCCGTTTTAGTTTTTTTGTCATTCTCGTAATGTTTGACAATCTTGTTTTTGTTTTGCTTCGTTTAAAACCCATTTCGTCCCGTTTTGTTTTTCTGTCGTTCTCGTTTTAACTAACAATGGGCCTGACTCATGGGCTGATTTCATAACAAATACAACGTATCTTCAACAAGAATTTAGAGTTCCGATTTAGCCATTAAGTTGGAATCATATCTGAGTCGTGAATGCAAAATCCTTGCTAACCGTTGGTAATATAAACGGATTGAATTTGAATCGAATATACCACTATCCAAAATCCGATTCGAAATCCGTCCAGTGTATAAAAACTAAATTTGAATTATCTAGTTAAAATCCGATTCGAATCCGAAAATTGAATTTAGAATACAATTTGCAAGAAAAAGGAAAGAAAACCCAAGTTTAAAATTAAACGTATTACCTACCCTAAAAAAATAAGAAACGAAACCCTAAATGGCTATAAACATTAAAATTATATGAGTCTTAACACTAAAACCTAAGATCTTATAAGTCTTAATATATATTTGCTCCAATTGTCTGATGTCTAAATTAGCATCCAAATCAGACCACACTTATCCGAATTCAATTTCTTACAAATGTGACTTAGGATTTGAATTCGAATTTTCAACTATCTTGGATAGAATTTTCATCCACGTAAGCGACACCAAGCACATCGGTTTCAACGCAAGGAAACGCATGGACTGACAGCTTCATAACAAAGCAAACCATTTTATACCATAGAAGACAACATAGATTGAAACAACTCTTGGTTTCCAAGCATAAGCACTAAGACCTGGGTTTTGCCACGTGTACAAAAAATACCCGAAATCTTTGTCTCTATATAATCCCCTTGGACTCATCATCAACCACGTTGTGAATCTTGTGACCCGTTAGGCTCTGCAAATTTTTTGACAAATTACAGATATACCCTTCTGTAACGGATGATAAAGCATTAACCATGGTTAACTGATCAAGACTATAAAGACCTCTCTCCCTCTCTTGCTCTCTTGCTCTCTTGAAGCATCAGTTTCAGTTTCAGCAATGAATTCTCTGTTTCTTTCTCTTCTGTATCTCTCTGTTTCCTTCAGTATTATCTTTAGATTCCTCTGTTTTTAAACAAATCTCAAGTTTTTTTTTTAGAAATGTGATTATCTCCTTTAAAAGATTCTATCTTTTGGAGAGATCTTTGGTGTTAATCATCAAAATCTGCTCAGATTTTCTTGATTCTACAGTTCATTAAGATATAATTTTTTCTCTGGGTGAGATGCTGAAAGGAATCAACAGAGGATTTCTGAAATTTATCCATTCTACAGATTATACTGAGTCAATGTATGAATCGGACGAGTTTCGCATGTACGTGTTCAAGATCAAGAAATGCCCAAAAACCAGAAGCCATGATTGGACGTGTTGCCCATTCGCACACTATGGCGAGAAGGCGCGGCGCAGGGACCCACGTAAATTTAAATACGCCGCCGTCGCGTGTCCTGAGTTCAGAACCGGTGAGTGTCGGAAAGGTGAGTCATGCGAGTTCGCTCATGGAATCTTTGAGTTTTGGCTTCATCCTGATAAGTACCGTACACGTGAATGTAACGCCGGAAAATATTGTCGGCGAAAGGTATGTTTTTTTTCACATACGCCGGAACAGCTTCGGCCGGAGATGAAGAAGAAGAGTTGTTATGTTTGTAGGGTACGGATGGAAGGAGGAAAGAAGGATGAAAGTTGTGGGTCTGTTGGTGATGGGAGAACTGAGTTGAGTTCATCACCTGTAAATATGGTGATGAGAAATGGAAATTTGAAGGAAGATCAGTGGGATATTGAGGAGACTTTGAGGAGATTCAAGATTGAAGATGATCAGGATGGAGAGGAGATGAGTTTCAGTGATTCGGATGTATTGGATTTACCTGATATTGATTGGATTAAGGAGTTGGTGAAATGAATATGAGATATGAGAGAGACAAATATATTTGATTTTCTTTTTTTTTTTCAAAGAGGAAGAAAAAATTGTTTTATTTCAGCTTTTATGTGCAAGAAAGACAGTAATTGAGGGCTATTGTGGTCAGATGATCATGGGTAAACACTGTCATTAGCCTCTCTAAGTCTTTACTCAGTTTCTCTCTGTGTATGAAAAAAAAAATTTGTGTGAGAAGGTGATTTGTTCTATAGACAATAGAAATCTTATATCAATATCTACAAAATCTATAAATATTGGTTACCAAAATTGTTTATCAAAATCAAATTGAAGTTCAACTCAAAGTCATGAAAGTTTGGGGGTGAACCGGTCCAATGGAAGGGGTGAGAGCCAACCGTGGTTCAAGTAGTCGGTGTTGGATTTGTCAATTCGTGTCAGTTTTGGACATGATAGATCTTAATCCAATACTAATTATTGTTTGGATCAAATTCAATATCCATTATTTTATTTTTTTAATATTTCATGCCATGTGTATCCAACGGATAAGATTGTCACATGATAATCAACCACAACTACGTATTAGGAATATAAAATTAATATCTAATATTTAATAAAATAATAACTAATTCATGTCATGGGATGACATAAGACTCCAAAATTGGATTCTCAATATAAAATCTAGATTAAAAGGAAATAAATTCGATCATATATAAATTGAAATAAAAAAATAAGAAAATATCCATAATCAAACAATTCATGGACCTGATCTCATCTATAATCTTCTAAGAGACACAGGAGGTCTGTCAGCGAAATATCGTTTGAGATGTAGACTCCCATCAGGATCCAATGTAAGGAATATTCCCAAGGATGGTTTATCATCATCTTCCACGTTATTCATGTTTACCTCCTCATTAGGCGGTTCAAGGTTCAGATCAAAAGGCAAAAGCCTAGGGGGCTCTTCTCTGTCTCTGCCTCCATTGTCAGGTTCATTATTGTCTTCCAAAGTTGCAAGAGAAAGAACTGTTATAAGAGGAAGTGATGTAAGTGAAAAATCTTCATATCTATGACAAACATAGTTGTCAAGGCATAAAGGGAAACCAAGGCATTGAAGGTTTGATGAGACGCCCGATTTTTCAAGGCATCATAAGGGGGCCTGGGCACCTAGGCAACGATTTGACAATGCAAGAGTGCTTTGTCCGGCTCTGTGGCTCCCGCGCCAATGCAGAGACCAATAGGAACTTAAACATGGGCATCCAATTAGGGGGGGGGGGTCAGTTTACCCATCTTATGTCTGAGTGCAGGAGCACATTGCCGAACAAGAATCCTTTTCAAAAAAAAAAAAAAATGTAAGTTATTGTTATTAAAGTACCTTCATTGTTCTCTTCATTTGAAGCATCAGGCAGCAATAAGATCTTTTGCAATAAAATTGCATCACTGAATACCATTAAATTCTTCGAAGACATCTCTCTCCTTTGTATCTTACTAACATCGGTGAATCCAAAATTTATTTTCCAATAATCAACAAGTTCAGAGGCAGAAGGTAAGACCAGTTTCTCAACTTTGAGGGAGAGAAGAACCTGCAATTTGAATTAACATATGAGTTTAATTGAAGAGATTATTACCCTCCACTCAAGACAGCAGTCAGCTACAACCTTAAGATTTCAGGTATATCATTTTTATCAAATAAACAATACTTCTTTTAGGGGATGGTATTCCTTTATCCACCATGAACAAAGGACATCTTAATCCATTGGTTTTGGTGGTTCAATGAGGATCTAGGAATAGTTTTAGGGGCAATTAGGACATTCAACATACAAGGGTTTCCTATAGGGATGATCCTATTGGTTACTTTCTCTTCACCCTAGGGGAAGGAAAACTTTCTCCTTGTTTTTAAAATCAAAATTCATAATGGCACAATTTAGTTCACCACATTAAGTAGAACTCCTCATTACTCATCCATTTCCTGGTTTTTCATGTTGGTATTTTGGAATGGACATGTTCTCTAGTTTGAAGACCAGAGAAATCAAGGTCGCAGGGACATGAGTGGGGTATTATGGAAATTTTTGTAAAGGGGGCAGATTTTGATTCTGGATCGAGGGACCTGACTGTCAGACCCCACGGTGTAAAATACCTAGTCTGTCAACCAGAAAATCTTTTGCCTTTTTTTTGAACTTACAGATACAATTGCAGCCACCAATCGTCGACACATTCCTCCGTGTCTATAATTCACTCTAGTTCCAATAAAGGGCATCTCAGCTAGCTTGGTTCCATGCACCCTATAAAATCATGGTGAATAAAATCATCATCATTAAATTTTAACATCCATATCATATTTGTACACTATTAAATTTTTTATTTGCATACTCATGTACTATAGATTATTGGTAGCAAGAGAAATTTCCTTCATATCCATTTTCTTTAGAGAAACAGAGTAACTGTAACAGGACATTATGAGCTATTAAGTAATCATACCTGATGGAGGCAGCAGCAACTACTTCATCCTTTTTCTCCAAAGTAAATGTGTAGAACCCACGACAATTAAGTCGGCTGAGGTTTGACCTAAAAAGAGGGAAATATAATTTAAAATTTTTTACAATTTTTTAAAAATTAAAATATTAGCAACTATGTATAGGTAGCTTTTATGGGGAAGATGTGAGTTAGTTGGAATCATTTGAGAAGATTGTGGCTGCGTTTGATATGAACACATTCTGAAATGATAAAACAGTTTTTGGTATGCCTTTTCGTTCTAGGATCATTGAATGCTTTAAGAGAACATGGTCTTTTCTGGAATGCGCTATTTTGCACATTCTGCATTGTGAACCCATAACGGAAATTCCTTGCACTTTAGCTTATTATCATTCTATGGTAGGAATGTATTCTCCATTTAACAAATGCATTTCAAGAGTCCATGATAAACGCAGCCTAAGAGAAGTTTCAAAATAACATCAATCTATCCCATGACTGAAATAAAATGAAGCTTTAATTAGGCATCATTTGGTTAGACATGAAGTAAAAGAAATTTTCATTGGTAAAGTAAAACAAGAAAAGTTAAAAAATAGAAATTTTCATTTCCCTTGCAACCAAACGGAGCCAAAAGGAACCTCAAGGCCAAAGAAAAGAAAATTTCCACGGAAGAGGAAACCAGTTTCAATGTACTTACCCACAGTTGAAAACAACAATTGGGATCCTATCCAAGCCCGTCCTGCTGTCAATGATAGGCTTAAAGCATTCATCATAGACTGCATATGCCAGAGCTACCTTTGAATTACATTCCATCCTCTGAGACAGCCGATGGCGAGATACTGCCAATGGATCAATACGCTGGTTGATAGTCCACGTAAATCCATCTTCAAGTTTACGTGGGACCCCAAGTAGATTCTGCAATTGCTCATTCATCTAATATTAACACCACCGTATTAGTTTGTAGTCACACACATTGATGGTGAAAGAAGGCAATTCAGCATGGCTATAGCAGAACTAATGGCTTTCATGACTAATTTGTAAACCTCAGTGAACCAACAAAGGAGAAAGAAGGATAGGGTATGGAAAGATTGCATTATAGCTGATTTGGAAGTACGTCAATAGATGATAAGCCATGAAAATGCCGTTTGAGATGGTATGACCATGTTCAATGGAGGTCTTGAGATGCTCCAATATGGAGAAGTGATTTGATTCAGACCGAATGATCAAAGAGAACTAGGGGCAGACATAAGATGACTCTAGGAGAGGTAGTGAGGAAAGATATGAATATCCTAGGCCTTGTTTCAAGTATGACATTGAATAGAGGTGATTGGATGGCAAGAATCAATGTAGCCAATGCCATTTAACTGGGATAAAGGCATTGTTGTTGTTGTTGTTGTTGTAGTATTGAATTAACTTCGATCAAACCAGATTGAACAAAACCCACTCCCTACTAATAATACTTGGTTTGGCCACTTCTGGTTTGATTTTGGTCTGGTTCTTAAATCATGTTGCTATAACAAAATCTGAAGAAATGAAAGTAGAAAAATGAGAATTTAGTTGGGAGGCAGAATAAGGGAACTAATGAGCAGTACCTCTTTGCAGGTTTTTCCACAAAAATAGTCTCCTTCAGCAGCTACACCTCTGACACAGTCCCAATGATCTACAGTAGATAGACAGAAGCAATTAGTTCTTAAGAAGCTAAGCATAAAGTTATAAAAATGGCAAAACATGAAGAACACTTACATAATTCTTCGCACTGGAAGCATTTGAAAGAAGGAGCTTTAGAACCATCAATCTGACAAATTGCGCAGACACAGATTGGGCAGTGAAAAGCAACTTGGGGAAGTGTCTGTGAACAATAAACATATGAAGATCAAAGCCTATCTTTAAAAAAAAAATTAAATTTTTTAAGAGTTTGGATCTTGCTTTACCTTAATGCCTACACAATTCTCATGATATGTCAATGGACAAATATCACAACATGTAAGCTGCCCATCACCTCCACAGATGTTGCAAATGTCATCATTCTTATCAACATCATCTTTCTGGATGTCTACAGCTTGGAATCCACTGCATGCAGGCATTTTTTGCTTGTCCCATGCTTCTATCTGGCACTGCAACAGAGATTTTCCAGTCCCTGTGCATGTATTTATGTAAGGTATGTGTTTGTTACTTCCTGCATGGGACTCAAATTCTTTAACTGTAATGATGCAATTGCAACAACTGCAAAGAATGCCATCACTGGAAACCTTCCCTTCCAGCTTAATGACCTTCCCATCCCTGTACTGTACTCTGGTACCTGCTTCAATTGTTCCAGAATTGATTAACCATGACAAGATGGTCTGTTTGACATCTTTCATTTTCTTAGGAGATTCTTTTCTAGGACGATTGGCATTTTGTCTATTCCTTCTAAAACTACCATTTTCAATCTTAGTTTTCATGGGAGCCTGTGTCCCTCTAGTCCTTTTGGTCCTGGTGGATCTCCTCACACAGTGTAAGCTAGTTCTCGAGGAAGATGCAAATCTGTTGGTTGAATATCTGGGTACCACAAAGTCAGGGTCAGAATCAACCCCACTGCTTGAATTCTCATCATTCTTTCTTCCTTTGCGCGGCATATCTATCCCAGACTTGAATGACTATGAAAACTTAGCAAGATTACTGAGCTAGCCCTTCACTCAGTCACTGCAAATTGTATCTGGAACACAGAGAACAAAATTCAGAACAAAAATTTCTACAGACCATCAAATTCATACATGATCAGAATAACTATTTTTATTCATTGGAGGATAATTGAGCTCTGCAGTATTTATAGGTAAGAAAAGACAGATAAACTGCAATTCCAGTCATTGATGTGCCATAAATAAGGACAGCTTGCAAGCTAAATCCAAGAAAGGGAGCAACTAAAGCATAAAAAATATATAAAGAATCTATGACCATATTGAATTATTGATGCTCCCTACATAGCTGTTATAACAATTTTGGTATAAGTTGATAGCCAACCTGTCTGGTGGGTCCATCTGGAGGATCTCCCCATCCTCTATACATGAGACACTTAGTCACATTTTTGCACTAACGGCTGGGGTAGAGTCTTAAGTCCCATGTATAGAGGAGTAAGACCCATTTTTAGATGATTCTTTAGTAAGAGAATTCCCATGCCAATATCCAGCATGACAGGGTTACAGAAACCATTTTTATCTACCATGCAATTTCTGCATAAAAATTCATCTAATCTTTGAAAGAAAAAAAAAATGATATCAGGTTGGTAAAGATCATCAGATCTTTGTACTTTTATATGCATAGTCTCTTGGTTAGGACTGTATATGAATCCTGCAACTTGAATTAGAACCAATGTTTTTAAAGACAGACAGGACTCAGATCTCTAAACTCTAGTGATTGGTCATCAAAATGACGCCACCGATCAAGCATTCAGGGAAAAAGCCTGATGGTCCAAATGAGCTGACCACCTTCCAATGGTCCTTTAAAACATTGTTCTGGCCTTTCATAGTTTTCATTCCATGTAGTTTTCATGTGCCTACTTGGAATGGCAGGTAAAAGCATCTACAAGGTATGAATGGCCAGATCTGTTTTGCAGAGGCTTGTTCTTCGTCTTCTATGATAGCTACAAACCTGCAAGAAAAGCTATAGGGGATGACAACAGATGATCCTTATAATAGGTAAAGGCACAGTGATCAAGCCCATAGTAACTTGCAAACTTTGATAAATATATTAACAATAGGCTGGTTAATGGATCATGCTGTACCTCATCTGTTTATTGCTGGATCCATTACTAGAATGTTAAAAACAAGGGATCCATTGGTGAGAAAGATCTGGGATATTTATACCAACTCTATGCTCATACATTTTTCCTTGGAAGAACCATGCTTGAAACCTTGGAATCAGTGGGGATCATAGTTAACTAATAAAATCAATAACTGTGGGAAAAAAAGAAGATAAACTTGTTGCAGAAAACAAGAACCATTGCTCACAACTTACAGGATCACATCCTTAAGCATGATTTTATTGCTTGAATGTGATTCGGGAAGACAAGATTACCTGATGTTTTGGCATGCAGAGCTCCTCCTATGGATGTGGTTTTTCTTCTTCCTACAACAAAGACCCTAGTACCAATGTGATTGACTACTCCGAATTGTTGGAGCCGGAGTTATGTAAATTCAATCTAGATGGTACCAATGACCGGCAATACAAGAACTATACTAGAAGCTAAACTTGGATCACAGATTTGAGACAAAGGAGGTCTAGTACTAGAAGCAACAGGAGGGATGGCTTTGACAGAGAGGAGGTCTAGGACTATAAGAAACAAGAGGGATGGATTGGGAAACAGAGAGAAACTGATCTCCTTGGTGGAGCTCTGGTTCTCCCTATGGAGCTTGATACAGAAGAGGAGCGTCTCATTGAATATATAGAGGTCGACGAATAACCGTTACCATTGTGCTTCAACGCGTGTCTTAGCCTCCTCGAACCCCTCGTCTGGTATGGGAAAACCACAGGCTATGGAGGCCAGATACAATTCACTATCTTGCATTGTGGTGGAAAAGGAAAAGAAGCGATAGAGATTCATCTCCTATCGGTTATCATTTATCGTGGCTTTTAACTCGGACAGTAAGTTTACGACACGCGTAAGTGACGGTTTTCTGATATTCTCTCTTATAGTTGGCATTATCTGTGCTAGTATAGTTTGTGGTGAATTCTAATTGTGCAATAAAATCGTCACGAGTAACTGACTTGTCTAGGTTTTATTGCGGTATAGGAGCATTGCATCTTACCATTTTCGGGGGAAGCCAATAGAGCAGTGGTATTTTCTTTTATATTTTTTTCATGAACATTTACCGACTTTCCACTGTATCGTCATGATTACTGTATATTCCCATTCCTTGTGGAGGATATTGGAGTTTTTACATACACATATATGGATAACAAATTTATGGGAAGAGACTGCATTACTTCATCAACATAACAGATACAATGTACTTAAAAAAATGCCAGCTCCACTCTATACTTTTGGGTGAATGTATCAAACAGTGCAATAGTTGTGCCATAACCCTAAAATTAAGTTCTCAAACTGGTACTAGTAATTCAAAGGGTGATTCTTAGGGTTATTTGGTCAAAAAAAATTATTGAGCCTGGGAGTAGAATTTTGTATGTTTGGGTCAGTATGAACATGAATATTGCTGATTGGGTAACTGAGAAATCGTAATATTGAATGGTTATGGTGATCCAATCAGGCTTCAAGAATGAAGACTCTACCTTTGCATCCCAAATCCCAGTTCTCTTACAAGTTAGCAAGCAATGAGGATAGCAGATCATTGTAATGGTCAACTAGAGAATTTCGGCTTTCAAGTTTCTATCTTTCAAACTCCCCAGTGTTTGAAAAGTAGTTTGGCGCCAAAACCCAACCAGGAATTTTGAAAAGCAGCCCTGAACAACAAATTTTAACACTTTATTTTCTACCTTCACAATGGTTTCAAAGAATGGAGAAACCCCTAGAGAATGAAGATATCTATAATCTAAACCTTCTTTACTGTAATTTCTCTAGGTGAGGATTGACTGCCCTATTCTGGAAGCTTTTCTGTTTTCTATTTTGCATCTGTCAACAATAACTTCAAAATTTTTTTTCCAGATTCTTCATTTTGGCTCTCCTTATCTTCTGGTTCATGTTAATGTGTACATTTATTGTATTTTTCCTTTTAAATAACATGTCTTTTTATTCGTTTTGGTTTGATCCTTCAGAGGCTCATGGAGAGGGCAAAAGCGAAGGATTTAGGCTCGAAGAGATCAACAGAATTAAAGAGGATGATTTAGGCCAATCAAGGTTAATAGTGTCAGAGATGTTTCCTTGGTGGTCGAAGAAACTTCATAAATTGGCTCATTGGATGCCAGAGATTTTCATGGAGACGATAACCCAGAAGATCACGTTTTACTTAAGGTACCCTATTTGCTCTTTCTGTGTATTCAATTAGGGTTTTTTTAATTCTTACAAGGAAAGCGTTAAATTCATGACCTGGTTTCCAAAATCTGTAATTAATTAATCCTAAACCATTTTTTTTTTAATTAATTTCCTCTGTTGAAACTTCATGGCAATTGGGCAACCATCTGGTGGACGTTAATAAAAACCCGTTTAACAGATAAGGTGAAGGTCGATAATAAATAATCAGGTCACGAGAAAGAACAGATTCATAAGAGAAAAATGATGGAATTGTCCCAGGAGGAATCTTTCGAGAATTCGAGAGATGGGGTTGGAGTTCTGAAAAAAGCTTTATCAGAAAGAACTCACTCTCAGTGGGAAACTGTAACAGAGATTTGAAATGGCAGTGTTCCAGGAAGGAAAAACCAGACCTTGGACCTCCATTGAAGCAGCTTCGAATCATACATGATCAAGAACTTATGTTTAATCAGATTGTAATTTTAATCCACCTTTGTACCTTCGATTCAAACAATCTTTTTGTATGCAATTTGTGCTGTAAAACGATTTTTTAGGCATTTTATTATTTGGGCAGATGAGTTAAAAAAATAAATAAATAAAAGATAAAAATTGTGTTAGAATGATTATAGAATTAATTATATAATACATTAGATATGTATTTATTTAGTATGATTTGATATAATCTAAAATCTATAAATATATTATTATTATTATTTTTTTGGTAAAAATGTTATTATTTTTATGTTTAATAATATTAATAATTATTATTTATGATTATAATTTATTTTTATAAATAATTTACTGTAAATAACTCATAAATATAAATATAAATAATTCCGAAGAAAGCCAAGAGAAGTAATTGGTTAGCGAAGTTTTAGGTATCTGGCCAATTGGTATTGGTATCGACTGTAATCAATTCAGATATCCGATTAGAATAGTATCGTTTTGCCGAATGGGTATGTGGACTGATACCTGATTGGTATTGCTCAATACCTAACTGATACAAAAACTATGTCACATCAGATACTGGTCCATACCTGATCGATACCCACATCCGACACCGATACCCTCATCGATACTGTGATACATGATTAGGCTGGTCCAATTTTTTTAGACCAGTGTTGGGCTGCTTTGATTGGACCACATTCCGGCCAGTCCAAGTTTCGTCCATAGTCTGCGTTACTACCGTCTCTGTGAGTTCAGTGTCTCGGTTAGAGAGAGAGAGAGAGAGAGAGAGAGACAGAGGGACAGAGGTGTGGGTAATGCCGTAATGGGTTTCCATATGAAGGGAGAAGATAATTCCAATTCAAGTGAGATTCTCTTTGGAGCAAGGACTAAGGGCTACGGGTGGGATTTTCCATTTCAAGCGAGCCAGCGAGGAAAGACAAGACCAACCCAAGCTCCAATCTTGTCTGTAGACTGCTTAGACTCCTTTATTGTGTTGCTCTAGAGCGCCAATTCCTATATATGCATATGGGTTTTTTACCGACAATGGCTAGATCTCTTGGTCATCACTGCGGGAAGATAAGGAAACCCTACTCTCAGTTCTTTGTTTTGGATGGATTTACTCCTCTGGTTAGTTCGATTTCGGGGAATTCATATCAGTGGCAGAAGCAGAGCTGCAGAAGTCTTATCCTGCAGACTGCTTCTGAATCTGTGAGGATGGAGAGACTCTCCGGTTCTGACTCTGGTAATATTCGACTTGATTCTATTGCAGATTTGTCTATTAATGGGATCTGATAGTTGTGTAATCTTTGCTATTTGCATTTGTTTTTGTTAGTTTTAGGATATTAATATGTGTAGCCATTAGTATGTTGATAATTTGGTCGTATGTTAAGTTTGTTGGATATGAGCTGTTGGTAGATGGTTTGGTTATTTTATTTCAAGTAGAAGCTTTGACAAAGCAGACTTCGAGTGAATGCAAGTAAAACAGTGATGTTGGATTTTTCTAGCTGGAGTTTGACTAATTGAAGCTCTTCTGTAAGATAAATGCCATTTCTACCTGCATTTGTAGTTGGATTTCATTTACTACCCACTAAAAAAAATGGCCATTCACCCAAAAAAAAAAGCCTTCTTAAATTGCATTTGAATTTTAAAGCATAGTAACCTGAATTGTTGATTCACACGGCATGTGTTCAAGTGCCACAGAGAACCCAGTTCATACATGATAGGTTTTTTAGATTTTAGGATATTCTTGCTAAATTAGATTTTTTTTAATAACTGAACTCAACTCATATAATTGTTATGTCTACAACTCAGGTTCCACTGCTTGCCAAATTAGACTTGATCAAATAATTGTTATTAATGATGGTAAGTGAATTCTATTTGAATGTGGGGAATGCTAACTTGTTATCCTCTTCAGAGACTATTGATATAAGTGGGAACATTAACATTGTTTTATTCTATTTCAGTGTATTATTGCATGCTAATTGCGGTCTGGTTCGTAAATAATTAATTTCCAATTTACTAGGTACGAGTTTGGTAA
The DNA here is from genome assembly GCA_028583415.1 of Protea cynaroides. Lineage (NCBI taxonomy): Eukaryota > Viridiplantae > Streptophyta > Magnoliopsida > Proteales > Proteaceae > Protea > Protea cynaroides. Next base: position 80,304,559 of record CM053275.1, read on the forward strand.
TTACATTTTAAACTTCAACACTGTTGCTGGTTCTTTGTTATAGTCTGTTAAAAGTACTGTTGCATTATGGTAATAGCAATCTGATACCTAATAATATCTGTTCTGTTTGGGGCCTCCTTGTGGAACAATTTGTAGTTTCAAAAGCTACTAGTTTTCAGCTGAAAGATGTTAGTCAATAGAGAAGCACTTTGCTTATTTAATATTTTAAAGTATTACCCATCTTTGAACTACCATGAAGTGGAACAATTACTGTCTATTAAGCACCTTTTCCTACAACAAAATATAAATGGTGTTTTGAAGAACCAATAATATTTTGAGAAACATCATTCATGTGCCACCACTCATCTGAGATGGGAACTCATGTTTATATATATATTTTTAGGTTTTGGCTTTTAGATGCATTGTCTCATATCTGTATGAGCAAACAATATAAATGATGAAGGGTAGTGACCCCCCCCCCCCCCAAAAAAAAAAAAAAAAAAAAAAAGGGTTTGAAGTCTCTGGCTAAATTATCCACTACTTGACCCCCATGGTTCTTACACTAGTCAAGTTGCTATAATACATATATTTGACTATGTCCACATATTTACTTGAAACACTTCTCTTTTCTAGTACTTGTCAGATTAACTCTCTAGAGACTGTCTAACTCTCTAGAGACTGTCATAAGCTTTTCTAGGTCAATAAAGACCATATGGAGATCCTTATTGCAGTCTCTAAATCTTTCCATGAGTCTCCTAAGTAAGTAAATAGCTTATGTTGTTGATCTTCTTAGAATAAAACCAAATTGATTGTCCTTAATAGTAGTTTCTTGTCTTAGGCAAGTTTCAATAATTCTTTCCCACAATTTTGTAGCATGACTCGTTGGTTTTATACTCTTTAAGCTATTGAAAACTAATTCATATCATCTAATTTCTTTCATGTTACTACTTTATGTATGTATTTGTGCCGAGTTATTATTACCATATTTCACCCGAAGTTTTTGAATCCAATTCCTTCAAGCTGTTTTACTTGTTATCATGGTGAGAGTTCAGTTACTACCTATCAGAACAAAACACTTACCTCCACTAAGCCTCTTCCCAACTAAATGGGACCTATAAAAACAGAAATTGTTTTTGTAAATGACAATTTCAAGTTAAACTTAAAGGAAATTAAATGACATTTTCACATTTAATTGCCTGGTTTGTTGGATCGCTTGGTATGTGTTCAGGTTTTTCTATTTACAAGTGGCAGTTTCACTGAGAACCCAGTTCATTCGGGACAGGGAAGGTTTTGGTCAAATTAGAAACTTTAATTGCTGAACTCTAACTCAAGTACTTAACTAGCCTTACTTTAGCTAATTGGTGTCCGCTGTTTGCTAAACTAAACTTAGTCTAGTTATTAATGATAACAGTTGAACTCTACTCTAGCTAAGAGTTTTGGCTGGATTACTCTCTTCAAAGGATATCGGTACAACTGTAAAAGTGACAACACTAAAATTGTTTTATTTCCCTTCTTTATTGTACTGGCTGGTTTGTAAATAACTAATTTACAATATTCTAGTTATGAATCTGATATTTATCTTCTATAATCTAATTCTCGCAATGCGGTATAGTTAATTTTGTTAAAGTAATACTAGTATACTACTTGATGTAGTGGCAAATTAGACCCAATCTTTTCTGTTATTGTTAAGGCCTTTTCTTAGAAAAACTTTAATTTCTAGCTTCAAAGCTATTAGTTTGGAGCTGAAAAATGACAATTGTCAATGAAAATGCACTTTACTTATTTAAAATCTTAAAAATATCATCCAATTTTAAACTACCTTTAAGTCAGATGATCGCTCTTTATTAAAACATACTTTCCAACAATTAATGGTGGTTTGCAGAACCTATTATTTTGTGAAATATCATTCATATGAATATTTTGTTTGTATTAGTATGTGTGTTTTTGACTTCTAGAAGGCTATCCTACCCAGCTGTGAGAGCATCAATCATCAATGATGAAGGCAGCATTTTGATGGGGAAAAAGCATCTACTGTGTCCATTAGTAGGAAAGGAGACCATCACATGGCGTTCTGTTACTTTCAAAAAGAATCTCAACATTTTAACTTTTATTTGACTTGCTTGAATTCACTAGATGTGGAAAATATGAGGTTTTAAATTCGAAACTGTCCTATCTGCACCTATGTTTAGAATTTGAAGCAGAAACAGCTTAATTGGCATGTAGTTTTCAGTTCCAATTAGATTTGAATCTTCAAAACATATTTTCTGGAAATAATTTATTTTTCAAAATGATCTGGACCATTAATTTCACAGTATTTCTGGATTCCTACTTCATGTAATATAGAAACCCTGACTTTAATAAGTTACCATGGCTAATGTAAGTACACAATATATATATATACACACACGTTTATGTTATGTATGAACATATGGAGGAATTATTTGTGTCTTTGTATATAGATCACATCTTGCACTAAATCCTTACGAGATCATTCTTGCAATTTATTTCTTGTTGAACTGTTAAAAAGTTGGATATTGGTAGGAATTTTTTGCGTCTTTGTATGTATATCACATCTTGCACTAAATCCTTATGATATATCATTGTTGCAATTTACTTCTCTTTGAACTGTTAAAAAGCTTTCATATCTCGCAACGAAAAAAAAAAATTTCATTCTGCTACTCTATATTGTGTTACATCCAGTTGGCATTACCTTTTTGTTAGCCAGAAATTTTGGGTGACTGAAATCTGGTATCTTGATCACTGAACAGCTTCTAATAGAAACTCAGTTGTGTCTTGCAGGAATTATTGAGGTGAACTTGGATAGACCTGGAGCCAAAAATGCCATTGGGAAGGATATGCTGAGAGGCTTACAGCTCATTCTTGAAGACATAAATAAAGACCCTTCTGCTAATGTTGCAATGATCTGCAGCTCAGTTCCACGAGTGTTTTGTGCAGGTGCTGACTTGAAGGTAAAGTATTATTGTCTAAAATTCTTTTTCTATGTCAGAACTGATGGATTTGGTTGTTAATTTGTTGTTTAGTTGAACTATGTTTTGGTGATTGCAATGTTCAGGAATAATGTCCAAAACTGGAATTAACAATTGTGATGGAGAAATTAGAAATTGTAAATCATAGAACTGAGATATTAGATATTGATGAGTTGCTATTTGGTAAGAAATGAATAGAAGTGGATGGTCGATATAGCATGGTGATTACAAGACCACTGCTGGATTATCATTAAACATAAGTGGTATTTGATAGTTAGGTGTAGAATGTGGCATTCCTGTATTAGTTTATTAAATTATCACTGGTAGCCAACGCCAATTTGCTAGGGTTCATGATTCTTGGTCCTAGATAGCACCTTCTCTGGGAGCAGATTCCCCATGAGTGCTGGCCTTTCTGTAGATGTGTTTGTGAGTCTGAGTCTGAGAGGGAGTGTAGATGGGCCAGCAAGGTTTTCAGAGGGAAATCCTGCTGTGACACAGTGGGTAAGCTTGCGTTTAATGCATCCATATATATATATATATATATATATATATATATATATATATATATATATCTGGATGGAGAGGAATTTCAGGAGCTGGTCAGGAAGATCAAGAACCCTTCAGCAGATTTTGGACAGCATAGCTTTTGAAGTTTGTGCTAGATTCTCCCCTCATAGAGTATTTTCCTGGATTCCTTTATGAATAGGCACATTGTTAGAGCTTGGGACTTACCTATCCAATTAGATGTGGATAGGATTCGCTCATGAGTGCTCTGAGGTTCTTTGATTTTTTTCCCCTTGTTCTCTTATTTGTTTCCTTTGGGGACCCTTCCTGTATTTCTTGGGCTTGTTGAATATATTCTTTCAATCACCCCCAGTAAAAAAATAAATAAATAAATAAATAAATAAATCTAACACCAAATAACTCACTGTTCAGGAAGTTTACATCTGTCAGATCTCCTTTGGAGAGATCCACATAATACAAAAGTGACAATGAAAAATCTTGCCATCGGAAAAGTGGCTAAACTCTTGTTATAGCACATTGGACATGATATGTCAGTGTGGAATTTGAACTGCATTTGCATTGTAAATGTGGACATTTTTGTCGGTATGATGCTTTTTTATTTTCTTGTCTTTTTCTGAACACGGTCTTCTTTTTTCTGAACAGTCTTCGAGTGTCTTGTACAATGCCAGGCATTTTCTTAAAACTGTTTTATGTTATAAATTGGCAGGAGCGCAGAACGATGAATGCATCTGAGGTCCAGTTCTTTGTCAATTCTTTGCGATCAACATTCTCATCCCTACAGGTTAATTCTGCATGGACTTTTATTTCTATGTTTTTTTTCCTGAAATATCTTTTTGGGGGTGGAAGTGGGGGAAATTGCAAATAAAAGAAAGCATAAATCATTTATATAATTTTTTTTCTCATGTCTTGTCTTCCTAGTTTGAAAACCTGGGCTTGGTATTAACTGGTCTGACATTAATATGGGTGACTTGATGAGTCACCTTGCAAGTCAGAACATGTCTGGGAATAGCAATTAAACTTTTCATATATGTTTCTGTGAAGTGCTAACACTGCACAACTATTCCACAACATAATGATCAAGTCTGCCTTTGCTGTGGGACCCACACCTTTCAGAAATGTATGTATCCTTTATAAGAATAGAATAATTTTTTTTTGTTGTGGGGGGGGGGTGGGAAGGATCAAACTTTGGTGACCCACACCATTCAAGATATTTTATTAAATAAAAAAAGTGTTATTATATGGGTGTACATGGGTTTAAGGGTATAATTGTCTTGTACCTATTTTTCACTAATTATAAATAAAGTGGAGCTGTCACATTGACAGTCATTCATTCCTCACAAATTAACATGCTATTAGAGCAGAGAATCTCCTTGGGAATCGAACCCTAGCGAGTCTCTCGCTCGGTTTCTCTCTCTCTCGAGTCTCCTCGCTGCGCTCCCTCTCGCTCTAGCCACCGCCCCCTCTCTCGGTTCTAGCCACCGACTAGAGGATCTCGGTGGTGATGCCTTAGACCACTGGGAGTCCTCTCCCTTTGCTGGTTTCTTAGGTCTCCATCATGGTTTGATCTAAGAAACCCCTATTTACAGTTTCTCAATTTTCTTGGAAACGCAAGCTTAATGTGTTCCTATGATGGTTTATTTGGATATGCTTTTGTTGGTGGCTATAGCTTGTGATAGCTTTTTTGTGTGCATCCTTTGATTGGTAATCATGTTCATTGTCGTCAAGGCTAGACGCCTAGGTCAACGCCTAGGCGTTCGGGCTTATTTTGGAGTCTGGGCGCTTGGGCGCCTTGTGACTGTGAAAAAGGCTGTCGCCTAGGCACTCTGGGCGTCTCTTAGGGCGCCTTGGACGTCCAGAGTGCCTGAGCGACCGCCTTGTTTTCAATGTGTCATTCTTAATGTTCTTTAGAAGATTTATTAGGCTAGACAGGAACAACATTTATTAGGCAGTATTTATTTATGACTAATATCATTTAAGTAAATTATTTACTTAGCATATTCTTCATAAATAAGCAAATACCCCCCCCCATTTGAATCTAATAAAAATAGTGTAAAATTCAAATTCCAGAAGGATAAAAAGTCAATCCTCTAGTTCAAGAACAAAAACCGTATTTTTAAATGCGGGAGCGATTTCCAACTTCCAAATGCTAGGTTTTTTTTCAAATATAAAATTTTTATAAATCTTATTATAATAAAGCATCACTAAAAACCAAGAGTGCGCCAAAATAATCTCTTGCTTCAAAAAATAATTTACATTCAGACGACTTTAAACAACATTCGCGTATTCCGAATAAGGTTTAACCGGAGTGTAACTCTTTCATTATAATTCGGATTCAAACAATCTCGAATTTGTTGGAAAACTGATTATGCTAGCTTTGCAACGAATTCGAGATTGCTTGAATCCGATCTATATTAAAGGAGTTACACTCTTGTCAAATTTGTTAGAAGTACGCAAATGTTAGTTATAAATACATGTGGCCTACTTAATTCATTATTTGTTGCCTTGTTGGTTTTCTTATATTAATTATGTCTTAAATGTTGATTATTTATGTAGAATGCTGCATATATATAAACATTAATATAGCACTAATATTTTAGAAATAAAAAAAATACACTAGGAATGCCTTGGTCCCCTAGGCGCCTAGGATGGCCCTGAACGCTTTGGATCGCCTTGTCACCTTAACAACTATGATCATGTTGGACACTACCACCGCATCATCTGGAACTGGCGGGATGGGCCGTGACACCCTTTATCCTTCATTATCTGTTAGCTCCCTCCATCTCAATGGGAGCAATTATCTAATGTGATCTCAATCATGTTACCTATCCATTGATTCCCGCATCTATGTGGGTTATATTACTGGTGAAACGAAGAAGCATGAGACTGCTGGTGACCTTGAGAAGAAGTGGAATTCTACTAATTCATTGTTGATGTCTTTTCTCATCAACTCTATGCAACCTCAGATTGCTAGGGGTTATCTTCTCTTGGATATTGGGGCCAAGATTTGGAAAGCAGCCAAGGATATCTATTCCTAGTTTGAGAATGATGCACATGTCTATGAACTGAGGAAGAAGCTTCATGAGACCAAACAACAAGATCTCATTTTGTCCCATTATTACTCTGAATTTTGCAGTTTGTGGCAGGAATTGGATTTCTATGATACCTTCCAAGCTACTTGCACTGCCGATGCAACAAGCTTTCAGAAGTGGGAAGATAAATACCGGATGTATGATTTTTTGGCAGGCCTGAACATTGCATATGACCAGATTCGCGTCTAGGTTCTTCGTCGTGATCTGTTTCCTACCTTGGAGCAGTCCTACTCGTTGGTGCAGTTGGAGGACAGCCGCCGTACTGCCATGTCATAGCCCAGTCTACCACCCTTTGGTTCCCAGGACCGTTCAACCCTCTTTTATGGGTTTGCTTCTCGGCTGAGAGGCGGTGGCTTTGATCATTCCAGTAGTCGTTCTTTTAGCTGAGAGCCTGTCAAGTGCGACTATTGTGGAAAGGAACTACATACCAAGGATTTCTGTTGGAAACTCCATGGTCATCCCGGTGCTGATTCCATGCGTAGTTGTGGTTGAGGCCATTACTCATCTACATACCATTTTGAAACTGCTCCTACCAATATCTGTTCTTCTTTACCCCAAGACGAGTTTGCCATGCTTCGATGCCTCATAACTCGTTTGGAGCTTTCATCGTTTGCTTCCACTGCTGCCACCTCTTTGGTTCACTCTGACTCCAACCTTGCCACCTCAGGTTTTTTCATCGTTATCAAGGCACCAAGGCGATCCGAGGGGCTAGAGAGGTGCCTTGGCGCCTAGCATACCCAAGGCTACCCAAGGCGTCCCTAAGGCGTTCCCAGAATCCCAAGGCATTGTAAGGGTATATTTTAATAAAAGGATTTATACAAAAGGAGGGGGTTAATGCATCATTTTTTTTTTTTTTTGATACATATGTATGATTCCATGCATTATGGTGTGTGTGTATAAATGCTACAAATGGCATTAATTAAAAATAAATAAACAAATAAAACAACGCTTGATACAATAAGGCGACCAATAGCCCAGCGCTATCTGACTTGCCGGGATGCCTAGACAACTATAGGTATTTCCTTTGGAGATCATTGTGCATCAGTTGTTTTTCGTCCCCTGGATCATTGACATCGGGGCCACTGACCACATGACTAGTAACTCTAGCCTTTTCTCTCAGTATTTTCCTAGTTCTAGTAAGGACAAGGTTTGTGTCACCGATGGCTCCCTTTCCTCTGTTTCGGGAAAGGGCTCCATTGAGTGTTCCATCACTTTACCTGTGGCTTCTGTTTTCCATGTTCCAATTGTATTACTAACTTTCTTTCCATTAGTTGTCTTACCACTAATCTGAATTTTAAAGTGACCTTTTTTCCATATCACTGTTTTTTTCAGTTTCTAGTGATGGGGCGAACGATTGGCTGTGGTAGGTAGGGGTGTCAACAGGCTAGTTCCAGCTGGTTTCGGTCCAAGCCAACCATTCAAGTCAGTTTCGGGATTTTCAGAGGCAGCCCGAAACATGTCCAATAAGAGATTTAGGCTGGGGTGGGCTGCATTGTACACGTTAGTTAGCGGGCCGGTCTGGTGTCGGTTTGTTATCGAGCTAGCTTAATTGACTCATATCGGTTCGATTTCGGTTTACTATATGTATATGTACTAAAAAAAGTTGGATTAATGGGCTCTATTGGGCCATTATTGGGCTGGTTTGGTTTCGGTATTGGAAACCTACATGTATATATAATAACATGTTGGCTTAATGGACTCTTATCGGGCCATTATTGGGCTGGTTCGGTTTCGATCTTATTGGTCCAATTTGGTTTGGACTTATCAATTGGTCTGGTCCGGTTTTGATTTTTCATTAGGCTCTAAAAACACAACCCAAATCCTGTCCAATAAGGTTCGGTTTCGGTTTGGTCCAGGTCAAAATGGGTTGGTTGATTTCGGTTTTTGGTTTGGGCCCAATTTTGACACCTTAGTGGTGGGGTGCATGGTGGTTTCATTGAGTATCTGTTTCCCTCCTTTTCCTCTTAGGATTGGAAATCTTGTATTCTGAACCAAAATATGGCATTGCTATGGGAGCCTTTACTATTATAGGAGGGATGTTCAGTACTGATTCTTATAGTACTGTTTAGGGAGTCGATAAGCTAATTCCTGTGGATGTTTGTTTGCCCGGATGCCCTCCTAAACCAGAGGCAGTTTTTGATACTATAATGGAGATATAGAACAACATATAAGTTATCATGCTTGCATATCCATCATTTGAGTCTCCAACAATTATTCCAATAATTACATATATGATTTGACCTATGGACAAATTTGCAAGCATATATTTCATGCTTAGAGATTCTCTAAAAGAAATACGGGGTTCTGGCGGCAACGTGCTAGTGGGTGGTGGTCCGCCATGACCATGGAATAAAATCTCGGCGAGATCTCGCCGATTTCGCCAATTTCGCTACTAACCGAGACGAAAATAGGGTCGATAACCCTTTTCGTCTCGGCATTTACATGTTCTCGCCGAGATCTCGCCGATCGGTGAGATCTCGGTTATTCTCGGTTAATCTCGCTAATTCTCGCGAGATCTCGCCGAGATCTCGGCGAGAACATGCTTTTTGCTTCTTTTTTTTTTCTCTTTTATAAAAGAGGCTGTTCTCAGTGGAGATTGCTCCTTCCTCTTTTTTCTTAGTTTTTTCATGGTTTTTTCATTTCTTCCTCCATTCTTTCTTTGTTTGGACTTTTAATTTGCTACGGGTGGTGCTTCAGATTGCAGGGATTGCTGTAACTTCAGAGTGGTCAGCCAACTTCTATTCCGTTCCATCAATACTTCCACAAGAGTCTACGCACCAGAGTACTACTTCAGAAGTTTCCATTCTTCCCAAAGATAGGTATCCTTCGGACAGCTATTGATGTTATATTTATGAATCATGTGCAAGACTACCAGAACTACTTTGCATCAAGAATGTCATGGGAAGATTATGTTGCTCAATTGGAAGACAATTTGTGTCGGCAACTTTCCCAGATATATGATGATAGTAGAATGGATCATCCACGACACTCTACGTATTACTAGACATTGTATCTGGATGAGGATTGTGGAATTGTGGACTATGGGCACAGGGGGGACTATGGGATCATTCAATATTGAATATTTGAACTATGATGTAATGATTTATAATGAAGTGTTATTTTGTTTCTCTTTCCCATAATGCATTATGTTATTGTCTCATTTGCCATATTTGATTGAATATAATAGTTAATATTAACCTAAATTTATAACAGACTTCAGCGTTGACTGTCAAAACATGGGTGTAAACCCAAACAACCACAAAGAGTCATTATTTTTACAATTTTATACTCTAAATGTGTTTATGTATGTAAAAATGAGGTTCCCTTGAAGTTGGAAACCTAAAAAATGCATTTTGGCCACCGAGACAGCCTTTGCCTCTGTCTCGGAAAATACACTTGTCTCGGCGAGATCTCGCCGAGATTTCGGTTTCGGAGGAGGCCGAGACTCCTCCGAAACCCGAGATTTTAAACCTTGGCCATGACAATACAAAGTAGATTAGATGGAAATATTGCCTTTTCTTTTGAGTTAATTACTGAACCTTTTTTTTTTTATATTGAATTTGGTTGAGTTCTTTTGATTGATTGTATTGTATAGTATCTATCTGCTAGACGATGGTCTTCCTGTTGTATGTTCAGTTCTTCAGATTGATTCTACATCGGCTACTTTATTTAAGTTATCACTTTGGCATCGGCGTTTGGGCTGTCATCTTGTTGGCACTCTTCTTAAAGTTTTTCCTACTTTATTTTAGCATTGCAATTCCTAGGATTTTTTTTATTTTTTTATTTTTATTTTTATTATTAATTTTTTTTTTGTGAAACTTGTGTTTTAGCCTAGCAGACTCATTCTACGTATTCTAGTTTAAATAAAAGAAGTGTTATTCTTTTTATGCTTATACATTTTTATATGTGAGGCCCCGTTCGGTGTATGTCCATCACTGGTTATCGTTGGTTTGTCACTTTCTTTGATTGTCATACGCGGGTTACTTGGGTCTACCTTTTTCGACACAATAGTGAGGTTTTTCACTGTTTTCAGATGTTTAATACCATGGTTCACACTCAGTTCAATGCTACCATTCAGATCTTCTGTAGTGACAATGGTACTGAATATCTAGATGGTGCCTTTCAATCTTATCTTGCTAGCCAGGGAATACTTCATCAAACCAGTTGTGTGGACACTTTGGTCAAAATGGTGTTACTAAACGCAAGAACCACCACCTCCTGGAGGTTGTTCGCTCTCTCTTGTTTGAGATGCTGGTTCATCCTTAGTACCAGAGCGAGGCCGTCTTGACTGCTGCTTACTTTATCAACTGGATGTTGATTCCTGTTATTGATTTCCGTACTCTTATTGCAGCTTTTTCGGATCGTTGGATTTTGACTTTCCTCCCCGGGTTTCGGTTATGTGTGCTTTGCCTAGAATCATTATCCTCTTGGCAATTTGAAGCCCCATGGGCTCAAGTGTGTCTTTGTTGGTTACTCTGTGATGCAGCCCAAGTATACTCTAGAAGAAGGGGCCGAAAGAGGGATTTAATTGGGCTTGGCCGAATTGACTTCAAAGCCAAGCCAAGTACTGCCAGCCCTATAGCCGACAGCACTACTTTTTAGGATATTTTATTGTTAGTTTCTTAATTGTTAGTGGCTTTATTTTTATTGTTTAGTTTCCTAAAATTTGGTTTAGTTATTTCCTTTGTTTAAAAAGTAGAAGTCTAATAAGTTTCCTAATTTCAATTTTGGAAACTTTCCTATTGCCTTGTGTTATAAACTTCCTATTTTATAAAGGAAGTTTAGTTCTCTAAGTTTAGTCTTTCTTTCCTATTTTACTTGTAGACTTTCAAGGTTATAAATAAGAGAGAGCAATTGCTGGCGGCAGTTTTAGATTTTCCAGAAATTAAAGAGTAAACTTTATTTCTGGTTGAGTCTCTCAAGGTTGTGAGACTTGACCTAATTGTTCTTCTTCCTCTTGATCTTCCTAGCTGTGTTTTTGTTTACAACCATTCTCTACTAGTGGGCGACACTGATTTCCTGCAGAGGCTATTGAAACCTTGCTGATTTGCTGCAACTTTCATCAACATCAACCAAGCATCACACCAAGCCTGGCGGTAGACTGTTACAGCAACCTTTCGACATCAATAGCTACCTCGGTTTTCATCAGATCTCTACTATCTTTCAGAGTGTGTTCACATCTATTCTAAGGAACATCTGATCCAAATTTCATGAAGAACTAAGGGTTAGATTTCAAGATAAGTGACTTTTTCCAATGCTTTCTAATTCTTTTTATTGATTTGTTTTGTTTGATTTTGGATCAGTTCTGCCAAAGCAACAAAAATATCTTGAAGAGAATTATGTGAGATTAAAAAGATAGAAAGAAAAAGCAAAATACAGAACTGTGGTCAGATGGATAAAGAAAGTAATTGATAGAAGAAGCATTGTAAAGATCAATTAGCGAGGTTTTGGGCCGATACAATAAGAACTACTTCCTTATGTCATGCTATGAGATAAAAGCTAGGAATTAACTTATGTAATAGAGTCAATCCGCTAAGGTATTGAGTAGCGTTGTAGCATCAGATCCCAAAGATAGTAATATAGTTCCTTGAACGGCATTTTCTAAACGAACCAGAGCCAATCCTAATTGATCTTGTAAGAGATCCGCTGCAGAACGAATACGTTTATTTTGCAAGTGATTCATATCGTCCAGTGTACCCATTCCAAATTTCATTCCGATCAAATGATCCGCAGCTGCCAATACGTCTCACTTCAAACAAAATAAATCAATAAAAACAGAATTAGAAAGTATTGGAAAAAGTCACTTATCTTGAAATCTAACCCTTAGTTCTTCATGAAATTTGGATCAGATGTTTTTTAGAATAGATGTGAACACACTCTGAAAGATGGTAGAGATCCGATGAAAATTGAGGTAGCTATTGATGTCGAAAGGCTGCTGTAACAGTCTATGGCCAGGCTTGGTGTGATGCTTGGTTGATGTTGATGAAGGTTGCGGCAAATCAGCAAGGTTTCAATAGCCTCTTCAGGAAATCAGTGTTGCCCACTAGTAGAGAATGGTTGTAAACGAAAAACACAGCTAGGAAGATCAAGAGGAAGAAGAACAATTAGGTTGGGTTGTGAGACTCAACCAGAAATAAAGTTTACTCTTTAATTTCTGGAAAATCTAAAACTGCCGCCAGCTATTGCTCTCTTATTTATAATTTTGTAAGTCTACAAGTAAAATAGGAGGAAAGACTAAACTTAGAGAACTAAATTTCCTTTATAAAATAGGAAGTTTATAACACAAGGCAATAGGAAAGTTTCCAAATTGAAATTAGGAATTTTATTAGACTTCTACTTTTTTAACAAAGGAAATAATTAAACCAAATTTTTAGGAAATTAACCAATAAAAATAAAGCCACTGACAATTAGGAAACTAACAATAAAATATCCTAACTAGTAGTGTTGTCGGCTATAGGGCTGGCGGTACTTGGCTTGGCTTTGAATTAGTCAATTCGGCCAGGCCCAATTGAATCCCTCTTTCGGCCCCTTCTTCTGGAGTATACTTGGGCTGCATCCCTCTGCCACTCAGAAGGGCTATCGGTGCTACCACTCTCCTTCCCGTCATGTGTTTGTGATTATGGATGTGGTGTTCCATGAGACTACCTCCTATTTTTTGGCGGCTTCTCTTCCCAGGGGGAGCTCCGATTTGCCAACTATTGGTGAAGATGTGCCGCCACTTGTTGCTCAGTTACCTGTGGTTATGCCTCTTATAGTTGTGCCTCTTCCAGCAATTGCCGGGGGGGGGAAGATATAAGACCCTGTGTGCGTTTATGTTCGTCGCAATCAACAGCAGCCGCACCCAGATTCCACCACTACTGCACCGTCTCTACCAGCTCTACCCAACCTTTAGCCACCTCCTGATTTAGGTCCTCCTACTAGTAATCTTGTTCTTGAACTCCGCACTATTTCTGACCCATCCCTTGATTTACTTATGCTGTCCAAAAGGGGATGAGATCTTGTATACATCACCCTATTGCTCAGGTGGTGTTGTATGACTCTCTGTCACCTTCCTATCGGGCTTTTGTGTCTTCCTTGTCCTTTGTTTCTCTTCTTCAGAACTGGCAGGAGGCTCTTAGTGATCTGGGTTGGAAGGCAACCGTGGTCGAAGAGATGGAAGCCTTGAAGAAGAACGATACATGGGATCTAGTATCTCTTCCTCTCCAAAAGCATACGGTGAGCTACAAATAAGTGTTTGCTGTAAAGCAAAATATGGGTGGTATTGTGAATCGGTACAAGGCTAGATTGGTTTCTCTTGGCTCAGATCTATGGTTTTTTGGTAAAATTTCACGTACTACTCAAAAAGTATGCGAATCATCAACTACCACCCACAAGTTTCTGACATCATCAACTTCTACCCAAATATTGACAACGTTTAACATAAAAATCTAGTCCGTGAAGAGACTTCCGTTAGATGATGATGTCAGCTCAAATCAACTTTTTGATGGACAATACTACCCTTAGTGTAAAGGTAAGAGATAATTTTACCCTGCACTTTATTACCTTAACCCTAAATCTAAAAAACATTGACCGAGAAGAAGGAGGAAAAAGAGGGGAGAGTCGCAGTCGGCCATCGACTATGTTGGATTCCAAGAAGAAGCTAGCACTGGAACACCGGTGTTAGCACCTTCTTGACGGCATCGATCCTTAGTTCTTTGACCAATCGTAATCTAGTTCCTCAGTTTTATTGTTTGGTTTTTCTCTGCTGCAACTAGCTTCGTTTTTTTTTCAACTAAATTTTCCTTCGGTTCCTTTATCATTTTCAGATCCTGTTTGATGTTCGGTTCTCTTCTGCAACTTTTCTCTTTTTCTTGTTCATTGCTAGACGATTTGCTTCATTTTCCTGTTCTTTCTCTTTCCTTCATTTCATCGGATTTGTTAAAACATTTTCAGTTCCAGAAATTTTAGTTCTTAATTTTCTGGTTTGAAGAATTGTTGTTGTTTACTGCTTGTAGTCTCTGCAACATTTCCTCTAAAATTTTTCCTTTGTGTTAGCATTTTCCTCATCATCATCAACTCGTTTTTGCTACTGATCAGAAAGGAGGAGATAAACAGGCGGAGGTTTTGGTGGACAAAGAGCAAGATTCATTCGTTGCTAGAGAGAGGGGGGGGTGATGGGCGACACACCTGTTTTTTCGAGGATGGGTTGGGCGGAACACCTGTTTTTTGTCAGTGAAGAAAGAAGAGATGGGATGGGTATCTATCTGCCTGAACATTTGTCTTTCAAGTTGAAATCATAAAAAAAGAGAAAAAGTCGACATTTTTATAGATTTTGATCTATATTTGCTAATGGGCAGGCGTTGAAATCCTTGAATTCCGACCATCAGAGATCGCATTTGCTGTCGCAATCTCTCTAGCTGGAGAAACCCAAATTATCGATTTGACCTACGCTTTTGACTCCTGTTCTTCCTCTCACATAACAAGGTGTGACTAAATAAACGAAACCCACTTGATTAAAGCTTTTTATCAAAATTTCCAGCTGCTGCTTGTTGACCAGCAAGAAACGATCTTTGTGTCTAGATTTGACTGACTGGCATGCCAGGAGTTGGCGCTACAAACACCATAGATCGGGCACTAGTGGCAGTTTGTGGGTATCCACCTCAGGTGGGAGTTCCAGATCCTCAAGGTCCCATCCTCCTTCCTCATCATTTTCTTCATGTACTTCCCCATCCTCATCCACTATGCCAATGTCTCCATTCTACATGCCCTCCACATCAACGATATCCAAATCCTAATGCAATATTATTCAGCCCATGCCAATGGAAATCAAGATCACATCAAGATCAAGTCACAAGATCTCACAAGATCTCACACAATCTCGCAAGATCTCATAAGATCTTACACAGTCTCGCAAGATCTTGTAAGATCAAATCAGATCTTGCAAGATCAAATAAAGCATTTGATTGAAAAGTTCAATCTTAGAAGGATGTGATGTTGTTGAAGCAATCAAGGAAAGATATGATGCTTTTTAGTTATTATAGTAGGATGTTATCTCCAATATATTTCAATTCCTCTAGTAGTTACTTTCTTAGTTAGTTTCCTTTCAAGTTAGCTAATTTCCTTTGTCAATTCCTTTCCATGTTGAGAGCCAATTTTGAGCTCTATTTAAAGTGATGTAAGGCTTAGGCCAAAGGATAGATCGGAAGTAATGAAAGAAATTTGGTTTATGCCATGTCTGTGAGAGACAGACGAGTGAAAGACTCATGAGGTCAGAGACCTCTGGTGGTGAGAAGTTGCCTAGGCCTTAAGGTGAGATTCCTTAGGTCATATCTCCTTACCTTTCTTCCATCCCTTCTTCCCTCCACTTATTGATTCTTTTCCTTTTCTTGTTATATTAAAAAAAAAAAAAAGAATAAGAGAGAAAGTATTGTTCACGGTTTACTGTTCATCGATCCTATTGTGTGGCTGGTTCCTAATTTGTTGAGTTCGGGACTTGTCCTACATTATTTGGTATCGGAGCTTGGAATTGCCAAGGAATTTGAAAAAAACTGGAGATCAACAACGCAATGGAAAAAAAAAAAATACTCACTCCGATATGTGCTCAACTGATTCAAAACTCGTGGTCGAGTTTTTTTTTTAAGCAGGGGAGAGTTGATGCAGTATTATTTAGCCCATGCCAATGGAAATTAAGATCACATCAAGATCAAGTCACAAGATCTCGCAAGATCTCACACAGTCTCGTAAGATCAAATCAGATCTCACAAGATCAAATCAGATCTCACAAGATCAAATCAGATCTTGCAAGATCAAATAAAGCATACTTTTCTAGTTAGTTTCCTTCCAAGTTAGTTAATTTCTTTTGTCAATTCCTTTCCATGTTGAGAGCTGATTTTGAACTCTATTTAAAGTGATGTAAGGCTTAGGCCAAAGGATAGATCGGAAGTAATGAAAGAAATTTGGTTTATGCCATATCTGTGAGAGACAGATGAGTGAGAGACCTCTAGTGGTGAGAAGCTGCCTAGCCCTTAAAGTGAGATGCCTTAGGTTATATCTCCCTACCTTTCTTCCATCCCTTCTTCCCTCCCCTTATTGATTCTTTTCCTTTTCTTGTTATTAACAAAAAAAAAAAAACCCCAAAGAAGAGAGAAAGTACTGTTTATGGTTTACTGTTCATCGATCCTATTGTGTGGCTGGTTCCTAATTTTCTTCCACCTTTACCCACATTGTCTAGACTACCCTAAAAAATGCCTTACGTAACTCTCAATAATGGCCAGCCTCCGCCACAAAGAATAGGTGATGGGGGCATCAAAAGGGATGGTACTTTCCCCTCTGGCAAAGTGGGACATTATCCCCCAGCTTAGAAGCAAGCTGCTCAGCAACATCCTGGAGACCATGAACAGAAGCTGTAACATAAGCGAGAGGTAGATGGGTTTTGTTTTGCAACGTAGGAGAGAGTGTTGAAGTGTTACGAGCTGGTTCAAGAGGTCATGAACTCAAAGACTATTAGTCTGCCACTAAGCCCAGCGGCGTTTTGTACAGATCAATCGTCGAAAATTCATTTTACTATCTCCAATAGGAGGAAAGAGAGGGAAGATCGGTTAAACTAGTAATTTTTTTTAATTTAAAATAAAAAGGCTATAATTGTCTTTCACTTTTTTAAGTTTCCACCGTCAGTTAAATGGGTGCGGCTGATGATGTCAGAAATTTGTGGGTGGTAGTTGATGATTTGCATACTTTTTGGGTTTTTGCCTTTCCATTATTAGGAAATCTTTGCACCTGTTGTAAAACTGAATATAGTCGGGTCATTCTCTCCTGTGTTGTTAACTAGGGTGGGAATTGCAAAAACTTGATGTCAAGAATGCCTTTCTTCATTGTGAACTTGGCGAGGAAGTGTATTTGGATGTTCCACTTGGGATCTCAAGTTCGGTGACTCGAGGAAAGGTATGCAAACTTAAGAGAGCTCTTTATGGATTAAAGAAATATCCTCGTGCCTGATTCAGTCAATTTCATAAGGCCATGGTATCTGGTGGCTACATAGTTGTGAAGGCAACAAGGCAACCCAAGGCGTTAGAGGCCATCCTAGGCGCTTAGGCGCCTAGGTGACCAAGGCATTCCTAGTGTATTTTTTTATTTCTAAAATATTAATGCTATATATATATATATATATATATATATATATATATATATATATATATATATATATATATATATATATATATATATATATATATATATATATATATATAGCATTTAGGACATAATCTAATTAATATGAGAAAGCCAACAAATAATGAATAATGTATAGGGAATAAATTTTTCGGCAACATTGGCATCTCAATCTCTGAGGTTTTTAGTATAAGGGGAAGAAAATTTTTTTCATCTTTTCCCTTAGAGAACTTACCAGCTTGTGGCCGATAATGGGGGATGGTGAATTGCAAGTAAACGGAAACCTTAATTGAGGTTCGTGAAATTTTCTATTTAATTAATGATTTATATACACATATGCAACAAAGCGACCGCCCAGGCCTTCAGGGCATCCAAGGAGCCCAAGGCGACGCTTAGGCGCTTAGGCGACCTAGGCGGTCGCCTTTTGAACATCCCCAGGGCGCCTAAGCGCCCAACACACAAAAGACCTCCCGAACGCCTAGGCGACCCCTTGACAACTATGGGTGGCTATACTCAGAGCCATGCAGATCACGCTCTATTTATCAAGCGATCTGATGACAAGGTCGCTCTTCTTATTGTTTACGTTGACGTTACTGGTAGTGGTACAGAGGAGATTGCGTGGTTGAAGACTTGCTTGAGTGAAGAATTTGAGACCAAGGACTTTGGTAAGTTGCCTATTTTCTTACCATTGAGGTGACTCACTCCATTAAAGGTTTTTTTCTCTCTTAGAGAAAGTACACAATGGATCTTCATTCAGAGACAGGGATGCTTAGTTGTAAGCCCTCAAATACTCTACTGGAACCTAATCTTCATCTCTCCAGTAAGTATGGGCATCCGATGACCGGTGGATAAGGGTCAGTATCAAAGGTTAGTTGGAAAATTGATCTATGTATCTCACACTCAACTTGACATTGCCTTTGTTGTTAGCCAGGTAAGTCAGTATATGCGCGATCCTATTGGGAAGCTGTGATTCGCATCTTGCGATACTTGAAGTCTGCTCCAAGCAAAGGGGTTTTCCTTTCCTTTCATGGTCACCTTTGGGTTGAGGCTTTTATTGATGCTGTTGGGGTAGCTCTTTTGATGATCGTGGCTTTGCTATTGGGTATTACACCTTTGTTAGTGGAAATTTGGTTACTTGGTGAAGTAAGAAACAAGTTGTTGTTGCCTGGTCCAGTGCTGAAGCCGAGTTTAGGGCTATGGTGCATGGTATTTGTGAATTGATGTGGCTATAGAGTCTTTTAAATGACCTAAATCTTCATGTTCCGTTGTCCATGATATTATATTTTGATAACAAACCTGCTATCAGTATTGCTCACAATCTTGTCCAACACAATCGCACCCCAAGCGTGTGGAAATCGATCATCATTTTATTGAAGATAAGCTGGAGCAAGGGCTGATTTGTGTTCCTTTTATCAAGTCTGTTGATCAGTTAGCTGATGTTTTTACTAAGGGATTGAGTAATAAGATGTTTCATCCCTTAGTATGCAAGTTGGGCATGCGTGATATTTATGTGCCAACTTGAGGGGGAGTGTCATATTATGGGTGTACATGGGTATAAGGGTATAATTGTCTTGTACCTATTTTTCACTCATTATAAATAAAGTGTGACTATCACATTGATAATCATTCATTCCTCACAAATTAACAAAAAGATTGACTATACTTTGCAAGGCCTTTAAGAGGCTACTAAAGTAATTGTCTTGATGCTGCCAAAGAAAAAAACCTCCAGTCCCCTTCAAGGACCAAAAGTTGGTAATAAAGGATGGATCATTCTGGACCAAGGTTTAAAATCTCGGGTTTCGGAGGAGTTTCGGCCTCCTCCGAAACCGAGATCTCGGCGAGATCTCGCCGAGATCTTGCCGAGACACTGTATTTTGTCCGAGACAGCTAAAAGGCTGTTTTAGCTGTCTCGGTGGTCAAAATATATTTTTTAGGTCTCCAATGAGGAATATCATTTTTACGTACATAAACACATTTAGAGCATAAAATTGTAAAAATAATGACTCTTTGTGGTTATTTGGGTTTACAACCATGTTTTGACAGTCAACGTTGAAGTTTGTTGTAAACTTAGGCTAATATTGGCTATTATATTCAATCAAATATGACAAATGAGACAATAACATAATGCATTGGGGGAAAGAGAAACAAAATAACACTTCATTATAAATCATTACATCATAGTTCAAATGTTCAATACTAAATGATCCCATAGTCTCTAGATCGGGCTCACGTATATAAATATTTCATCAGATTCTACCAATTTTTTTCCTCTTTCATAGTCTTATTTAAAATTCTCATTTTTGGGCAAGAATCTAACCTTCAACAGTTGATATGAAACTCTCACAGCAATCCCCGCAGTCCGAAGCACCACCCGTTGCAAGTTGAAAATCCAAACAAAGAAAAAATGAGGTAGAAATAAGAAAATTTTCAAAAACTAACAAAAAAGAGGAAACAGTAGTTCTCGACCGAGAACAGTGAGTTTTCTCTTTTATAAAGAGGAAAAAAAAAACAAAAAGCAATTTCTCGGCGAGATTTACCAAGATCTCGGTGAGATTATACATCTGCCGAGACGAAAAGGGTTATCGACCCTATTTTCGTCTCGGCTACTGTCGAGAAGGGCGAGATCGGTCTAGCCGAGATTTTATTCCATGTTCTGGACAGATACTGTCTTGGAGTGTTCTGGATCATTCATATGGTTTGAGATTGACATTGATAAGGATTGGTCAATCCAATACCAATTGTTGAAACCATGGTCTCGTCTGATGCCAGTGTCATCTCTCTCTCTCTCTCTCTCTCTCTCTCTCTCTCTCTCACACACACACACACACAGATGCACTCACTTGCATATTTCTAGGACTTGCAGTATATCTCAATAATTAATGGATTCAACTCTTTGTTTCATTTACCCTTCAATTTTGTTCATTTTTTTTATCGCCATTGGCCAATCTGCTTTGTTCAGGCTCTTCATGTTCCCACAATTGCTGTAATTGAAGGAGCAGCATTGGGTGGAGGACTGGAAATGGCACTCTCATGTGATCTACGAATATGTGGTATCCCTTCATTGAACAGTTTTTACTTTCAACTATGTTGGATTTATAATTATTAAGGAAAAAATCTGTGGGATTTGTATCTGTTAATATTGGCTGCTATCTGATGTTTGAAGTTGATAGGAGAAGAGGCAGTGTTTGCCATGCCAGAGACAGGACTTGCTATAATTCCTGGGTGTGTACTCAATCTTCATTGAAGTTTAGAAAAATATGTTGGTTTCCCGAGAAACTGTTTGAACATTAACTAGTATTATCCCCAATAAGTCTTCTTATCCTCTTGGCAGATGCCTCAATGCATTTTAATGTAATAATTGTTCATGATCTAATGCCCTGCCAATTGATTGTAATTCATCGGATGTATGCTTTTAGTTTTTCTCTTGGTGAGTTTCTTTATGAAATTTTCTATGCATTTAGTTATGCATTAATTCTCAATTCTTAGGTTCCTTAGCTTTTCAAAAACTGGTGGTCGATGAGCTCTTGTAACTTAAAAGGTCAATTTTGATTTTCTGGAAAATGCGAATGGTATTATTGGACTCCTTTTATGCTATCTTCAATTTCTTAGGTGATGATATTCTGTTGGAATCATTCATGCTGAAATCGCTGCCCTCACATGCATATCTTGTTACTGCAGTGCTGGTGGGACTCAACGCCTTCCTAGAGTAGTTGGAAGATCAGTTGCGAAGGAACTCATATTCACTGGTCGAAAGATTAATGGCAGAGATGCAATTTCAATGGGTATGATTAGTTCAATGAGAACAGAAATATGACTATTTAATCATTCTGTATTGTGAACAATAAAGGTGTGATGTGTGACAGGTCTTGTCAATTATTGTGTTCCTTCTGGCGGAGCTTATCAGAGGGCTCTTGAAATTGCTCGAGATATAAATCAGAAGGTAATCTCCAGACGTGCAAGTTTGGCCTGACATGCCCGAGCCCACCTGAAAATTTCAAGGCCTGGGCTGGCTAGGGTTGGGATTTTCAGGTCCGGGTCAGGCTGAGGTCTTGGGTTGAGCCCAGCCTGGCCAAGCCTGGCCTATATTTATGTATATATACATAAATAAATATTTGTATTATTACATTTTATGCAAGATAATAAGGGCCATGAATTAAGTATCATAATTTCTATTTAATATAAATCATTAATTTAGTGTATTAAAAATATAAAATTTGGATTTAAAATTATTGTCCCATGTATGTGTAAAAATAACATAAAAATGAGGGGCAATTACTGCCACTCCCCTATACTTAGCATGTGTCTACTCAAACTCTCCTATCCTAAACTTCTTTTCTGGGGAACCAGAAATGCAAAGTTTCACCTCTCATTCTCCCTTGACATTCCGAAATGTCCAAATTACCCCTTATTTGTGCCAACCGGTTACTTTCTTTCCTAAATAGATCGGTTCAATTATTATGATTTGAACCAAACCAATTACTTGATTGAGCAGCAGTAGCCTTGTTATCGTCAGCCACCGGCAGCAATGGAAAGTGGAAAACTTGGGAATAATGGTGAGAGGTTACCTGAAAGCTCTTCTTCCGAACCCCTCAAAGACACATCCAACTGGCTGAAGTGATCAACGACTGCTATCATTAGAAAAACCATGAAGGCCATGGGACCAAGTGGAGGGGACTGAGGATCAAAATCCCTTTCGAGTTAATCGGTGCTGGCATTTTTTTGTGCCTTCCCTGGCCACGATCGACCCATTTTGAAACGCCACGCCCCACATTGAAAGTTTCTACGAATGGGTGAAGATATTGATGTTCGTCTTTTCTTATTTGGGCTCTGCCTTGTGGTGGGATATGTCACCACCATATGTTCTCTACAGGATAAAAGACTTGGCATAATCAATGCCAAAGTGGAGGTGTTGAATCATGTGGGTTTGCCTCTATTCTTGCACTATTTTTCTTCTCTCTTGGGTGAGCTGCAGGGCCTTTACCCTTAGCTACTCTGTTTTTATTGGTTGGTTTCAACTTTTGATTTAAAGTACTTCATCAGTTTCTACTTCGTATTCCCAAAGAGCTTCAGGCATTGCAGGGTCAGAGGGTGGGCAGGGAATTGCAGTGACGACGTGGCAGGGAAGAGGGAGGTTGGAGTTGGGGAGAGGGAGAAGGAGGTTGGCGGGGGCAAGGGAGGAGGGGGCAGGGCAGAGGAGCAGCTAGGGTGGGGTGGCTAGGCAGAGGTGAACTGCTAGAAGGGATGGGAACGAGAGCAGGGAATAAGGGTAATTTGAAAATTCTAAATTTTCAGGGGAGAAAGAGGTGGAAGTTTGCTTTTCTGGGAGAATCTGAAAAGAAGTTTGGGATAGGGGAGTTTGGATAAATATAGGGTAAGTGTAGGGGAGTGATTGGTTTGGTTCAAATCATTATAATTTTAACCGATCTATTTGAGAATGGGAGTAACCGGTTGGCATATGCAAATAAGGGGTAATTTGGACATTTTGAAATGCCAGGGCAAAAAGACAACTGAAACTTTTCTCTTCTGGTTCCCCAGAAAAGAAGTTTATAGGACAGGGGAGTTTGAGCTAATACATGTTAAGTATAGGGGATTGTAATTGCACCGAATAATGAAAACAGGGCCAGGCCCAGCCTGCCCTGAATCCAGCAGGTCTGGGCCTGAGCCGAGCCCTGGGGACCCGGGCTTGACCTGGGTTTTAAAAAATCTGGCCCACCCTGGTCCGGTTGCACCCCAGTAATCTGACTAAAAAATGCTGACCCAGGGAAGATCTGCATGAAAGAAACTGAGAATTGTCTGCTATCATCCTGATGGGAACTTGTGTTGGTCTGCATGTTCCTTGAGAACTGCTCTCTTTTGATTATAAATGTATGTTTTGATGTCCATATAGATTCTTGAGTATTAGTTAATACTTTTAACACCATCAAGTGCTGTGATTTTTCGCGTGAGAGCCATCTTTCGCCGTTGGTGTTCTTTCCGATCTCTACGCATTTCACTGCTCCACCGGAAATTCCTTAGATTTAGCCTAACAAGTGAATGATCGAGAGTCTATGGACCCAGGACCTTACATGCAGTTAATTTTTTCCCCAGAAGTATCACTTGATTTTGAGTATAGCCAATCTGTTCATGTCTGCTGATGATGTCTCTCAATTAGGTAGGAGTAGGAGGATTCATCCAAAGTTCCAAACAATATGATCAATGAGTTAGTGCTTGGATTTGAAGGCCTAACAAAGTTAAACATCCTGCCTAGCTGACTAAATGCATCAAATATTAATCTTGTAAGAGCAGAGTCAGTGTACACTGATCCTATGAGATGGGGCTCAATGATTAAAGAACCTTTCCATTCTTCACTTTATGCTGAGGTACACTAATTCAGGATGTAGAGAGCAACCTTACACCCAAGTTTAGCATATGATCTGTTTGCTGCATATGAGCCATCAGTTGTGTTTTCATGTGAACTCTAACAATCACTTAATCATATCATCTTTTACAGGGTCCATTGGCAATTAGGATGGCAAAACGTGCTATTGATGGGGGAATCGAGATAGACTTGCCTTCAGCTTTGGAACTTGAAGAGGAGTGTTATGAGAAGGTTTTGAACACACAAGATCGCTTGGAAGGCTTAGCAGCGTTTGCTGAGAAGCGGAAGCCAAGATACAAAGGTGAATAGAATAAGGTTCATGCATCCAGGCCCTTTGTATCTATCAGACCCATGAAGCTTGTCGGAATTGGTCTCACTGCTCAATGATAGGTTGAACTAATTTTGTGGAAAATAAATTAAGGAGATGCTGTGAAACCTTTTTCACTTAGACAAATGTATGATTTTTAATGCTGGGTGTGTTATTCTGGCTGGCTGCAATGTCATGCTGCATTTGATTGGATTTGATGATGGGGAGTGCGAGTAACATCTCTGTCCATTGATGAATCTAGTGCATATCTGGGTTCTATTTCCCCTCTAATATGCTTTATTATTAATAACGGTTCTCTTTCATCAGAAAAAGATCCTCTCCTGTCGCCCAGCCACGCCATGTCGATGCATCCCAGCCCATCCGATGGACGACTGGCAGGCTGGGTGACAGGAGAGGATCCAGGTCAGCTTGCTGTTGTTGAGGTTTGTATCACCACTTGGATTAAGACAACAGTTTTATAACTTGGGAATGGTTTTATGCTCACATTAAGAAGAGACTGGGGAAAGTAAACAGGGAAAGGTGGCCAGCAAATTGTCATGAGCAAAGTAGAGAGATATTAGAAGGGTCCACAGATTTCTTCTTGCTGGAAATTCATTTTCAAGCACACCACTTGGATGTCCTTTTTTGCTATTGTAATTCATTCGTTTCTTTCTTTGCTTTTCTCAGTAATGACTTCTTTTTTTTCTTGATGGGCTTTTAGAAATATTACCTGATTATACAAAACAGCAGCTTGAATTCTCTCAAGTATTCAATGGTTCAAGAAAGAGAATGATACCAGATACCCTTTTTGTTCTTAGAATGTGTTCTTAACTTAGAATGAATCCCAAGAATGCATTCCAAACACACTCTTAATCTCATTAATTTGTTCTAAAAAATACTGATGGGGCTGAAATCATAAAATGCATGGGTCCCATCTTACTAGGTTCTATGGCCTATGAGTTTGAAGATTTCTTCTTTTACTCATGGTGATCCAGACCTGAAATTCTTTACCAAAAAAAAATAAAATAAAATAAAAATTCAGACCCGAAGTTCCTGGTTCACCATTACAACTTAGGGTTTCTGTTAGACCATAATTTGGCAGGATAATCAGGAGACATGATAACATATTGTTGGTTTAAATGATTTATGTATGGGTTGTTCGCTATGTAATAAAGGAATGTGACATTTACTGAATTCACAAAACAAATTTGAACCGTCTATAATAATGGTTTTTATCAATCTAAGCATGCTATTCCTACTTAGAGTTGGTAGAGTGCATACTAACATCTAGAATATCAGTACACATGCATGGATATGTATGGAATGCATATGCTAATCAAAGGGAGGGATTTGATTGAATTATAACTAAAAGAAATTTGACTTATAGCTAATCAAAATGTCTTCTCTAATCATCTGTTAGAATGGATCCATTATCAATGCAAGTGGTAGAATAGATGTCTTGTGACATTTGGAAAAAGAATAGACCTTTGTGACAATAATAATTCGGTTTCATTGTAATAAAAAGAAGTTTCAAAATAACATATCCTTATTTTTGGCTCCTAAGGTATTGAAGCCAAAACAAACCTTGATGTTGCTTTTTGCAAATCAAACTAGTGGGAAAGTGACTCACGAATTCGGGTGTGTACTTTACTCTTGCATTCCTCTTCTTTCTCTCCTCTATAAAATTTGGGCCCCTCCCAATGAACTGGTTACCAGCTGCTGTAACCAGCACGGTAACTGCAACCAACACGGCTGTTGCGCCACCCACCTCCCTTGCCACGACACTTAACCCTCTCTCCATTATCACTTGTTTGGTTTCAATCAAACTCAATCGTCAAAATTACCTCATACAGCACTCCCAATTTCTTCCCATATTGCAGGCTACTCAGATGATTGGTTATGTTGATGGCACTCGTCCATGCCCACTGCCAATGATTGCTTCACCAGCCGATCATTCCTACCATAATGATTCCCCAGACCAGCATACGATGACTGGGTTCTCCAGGACCAACGTCTCCTAAGTTGGATCAATGCAACTCTGTTCGAACCGATCATGGCCGGTGTGGTTGGCTTGCATACTTCTCAAGCCGTAAGGAGTACGTTGAGAAGTGGCTTTCCTCTCAATCAAGAGCATGCATCATGCAGCCCCGGTATCAACTTCAGACCCTCAAGATAGAATCTCTGTCCATCTCTGATTATCTCAACCGTCAAAAGGATTGCTGATTCCCTTGCCACGGCCTCCCAACCTGTAGCCGCAAATGATCTCCTTCTCTATATTGTCGGAGCTCTTTGTTTGGATTATGAATCATTCGCCACCGCTACTATGATTCGGGTTGATCCTATTTCCACTGAAGATATACAGTCTTTTGCTCAATCTTGAGCTTGAGCTCTACTTTGATCAATTTCGCACAAAACCAAATCAATTCACCATTGCCTTAGGGCCTGTTTGATAAAACTTCTGTTTTTGGATTATGGATTCTGGTTCAAATTTGGATTCTACTCTAGGCTACTCCAGGATTATTTTGGAGTAGAAACTTGTTCGATAACGCAATTCTGAAATGGATTCTAGAGCATCTTTGGATTAGAAACATGTTTGATAACACACTATCCCCCCAATTGAAGTCTAGAAAAATAGTTGTGGTAGTGGTGGATGGTGGCGGTTGTAAGACCCGTGTCAATCTAACCCGGTCTTACCACCTTGAACCAGGTTTACCTATTATGGTTGAGTCAAATGGACCAAGGGCGTGAAGGAGATCGAGATCCCAGGTATCAAATCGACCCAAAAACACTTAAAATAGGGGAAGGGTCGCATACCCAGCTAAGCAGGGTCAGACCTCCCAAAACAGAAAGTCAAACCCTCAGTTTTGAAGGGAGGGTTGGACAGCTTAAGACCCTAGGGTCGACGGGATCATCGACCCTCCCATCGACCCTCGGATTCTACCGAATATAGAAATTAGGAAATTTCCTAATTTTCGATTGGCATTCTTTCCTAATTTCAGAGGGACTTATTTAGGATGTTCCTACTCTATTTAAAGGACATCCCTAAGCCACTTTCACTCCTTTCACAACCCTAATCGAATTGAGAGAAAGAGAGGAGAAGGAAAGAGGAAGAAGGAAGGGAAGGAAGAGAAATTAAGCCAAAAGAGAAGAGTTGCAGAGAAAGATTATCTTCTCAGGTATGGATACTAATTCCATGAGTTTCTACAGACCTTAGGTTAGTTAATGTTAAGAGTGTGATTTCGGAGAAACCCAAACCATCAAGCTATGGTTAGGTTTCCATGGAAAACCATAGAAGAATGCATGAAAGCTATCTAGGTGGGTTATACATGGTTTCAGACCATGGAATGAATGTAGAATGGAATGTAGGAGCAAGCCATAGGATTCCAAGCATGAAGAATGGATTAAAAGAGGGAATTGGACCAAAGTGCACCGAGGGTCGCACTGAGGGTCGATGACCATCCGACCCTAGGTGTTCCTGACCATCGACCCTCAGTGTTCGGGAAGTTCAGAGTTAAGGGAGGATCGCACCCAGGGTCGATCCTGACTCCGACCCTACCTCCGACCCTCAGTTAACAGAGTAGTTTTTAAATTCCGAATAAATTCTAATTAAATTCTATCGACTTTGTTAGGTCTTCTAGCAATATAATAACACTGTAAAGGTGATTCTAAAGCTTGGAAAAGTATCTATTAGCAAGCTAAGGTGAGGAACCAGAACTCCAAACTAAATTGGTTAATAACAAAAACTGTTTTCTTTTCTTGAGTCCTATGCTATGCTTGATTCTATGCGAATATGTTTGTAATGTGCATACAGCATGCCATCCAATATTTCTATTACTTGTTCATGCATATTTACTTTATTGTTTATAACATGATGATGATGATGATGATAGGAATAGGCATGTGCTTGTATGTGTGTGGTTGATGTACTTGATGCGAGCGAGTATCAGGGGAGGTGTGATGAGAACGTCAATAAACGTTAATCTTTGGCGGGTCTCAGCACTTTAGCTCTATCTCTAACTCAAGTCTGGTGCATTAGCATCGTCGTATCGCCATTACTTTAGCAGAAGTATTATGTCGTAGAGTATCAGGGGAGGTGGTCTCGGTCCTTGTAGTCTCTGACTCTACCGGGGGGTCTTAGCTCTATCTCTATGGACATTCCGAGGGATCTTTGGGGTGAGGCCTTGGATACACTTTTTGGCATTAGGATTGGTTAGTTGCGAGCCCAGTTTACAGCCCTCGCTAACAGGGGCTTACGTGTTGGTATGACACTATATAGCAATAAACGTAACCTTTGTTATATAAGGTTCATGATTGGGTGCATGTGAGTTGACGATAAACGTGATCTTCGGGTAACGTCACACACTCGTGTATAGAGGCGGGGTCAATAAACGCGACCTTTGGCTACCTAAACCTTTCTATTGCATACTGCAAACTTATATACCAGACCAAAGATATAAATTGATTTGCATGCATATGTATTGTTGCATTGTTTTGGCTACTCATTGAGCCGTGATGTGTGCTCACCCCTCGACGTCGAATATTTTTAGTTGATGATGCAGGTTATACCGTTGAAGACTATGTGAATGCGTCTGCGGACGGAACGTGACAACGATGGAAGCTGAAGCTGAAGTGGATACACACGACTCCTCTTGCGAGTGCAACTCGTGTGTATTTGATTAGATATTTCCTTATAGGTTTCTTATTTGGATTTATTAAGACATGTATTTGGTATTTAAATATTTATGTCTCAGTTGAAAACAGAATAATTTACTATTAAATTAATGATATCATCTTAGTTTCTCAGTTCATGTTATTATAAGACTTCCGCTATTGTGTATTTACTCTGATTATGATTACGGATGTGTGTGAGTTTAGATAACGCGGGGATAGTCTATTTGAGATCCTGGTTGAACCGTTGGTTTATTAGCAGTTCATCACATCATTCTGAGATGTGCGGAATTGGGGTGTGACAATAGCTGTAGCAAATACAACGGTGGTGGGGTGTGACAGCGGTGGTGGGCGGTGGTGGTGGTGGTTGTGGTGGCGGCGGTAGTGGTGGAGGTGTTGGTGGTGGTGGTTGCAATGGTGGTGGTGGTAGAGGTGGTGGCGAAGGTGGTGGCGGTAGTAGTGGTAATGGTGGTGGTGGTGGGGGCGGTGGCAGAGGTCGTGGGTGGTCGGTGGTGGTGGGTGGTGGCAACGGTGGTGGTGGTGGTGGGTGGTGGTGACAGTGGTGGTGGTGGTCAAGTGAGAGTTATGTGAGAGTTGACTCTTTTTTTCCTTTCAAAAAGTTGATTCAATAGCTTGGAGCAAGTATTTATGACTCCAAAATTTTGGATTCTGAAGCCATTTTGAATCCGGTTCACTCTGTGGAAGTTGGAATCTAACCGGACTTATCAAACACACTTCTACTCCAAAATGGCTCCCTGGGAGTCAGAATCCATAGAATCCAGAAGTAGAAGTTTTATCAAACAGACCCTTAATGACCAAGGGCGGTACATACTCTAGTCCCAAGGACCAGCCCTCTCACAGCTCCTTAGGTCATCCCCATGACAGGAAATCCTATGACAACCTGTCGAATGCACACTCATCCCGGGGTTGATGCCGTGGTAAAGGCCTGTCTCATTCTAATGGATTGAAATCGTCTCCTCCCTGAGATTCGGGAGGAGGGATGGCGGCCTGGATGGATGGCCGACACCTGACTCTCGGGTGAATCCAAGCCGTCCATCCGAGTCGACACCCCAGCCGACAAGCTGAGCCGACAGGGTGTCGGCTCGGATGGATGGCTAGGATTCACCCGAGAGCCAGGTGTTGGCCATCCATCGAGGCCACCGCCCCTCCTCCCGAATCTTAGGGAGGAGATGATGTGGATCCCATTCTAATAGTCACCGCAATGATGACAAACCTGTATCAAATCTACTCCAATCGCCTCAACCTTTTCTTCCAAGGCTGTCAACCTTCTAAACAGCTAGTTGCTTACAATGTGGACTCTACCACATGGTATCCTTCTGGAGCAACGCACCACACCACCTCAGATGTCTCTAATCTTAGTCTTCCCTATGACTATTTGAGACTTGATCGAGTTATGGTCGGTGACGGCTCAGATTTGCATATTATACATACTGGATCCCATTGGTTTCCTAATTTTTTGATCATGCATAATATTCTCCACATACCTAAAATTGCAAGAAATCCGTTGTCCGTTTCTTAGTTTACCAAGGATAACAACTATTTTTTTTTTTTTTTTTGAATTTCATCCCACTCGTTTTCTTGTCAAGGATTTGACAACATGGGGAGGTCTACCCTAAGGCCCAACCAGTATTGGACTATATCAAGTTCAGCTACCCAATAACAACCAGGGCCCTCCATCAGTTTTCTAGTATCACCTTGCGGCTTCCTTGGTGAACATGTCTCCACCACCATGTGGCATCATCGTCTTGGGCATTCTGCTACTCCTATTCTTCAGAGAATTTTAGTATATAATAAGTTGCCTTACACAATTTCTACTTCCAATAATGTTTGTGATTCCTGTCAATCTGGTAGAAGTAAACAATTGCTTTTCTCTAAATCTATCTTTGCTAGCAAACGGTCTTTAGAGTTGCTTTTCATGGATGTGTGGGGACCAACTTCTATCACCTCTGTCTATGGTTTTCGTTATTACCTACTAATTGTGGATCATTTTACAAAATATACATGGTTGTTTCCATTGTTCACCAAGGATGAGGTCCATCATACTTTCCTAACCTTTACAACTCTTGTTGAAAATCAATTTAATGCGTGCATCAAGAATGCATAAATTGATGGTGGTTCCAAATGTGTAAATCACAAAATACGATCCTTCTTTCAATCAAAGTGGATTTCTCACCGCATTGCATGCCCTCATACCCCTCAATAAGTTGGCCAGGTTGAACGGAAACACAAACATGTAATTGAAAATCAATTTAATGCATCAAGAATGCACAAATTGATGGTGGTTCCAGGTTTGTAAATCACAAAATGCGATCATTCTTTCAATCAAAAGGGATTTCTCACTGCATCGCATGCCCTCACACCCCTCAATAGGTTGGCCAGGTTGAACGGAAACACAGACATGTGGTTGAAACTGGACTTTCTTTGCTTGCTCATGCCTCTTCACCATCGACTCAATGGGTTGACGTTTTTCAAACAGCAGTTTACCAACGCAATCGCCTCCCATCTAGAACCACTCATATGAAGTGCCCGTATAAACAACTTTTTCAATGCCTCCAGGATTACAAGTTTATAAAGGTGTTTGGCTATGCATGTTACCTGTTAGTACAGCTATATCAATCCTAAAAATTATAATACAACAGTACTCGGTGCATCTTTCGTGGGTACATTAACACTCATCATGGCTACAGATGCTACAACCCCAGCAATGGCAAGCTATACACATCCCGCGATGTAATTTTTTATGAAAACCTCTTCCCTTTTCGATACTCCCCCCACTTCCACCAAGAAAATCCCATATTGGTCCTGTACAACGAGTCCAACTCAGGTATCTCCCAATTCCGACCAAGCCTAACCCTATTTCCACCGGCCATGCAGATCTACCCAGCTCCCATTCAACCAACTTCCTCATCCTCAAATCCTCCACTACTTCCACCAACACCCTCACCCGTTTTACTCCCACTTGTCCTTGCCGCCCCCACCAATACTCATCGAATGGTCACATGTACTAGGGCTAGGACAAGGAAACCACGCAACCTATTTGCAACCAAATATCCCCCATCAGTGCATTCAACGCAACTTTTGAGCCAACTTATTTTACAGAGGCAAATAAATCTGAGGATTAGCGCCTCGCTATGTCCAACGAGTTTGATGCACTTCTGCACAATGGTACATGGTCTGTGAGACCTACATGCAAATTTTGGGGACGGAATTTTTTTTAAGGGTGGTAGAGTTGTAAGAACCGTGTTCTAAAAATCAGGTCTAACCCGTGGTTTTATATGATGACAGGTGTTCCAATCATAACCGGATCGGAAAGCGAAGTCGGGTGATGAACCACGTAAATTTCAGGTATGAGAACCACTCAAAATTTGTAAAAAACTCATACCGGTCTGACTATACCAGTCTGAGTCAGTCAGACCGGTATGGTGCAACCGGTATGGTATACCGGTCTGACTATACCGGTCTGAGTCAATCAGACCAGTATGTGCGACCGGTATGCTTCGTTTCTACGGGAGATGGACTCCAGCGGGTCCCTCACTCCGAATGAAAACTTGGAAAGTTTCAAATCGTGAAAAACCTTCGCAAGAACGGCTCTCCTCTATTAGTAGAGATTATCATACTCCATTGATCCTTCTCAAACCCTAGCCGTCTAGAGGAGAGTTGAGAAGGAGAAAGGAGGAAGAGGCTGCCCAAGAAGGAGATTTCTGTTGGAGGAGCTCGCCGCCAATCGACGAACACCGTCGGTAAGTGCTCTATACTATTAGTAATACTAGGATGTCGGATCGGAGCCGCGAAGCGGCGCGACAATCCAAAACCTTAGATCTTTCTTCTTTCAAATCGGATCTGGTTTGATACGGCATCCTAGCCGAAATCAGAAGGCCATTAGGATACTTGGACCTTAGTGTGGGTTAGGAGAAACCCTAGAAACCTAGTCGATAACCGACATGGAAGGGAGATCCGAGACCTTGCTCTCGGATCCAAACCACGGAATATACCGGTGGGACGCAAGGTCCAGCGGTATCGGCCTGCGGTATATACCGGTCTCACTGACGGAGACCGGTATGTACCGCAACTGGTATATACCGGTCTCACTGACTGAGACCGGTATGTACCGCAACTGGTATATACCGGTGGAACCATACCGGTCTCACTCCCCTGAGACCGGTACCGCGATCGGTATGCCTTCCGAACCTTGTTTGCTTGGTCAGGCGAGGTTCTGACCAACTGTGACCTTAATAAATTAATTCTATCTCTTTAACATGATTATGTAGTACTTGTAGACAACATGAGTAAATCCTGTGACGCAGAGCGGGATTGTTATCACGCATCAGGTAAGGGACAAGACCCCAAACCCTAAATAATTAATTAAGAGTAAGACTTTGTGACTAAATTGTGTATGAATTCATTGCTTGATGTCTGTGCATTTCACATGCCATGTAGTTGTTTATGTTATTATTATCTATTCATGCATTTCATATGCTAGGATTGTTGGATGTTAGGTATGTGTATGTTTTAGTTAGTGTGTGGAATGTGAAGGGGGGTGTGCCCTGGATATATCCACAACTAACACCTTTTTTCGTATCGCCATCTACCTTAGCAGACTTGGTGCAAATAGGATATCAGGGGGAGGATGTGGGATTGTGGTTCCTCCTGCCCGCCAGACTCGAGCCTTATCTCTATGTCGTAGGGAGCCGTACTGGGGTAGGGTCATTGATACTGTATTGACATTTAGGACTGGTTAGAAACAAAACCCACTTGCAAGCCCTTTCCAGTAGGGGTTTAGGTATTGGTATGGTGTTGGGTATCAGGGGGAGGACGTGGGATTGTGGTTCCTCCTGCCCGC
Organism: Protea cynaroides; assembly: GCA_028583415.1. Taxonomy (NCBI): domain Eukaryota; kingdom Viridiplantae; phylum Streptophyta; class Magnoliopsida; order Proteales; family Proteaceae; genus Protea; species Protea cynaroides. The sequence goes on from CM053275.1 coordinate 80,338,478, forward strand.
CAGACTCGAGCCCTATCTCCATACGGGAGTGAGTGATGTGGGGCAACAGCAGTAGTGTGGTAGGTGCCTGACTGTTGGGTGTGCTCACACTCTCGTGCATGGAGGTGCGATGGCCGCCAAACCTTACCATAGTATATTTACAAGTTATACCTGACCCAAGTTGTAATGTTATCCCATGCATATTGTATGTTGCATTGGTCTTGTACTTACTCAGCTAAGTTGTGAACTCACCCAAAAATATATATATATTTCTTTTTAGATCTTGATGCAGGGTATACGGTAGAGGACTTTATGACTGCTCCAGCTTACAGCACGGTGGCTGCCCTAGACTCCCAGATAGTGGAGGACGAGCATGATGCGTCATGCGAGTGCTCGTTCTGTGTCTTCTCTCAGTGATTGGTTTATTTTCTGTTAAAACATTATAATACTTTTATTATTTAAATTTATGAATGGTGGAATAAGTTGAATAATTATTTTAAATTACCACATAGATCTCAGTTCATTTATTTATATTCCACTGCTATGTATTAATCTCTGATTATATTAGACTGCTTAGGAATGATTGGTTGACACAGTTTATTGAGATCCTGGTGTGAACCATGGTTTAGAGCCGGTTCACTCACACTTCTAGTTCAGCCAGAATTGGGGTGTGACAACTTGGTATCAGAGCCCTAGGCTCTGTCCAACTAATCATTCTACATCTAACTATGTCCAATGAGCTGAGTTAGGAAAATTAAAAACTTTAATAAGAACACACCATAAGCTTGCTTGTTGCTTGAGACTCAAGAAAGATGCATAATATACTATTAATGGAAGAACAAATATAAGCACTGAAGTATTAAGAGAAACAAATAACCATTTCATAATTTTTTTAGTACAAGTGAACAACAAAGTATAGTCCACAAGTCAGACAGTTACTCTAGTAACAAAATAAACCACATGAAAATAAAATAAAAACTACATCTGACTAAGGTGGTGTAGCGGGCCTGGATGGTACCGGGTCTGCAATATCATAGTCCCACTCGTACACCCCTCTGAGCCAATGAACCTGGTCCTGCATGACCTGTAGGCTACAAGCTAGACGCCCCAACTCCTGACCCACCTCTCGCTGAGAATCCATGAGCCCTCTCTGGGTATCTAGGATGCCTCTCTGAGTATCTTTGATCTCCATGAGCATGCTCATCACTGGGTCCGAAGGGGGATGATATGGTCCAGCAACTGGAGAAGGCCTAGAAGGTCCTGTAATTGGAGAATGCTGGGGTGCAGGTACTGGGATGTCCTCCATGTGTGCACCCCCATCATTCCCCCCTCTGCTGCTGCTGCAGCTGCTACTACTGCAATGGCCGCATGATTCCTAGGTAGGAAAGGACTAGCCTGTAACTCCTCGTCACTGAGCACTAGATCGTCCATCTGCATCTTATAGATGGCATCGACATCTATATCAGAACTCATAGTGATCTCCACAGCTACCTCACCCTGCATATCCACACCCAGATGCTGCAGCAATGTTGTGATCAACCTACCATATGGAAGATTACCAGTCACACCAGGCATTGCCGCATAGATCATAACCCGAATAAACAAGTAAGGCAAACAAATCTGGTGCCTGGTAGCCACACAGTAGGTGAGGTACTGGGTCAACTGGGATAACTCTCCATAATGCCTACTCTGGGGAACAATGTTATGTTGTATGATCCGGCAGAATAGGCGAGGTTGAGGACGTAGGTTCGAAGCCAACATGACTCTACCTGGTAATAAGATCTGCTCTGCTATGGCTGCCCTCATGTCCTCAGAAAGATATCCTTTGGCTCTGGGTGGATAATAGATGAGTTCTCCATCGTCAGGAATCTCCAGAAGTGCAGCTAGTTCGGCTGCATTAAAAGAAATCATCACCCATTTCACATAGCTGGTGATGCGAAGGTCTCTGGCATGCTCCCAGTCATTGAGGTCACCTTCTACCTCCAAGTTGGCAAAGAACAACTTCACCAAGCTAGGACGGGTAGTCTCTCTATACTGGATGATGGGTAACCAACCAATTGCCCCAAAAGCCGCCTCAACATCGAAGCGGTGAAGATGCTCCAGGTTTACAAAACGACCTACTTCGATACGTTTTGCTCGAAACCATGCTAGGCGTGAAGCGACCGCCTCTGACCGAAAGTATCTCTCATCATATAGGACAGGTGGGGAATGTGGCCTGTTCATACCAGGCATAAATGATCGTTTTCCCACGCCACGACGTCTGGACATGTTGCAACTGTTAAACCATGTAAAAACGAGACAGTTAGAAACAAATTCATAAAATTTCGACAGTATAACAATATAAAAATGGTGAAAAAGCCTCAAAACACACCCAATATGAATGGAAGGACTTATTGTGATAATACAATGCTAGCATAGGTCAAACAATTTCATCAGAAAACAAAAAAATAGAGACATATTAACAAAATTTGTCAAAAACATTGAAAAACCTAGAAACCTAGGTTAAAAGTCAAAATTTTAGGATTTTCTTTAAACCAACCGATAGAACTTCGAATTTGTGAGGGGTTTTACACATTTAGACCCCTAAAACCTTTCTCAAGCAAAGAAAGAAGTTTTCTATGGTTAAAAACTTCCAAATCAAGAAAAACCTAGGTTTTGGTATAAAAGATGATGATAATTTCTTCTAAAAGAAGGAAAGAAAGGACAAGCTTACTTGAGAGGTGAGATTGATACACTTGAGAGGTGAGAAATACTTCTAAAGAACCAGAGGCACTGTAGAGACTTAGAGACACGGAGAAGAATCACCACCAGAGTAAACTCTAAAGAGAGAAATGAGAAATGAGACAAAAATCGTGATTTTTAAAGACTTTTTAGTGATACCGGTCGCACTTCTGGGCTGGACTGTGCGACCGGTACCCCCCTGCGGTATGGTGCGACCGGTACCTACCGCAGGGTATACCGGTCTCACACAAATGTGGTGTGTGCGACTGGTACTGCCTGCGGTATGGTCAGACCGGTATACATTGCCAGCCATACCGGTCTTACTCCAGGAGAGACCGGTACCGCCGCCGAAACCCCATGGAGGATTGGGAATACAAAACCATTCCGAGAATCGGCCGAACTTTATTCCAGACCTCACGCCTGCATGATATGACTAGAATAAAGGATTGTACATAGAAAATTTCGAGAGATAACTGAAAATTTGCTTATGTTCTTCCCTATTGATGTATACTTATGCTGCATATGCGTTGAGACTAAATGTTAGTTGGAATAATTCTCTAATTTGTCTCATGTATCTCAATGTATTTAGATATCATACAGGGAATTAAATTGCTTCAATGGTGAGAGGAAATGGACGTAGAGTTCATCGCAGACGCCGTCACTCAAGGGCGCCTACCATGGACAGGAGTTCAGGTACAGAAAACTCAGAAGAGAATGAAGAGAGAGTAGGTGGGGAAGAACTTAACCCCCTAAACGAAACTAAAAATCTGATGAAGGCCAATGAAGAATCGCCGTCACAGGGGCAACCATCTACAGGCTCCGAAACAATGATGGCTAACTTGGTCACTAATATGGAGGCACAACAGAAGAAATTCTTTAATGAGATGTTGAAAATGTTTAGGCCACATGGGCCTGTGTCGGCACCTGCAAACATGCCATCCACAAATGCTGAGAATGTCCATGCAGCACCAGTGGGGTTAGCACAGTTACTGAAGGACCACCACAACAGGACCAACCCAACACAGTTCCCCACCCGGTTACAGGGACGCCAATTCCTAACCAAGATCAAGGAGGGTATCAGGGACTGTATCAGGGTGCATACTATGGGGGATATCAGGGAGGAAATCAGAGTGGCTATTCTTATCAGCCACAATGGTATGGACAGGCACCATATGGACAGGTTCCTTAGGCAAAGGGTAGTCTTTCCAGAGCGGTAGATGGATTTTTAAAGCTCAAACCACCAACTTTTACAAGGAAGTCAGGGAAAACACTGTGGCCAGCGTAGTGGATAGCTGAAATGGAGAAGAACTTTTGGCTACTGGAGTGTCTGGATGGGGATAAAGTATTATATGTCACCCACATGCTGAAGGAGGAAGCCAATGGGTGGTGGAGTTCCACTAGATCGTATCTGGAAACAAAGCACTAGATAATCACTTGGCACATCTTCAAGGAGGCTTTCTTCGAAAAATATTTTCCCAGGAGTTTTCGCGATCAGATGGAAAGAGAGTTCCTTAACTTGCAGCAATCCCAAATGACAGTAGAGGCATACCAACAAAGGTATGAGGAGTTATTCTTTTTCGCTCCAACCAGTATGCAGGAGGAAGAAACAAAGGCTCGTCGTTTCACTATGGGTCTTTGGGGTGTTATCAGAGAGCATGTGCTGGGTCGAGGGTTGAATATATATAATGAAGTTGTACAGGTGGCTCGAGTCATCGAGGCAAGTCAGAGAGAAAGCTTCTTCGCACAAAATAGGGGTCTGAAGAGGCCTAATCCTGAGTCCCAAGGTGGAAGAAGCAACAGGCCATACCGTCCATTCAGGCCACCAACTAGCACAGTGCCTCCCAGACCGGCTCTTGCAATGACACCATAGGCAACGGGGCCGAACCCTAATGTAAAGTGTTTTAATTGCCAACAGGTGGGGTATTATGCCAGAACATGCCCACAACCAAAGAGGGAGCAGCAGCAAGGCAAGGTATATGCTGTTACTACAGAAGAGGCAGCCGCATCACCAGATGTGGTTACAGGTATGATTTTATACTTACTCCTTAACTGTTGCATTAATTGTTTGTGCATTTGAAACTAAGGGAGAATTTGAAAAACCTCAGGTACAGTAAATATAGCAGGATTACCCGCCAGAGTCCTGTTTGACTCGGGGGCCACCCATTCCTTTGTGTCTGTGTCATTTGGTAAAGGACTAGATCAACCCATTAAGATGCTACAACCAAGTTTGTTAGTTCGGTCTCTCATGGGAATGGAGGTGGTATTAGAAGAATATTATGGTCCTTGCCTAGTGCTTATTGAAGGACGAGAGTTGGAAGTCAATCTAGTCCAGCTGGAGATGTCAGATTTCGATGTCATTCTTGGCATGGACTGGTTATCTAAACATTCAGCAAACCTATTATGTGCTGAGAAGAAGTTGGTGTTCAAGGATAGTGAAGGGTCGGAGTTCAACTTTAAAGGGGCTAGGCTGCCTAGAAAGAGAAAGCTTATACTCTCAGCCCTAAAAGCAAAAAGTGTTTAGAGAAAGGGGGGGATAGGATACCTCGTATCAGTGGTGGATGTGACCGCTAACTTACCAAAAATAAAAGACATCAAAGTAGTACGGGAATTTCCTGATGTATTTCTAGAAGACCTACCTGGGTTGCCACTAGACAGAGCTACTGAGTTTGTGATAGACCTCCTACCAGGGGTAGCACCTGTATCTAAAGCACCTTACAGGATGGCTCCTATCGAGTTGAAAGAGTTAAAAACTCAGCTGCAAGAACTGTTAGACAAGGGATTTATAAGGCCTGGTATCTCACCTTGGGGAGCACCTGTGCTCTTTGTCAAGAAAAAGGATGGTAGCGTACGTCTTTGTATGGACTATCGAGAATTAAACAAGCTCACTATCAAGAATAGGTACCCACTACCAAGAATAGATGATTTGTTTGATCAATTACAAGGTTTGAGTGTATTCTCGAAGATTGATCTGAGGTCAGGGTATCATCAACTCAAGATTAAGGAGGCAGACATCCCCAAGACGGCTTTCAGGACGTGGTATGGACACTATGAGTTCCTTGTGATGTCCTTTGGGTTGACTAATGCACCTGCATCATTTATGGAGCTAATGAACCGAGTATTCCATGACATGTTGGATACGTCGGTTATCGTGTTCATCGATGATATTTTAGTATACTCCAAGGATCAGAAAACACACGCAGTACATCTAAGAACAACATTACAAAGACTGAGGAGAGAGAAGCTCTATGCAAAATTCAAGAAATGTGAATTCTGGTTAAATGAAGTGGCCTTCCTTGGTCACGTGGTGTCTGCTGAAGGAATCAAGGTCGATCCCAGTAAAATTTCTACCATAGTAGGATGGGAAGCGCCGAAGACAGTTGCTGAAATTCTTAGTTTCCTGGGCTTAGCTGGATACTACAGAAGATTTGTGGAGGATTATTCCAAGATTACTGTTCCACTCACCAGGTTGATCAAAAAGGGGGAGAGGTTCATATGGACTGAAGAATGTGAGAAATGCTTTCAGACGCTGAAGTCAAGACTAGTATCAGCACCTATATTGACTATTCCAGCTCCAGACCATCCATTCACACTATATACAGATGCTTCAGGTTTGGGACTGGGTTGTGTGCTGATGCAAGGAGAACATGTGATAGCCTATGCCTCAAGACAGCTGAAAGAGCATGAGAAGAACTACCCTACACATGACCTAGAATTGGCAGCGGTCATTCATGCTATTAAGACTTGGAGGCATTACCTGTATGGTGAGAAATTTAAGATTTAGTCTGATCACAAAAGCCTGACGTATCTTTTCACCCAAAAAGACCTGAACATGAGGCAGAGGAGGTGGTTAGAATTACTCAAGGACTACGACTGTGACATTCAGTAACACCCTGGTAAAGCTAACATTGTAGCTGATGCGCTGAGCAGGAAATGGGCATCGAACCCTAAAGCAGGACCAAGTACAAATGCAGCATTGTGTGCTGCTGTTTCTGGCTCATCGGAGGATGAAGAACAGCTCAATAAAGTCAGCAGATGATCCTATTGAGCAAGGGTTGATACACCAGTTTACCCGTATGTTTGCAGCATTGAAGATTTTGCCCGACTTGAAGGAAGAAATAAAGGCAGCAGTCCTACAGGACCCATACCTCAGGACAGTTCAAGAAGATTTAGAAAAGGGTCGAGGCAACCCTGATTTGACCTTGGATGAAGACAAGGTACTCAGATATCATGGGCGTTTATGTGTACCTGAGAATGAAGATCTGAAAATCAGAAACCGAATCATGTTGGAAGCTCACTCTACTCTATATTCAGTACATCCTGGGAGCACCAAGATGTACCATGACCTAAAGAGATTATACTGGTGAAGGGGTATGAAAACAGACGTGGCCTGATATGTGTTTCAATGTTTAAACTGTCAGCAAGTCAAAGCAGAAAGACAGAGGCCCGCAAGATTATTGCAACCGTTACCTGAGCCGGCATGGAAATGGGATTGTATTACCATGGATTTTGTCACTGGTCTACCTATGACTCCAAGGTTAGTGAATGCTGTTTGGGTAGTTGTAGATCGCCTTACCAAGACCGCCAGATTTATCCCAGTCAGACCGCAATACACCATGGACAAGTTGGCAAGATTGTATGTGAACAATATAGTCAGATTGCATGGTGTCCTAGAGAGCATAGTATCTGATAGAGATCCACGCTTCACATCGAAGTTCTGGGAGAGGCTACAGAAGACAATGGGGACGAAACTAAAGTTCAGTACAGCCTTCCACCCTCAAACGGATGGTCAGCCAGAGAGGACCATCCAGATCCTAGAAGATATACTTCGCGCATGTGCTATCGACTTTAAGGGGGCTTGGGATGAGAAGCTTTCCCTCATTGAGTTTGCCTACAACAATAGCTACCAGTCTACGATCCAGATGGCCCCATATGAGGCCTTGTATGGCAAGAAATGTCGGACACCATTATTATGGGACGAAGTTGGAGAAAGAAGGATCGTCGGACCAGAATTTGTAGAAGAAACCTGCAAGACAATAGATCAAATCAAGAACCGAGTAAAGACAACTCAGATGCGTCAAAAGCACTATGCTGACAACAGGCGACGAGACCTTGAATTCATGATTGGTGATAAAGTTTTCTTGAAGGTGTCACTAGTAAAAGGACTGAAGCGGTTCGGCAGAAAAGGAAAACTATGTCTTAGATATGTTGGACCATATGAAATTCTGTCCCGATGCGGAAAAGTGGCCTATCAACTTACACTACCTCCAGCGATGTCTAGCGTCCACAACGTCTTCCACGTGTCCTTACTAAAGAAGTACGTGAGAGACCCTTCGCACATTCTTGTTGCAGACCCCCCAGATTTGACAGAAGACTTAACCTTCAAGGTGGTGCCAATCCAGCTCATTAGTAAAAAGGTACTACAGCTTCGAAGGCGAGCTATCCACTATGTCAAGGTAGTTTGGAAAAGTCAGGACGTAGAAGAAATTACTTGGGAGGAGGAGGATGCCATGCGACAAGAATACCCCCATCTTTTCGACTCTGAAGGTACGTACAATTTTGGGGACAAAATTTCTTTTATGGGTGCGGGAATTGTGAGACCTACATGCAAATTTCGTCCCGGGATGAAATTTCTTTTAAGGGTGGTAGAGTTGTAAGAACTGTGTTCTAAAAACTGGGTCTAACCCGTGGTTTTATATGATGACAGGTGTTCCAATCATAACCGAACCGGAAGGCGAAGCCGGGTGACGAACCACGCAAATTTTAGGTATGAGAACCACTCAAAATTTGTAAAAAATTCATACCGGTCTGACTATACCGGTCTGAGTCAGTCAGACCGGTATGGTGCAACCGGTATGGTATACCGGTCTGACTATACCGGTCTGAGTCAATCAGACTAGTATGTGCGACCGGTATGCTTCGTTTCTACGGGAGATGGACTCCAGCGGGTCCCTCACTCCGAATGAAAACTTGGAAAGTTTCAAATCGTGGAAAACCTTCGCAAGAACGGCTCTCCTCTATTAGTAGAGATTATCACACTCCATTGATCATTCTCAAACCCTAGCCGTCTAGAGGAGAGTTGAGAAGGAGAAAGGAGGAAGAGGCTGCCCAAGAAGGAGATTTCTGTTGGAGGAGCTCGCCGCTAATCGACGAACACCGCCGATAAGTGCTCTATACTATTAGTAATACTAGGATGTCGGATCGGAGCCGCGAAGTGGCGCGGCAATCCAAAACCTTAGATCTTTCTTCTTTCAAATCGGATCTGGTTTGATACGGCATCCTAGCCGAAATCAGAAGGCCATTAGGATACTTGGACCTTAGTGTGGGTTAGGAGAAACCCTAGAAATCTAGCCGATAACCGACACGGAAGGGAGATCCGAGACCTTGCTCTCGGATCCAAACCACGGACTATACCGGTGGGACGCAAGGTCCAGCGGTATCGGCCTGCGGTATATACCGGTCTCACTGACTGAGACCGGTATGTACCGCAACTGGTATATACCGGTGGAACCATACCGGTCTCACTCCCCTGAGACCGGTACCGCGACCGGTATGCCTTCCGAGCCTTGTTTGCTTGGTCAGGCGAGGTTCTGACCAACTGTGACCTTAATAAATTAATTCTATCTCTTTAACATGATTATGTAGGACCTGTAGACAGCGTGAGTAAACCTTGTGATGCAGAGCGAGATTGTTATCACGCGTCAGGTAAGGGACAAGACCCCAAACCCTAAATAATTAATTAAGGGTAAGCCTTTGTGACTAAATTGTATATGAATTCATTGCTTGATTTCTATGCATTTCACATGCCATGTAGTTGTTTCTGTTATTATTATCTATTCATGCATTTCATATGCTAGGATTGTTGGAAGTTAGGCATGTGTATGTTTTAGTTAGTGTGTGGAATGTGATGGGGGGTGTGCCCTGGATATATCCACAACTAACACCTTTTTTTCGTATCGCCATCTACCTTAGCAGACTTGGTGCGAATAGGGTATCAGGGGGAGGACGTGGGATTGTGGTTCCTCTTACCCACCAGACTCGAGCCCTATCTCTATGTCGCAGGGAGCCGTGCTGGGGTAGGACCATTGATACTGTATTGACATTTAAGACTGGTTAGAAATGAAACCCACTTGCAAGCCCTTGCTAGTAGGGGTTTAAGTATTGGTACGGTGAGGGGTATCAGGGGGAGGACATGGGATTGTGGTTCCTCCTGCCCGCCAGACTCGAGCCCTATCTCCATACCGGAGTGAGTTATGTGGGGCAACAACAATAGTGTGGTAGGTGTCTGACTGTTGGGTGTGCTCACACTCTCGTGCATGGAGGTGCGATGGCCGCCAAACCTTACCATAGCATATTTGCAAGTTATACCTGACCCAAATTGTAATGTTATCCCATGCATATTGTATGTTGCATTGGTCTTGTACTTACTCAGCTAAGTTGTGAGCTCACCCAAAAATATATATATTTCTTTTTAGAACTTGATGCAGGGTATACGGTGGAGGACTTTATGACTGCTCCAGCTTACACCACGGTGGCTGCCCTGGACTCCCAGATAGTAGAGGACGAGCATGATGCGTCATGCGAGTGCTCATTCTGTGTCTTCTCTCAGTGATTGGTTTATTTTTTGTTAACATTGTAATACTTTTATTATTTAAATTTGTGAATGGTGGAATAAGTTGAATAATTATTTTAAATTACCACATAGATCTCAGTTCATTTATTTATATTCCATTGCTATGTATTAATCTCTGATTATGTTAGACTGCTTGGGAATGATTGATTGACATGGTCTATTGAAATCCTGGTGTGAACCGTGATTTAGAGCCGGTTCACTCACACTTCTGGTTCAGCCGGAATTGGGGTGTAACAATGTCCCTCGCTTCGCTAAAGAAACATCAAAATATTGTCGAATGCAAAATGGGTTTACAAACTCAAACAAAAACCCAATGGCTCCCTTGAATGGCTTAAAGCCTGTTTGGTCGCAAAAGCTTCCATCAACAAGCCGACCTTAATTATGAGGACCAAGGTTCCAAATTTCGGTTTTGGCCCGGCCAAAAATTGAAATTCAGCCGAACCGGCAGAAACTAGGTTGAAATCTAGTATTTTTTTTTGTTTCAAAATGCAATTTCGGTGGGAAAAAAAAGGACTTTTTAAGCCCAATTTTTTTTTCTGTGATGCTTTTTTAAACCTTATTTACATATCCATTGAATTATTTTCACTAAAAAAGACCTAAATAGTTTTTCTATGACATAAACCATACTATATTAACGTACGCTACCATAAAAGTATGTAGAATGGTACTATGGTAGTAATTTAAAAAATAAATAATGTGACATTACTATTACGTCATTCAAACTTTTATCTTCAACCAATGGCCCAGCATTCAATGCGGGTCGAAGCATATGGTTGCCGGGCTGGTTAAATGCTATTAATGAGAATAGTAATTCATTATTAACTTTCTTTAAAGTTTAAATATCAAATTACATAATATATGAAATGGAAGTCACTCAAAGTTAAATTCACGATGAGTTTCGTAGCGTATCTAATCCCCGACTCGAATTCCATTACTGCTGCTGCTGATAATAGGACTCCAACTTCACAACATAGTCTGGCCAAGTTGTCAAACATACATAAATATGAACTCAATCTATCATGTATTAAGTTGTCTAACATATATAAATATGAATCTTGCTTATAGTGTGTAGATTGAGTGAAGAGTGAAAGATTTGAGTGAAGAATGCAAGTTTTTTGGAAAAAAAAGAGAGGAGATATTAAAAATAATAATAATAATAACTAAACAGTGGTTTCGATTGAAACCGAAATTTGGGACCGAAATTTGGTACTTTCCCATTTCGAACCCAGGTTTCGCTTTGGACTAGTGAAATTTCAAAAATTTTCAATCCAATTCTGAAATTTGGAATCATTATAAGGACACATTTAGTCCAGTTGTCAAATCCATCACAGTGCATTCCGTCTTAACCATAACAACAAGTTGTAATTGGTTGATAAGACAACTTAACGTTTATAATGCCTTTTTACATAGCATCATCGAGGAAGAGATTTACATGACTCAACCACCTAGGTTTGTGGATCCCCAAAACCCGACTCACGTCTTCCGCTTACACAGAGCAATATATGGCTTAAACAAGCCCCATGGGCTTGGTTCCAATGCTTCACCACCTTTCTATTGGAACTTGATTTCTATTTTTCCTCTATAGGCTCATCTCTTTTCATCTACAGTCACAAAGGTATTTTTATTTACCTCCTTTATGTCGACAATATTTTCATCACAGAAAAATTCAGCCTCCACCCTTTGCATACTGCTGCAAAGTTTAGGTGCAAAGATCTTGAGGATCAACATTACTTCCTCGGCATTCATGCTTTATGAACTGCAAACGGGCTCCATGTCTCATAGACTCTTATTGATAAGATTGAATCCACTCCTCAACCAAATTCAAAATAATTTAAATTTCAAATGGTTACAAGAGATCAGCTCCTATTGATGAGGACAGTTACAGATACATTTGGATTTGAAATAATTCAAATACAAGATCAACTCCTATTGATGGGAATGGTTACAGATACATTTGAATTTGAAATAATTCAAATACAAGATCAGCTCCTATTGATGAGAATGGTTACAGATACAATTTGAATTTTAAATATTTGAAATATTTTTAAATGCTGATATTTTATAAATTATTGATTTCTCTCCATCAAATAATGGGGGATAATCAATGTACATGTAATGGTGAATCATTATAAATACAATCACTCTATACACAAAATGTGTATCAGAGAAATTATCTTCATTTCAAATTATTTTATGGAATCAGAGCTCTTTTATCTAAACGTTAGGTAAGAGTCATGTTTTCTTCAACAACCTCCCTTACTCCATCCCTCACTGATTCCACCACTTCTCCTCTTTCATACAAGATAAGTCATACAATTATGTACGCCTTGAGCACCATAATTATTTATTGGGGAAATCACAAATTCTTCCACTCATTCATGGACATCAACTATATATCGATGGATCCTTACCCTGTCCACCTACAAAGATAACTCCGGTAAGTTCCACTACCTTGCTTCCTGATGCTCCTAGCAGCATTACCTCAGATACTCTGTTGGTGGCTAACCCTGCATATGCAACATGGGTTTGTCAAGATTAGTTACTTTTGGGAGGGATTCTTTCATCTTTCTTGGAATCCATGCTTGGTCAGGTGATTAATTGTCCTACCTCAGCTTTCCTATGGGACAACTTGGAACGTCTGTTTGCAAACCATTCTAGATCTCGCACAATGCAGTTGCGTCTGCAACTGCAAAACGAAAAGAAGAAAAGTCTCTCGGTCACTCTCTATTTTCAGAAAATTAAATCAATTGTTGATAACTTAGCTACTATAGCTAATCCAGTTTCTGATGTAGATCTTCTTCTCTACATGCTTTTGCAGGTCTTAGACTGGAGTGGAATGCATTCGTGACTGCAATCTCCACTAGGTCTGATTCTATTTCCCTCAATGATTTAGTTGGACTGCTTCTTAGTCACGAAATGCGGCTGGAACAAAATGTTCAACCAGCTTCTATACATGAGGCTAATATTGCTAGTACCAACTCCAATCGAGGACGATCAGGACGAGGTAATCAGTCCTCTCAATTCAATGCCACAATATCCTCTCAACGTGGCCGTGGCTGTGGATGTGGGCGATATTCATCTAGCCCCCACTTATCTTATTCTCTTATGGACAAACCTCAGTGTCAGGTTTGCACTCGTTATGGACACACGGCACTTACATGTTATCACCGATTTGATAAACATTATCAAGCACAACAATTTCAGCACACTGCAAATATTGCCGCAACAGCCAACTCTCCTCACATGGATACCTGGAATCCCAACTCAAGTGCCACGGATCACATCACAGCTGATTTAAACAATCTCTCTGTTCACTCAGAATATCAAGGCAATGATCACGTACAAGTTGGGAATGGACAAGGTTTGCACATCCAACACACTGGTCATTCAAAACATTTATCTACAAGCCGTGAATTATTTTTGAAAAATATTTTACATGTACCCTCAATTTCTAAAAATTTACTTCGTGTTTCAAGTTTACTAAAGACAATAATGTAGTATTTGATTTCATCCCTCTTTTTGCACTGTTAAGGATCAATCCTCGAGGAAGGTCCACCTCCATGACAGCGTTGACTCTACCAAACCAGCCTCTCCCTCTACTACAACTCTAGTCAGTGAACGTGTTTCCATTGACATATGGCATCAATGGTTAGGGCATCCATCTCCCTCCATCATCAAGAAAATTTTAGCATCCAATAATCTGGCACTTGAAGGGGGTTCCAAAGTTTCCTTTTGTTCATCATACCCATTGGGAAAGTCGCATAAATTACCGTTTCATGCTTCTACTTATGTTTCTATAGGACCTTTAAACTTAATCCATTCAGATGTATGTGGGCCGTCTCCTATAACTTCAACCAATGGATATCGTTATTATGTTAGTTTCATTGACAACTTTAGTAAATATAGTTGGTTTTTCCAAATGGTTAAAAAATCTGAAGTTCTTTCTATTTTTTAAAACTTTAAATGCAAGTAGAGAAATTTTTTGAAAGACCAATTAAAGCTATGCAGACTGACTGGGGTGGTGAATACCGCTCTGTTTCTAAATTCCTTGAAAATAGTGGTATACTCCATCAAGTATCATGTCCTCACACACATGAGCAAAATGGTCATGTTGAGAGGAAACATCGGCCCATTGTTGAAACTGGATTGACTATGCTCTATAATGCTATGGTTCCCCTTACTTATTGAGATGATGCTTTTGCTGCTGCTATCTTTCAGATTAACTGGATGCCTACTTAGAAGCCCTCTCCTTGGGAGCTATTATTTCACTCAAAACCGAACTACAATGTTGTAAAAGTATATGGGTGTAGATGTTATCCTCTCATACGACCCTATAATTCACATAAACTGCAACCTCGGTCTCTACCTTGTGTTTTCATTGGCTATAGTTCATGGCATCGAGGCTACAAGTGCCTTCACATTGAGACTGGTCAGATATATGTGTCAAGGAATGTTCAATTTCATGAACAAAATTTTTCATTCCAAACCTTGGCTGCTATTCATACATGCCCAAGTATGTATGAGTCATCTACGATTGTGTCATCCACCATACCAATTGCTCAAGTAGCCCTTCCAAGGGCCACAATACCTAGTGCACCATTGGCAGTAACAGATGTTCAGCATCCACGCTACAAATACCTCCTGCAACAAATGCCAATGCTCTTGATAGTGAGCCCACTAACACCAATGTCTATAGTAGGCCCACTACCACCAATACACTTGCAAACACTTCTGACACTACTACTTTGACCATATCCCAAGCCCCTTGCGGACCAGATTCAGCAAATGGCTTCGAAAGCCTATCACGTACCCTGATCATGTAACTTATGTCGCAACTAGGCATCCTTTACACATGGCTACACCAACTGAAGTTGAGCTGACTTGTTTCACTGAGGCTAACAAATCCGCTGCATGGCGCGATGCAATGATGCATGAGTTCAATGCTTTTTTGCAAAATGGCACATGGTCATTAGTAACCTTGCCACAACATAAAAATTTGACTGGGTGCAAGTGGGTTTTTCATATCAAACGAAGACCCGATGGTAGTATAAAATGATATAAAGCTCGACTGGTAGCTAAGGGATTCAACCAGACTGAAGGTCTAGATTATGGAGAAACCTTTAGTCCGTTGGTCAAGCCATCCACCATTAGAATGGTTCTCACCCTTGCTCTCTCCAAAGGTTGGCCTATTCGTCAGCTTGCTATTCATAATGCCTTCCCTCACGGGATTTTACAAGAAGAGGTGTATATGGTTTAGCCACTAGGCTTCACTGATTTTACACGACCACTTGCTGTTTGTCGTCTTCATAGAAACTTTTATGCCCTTAAGCAAGCTCCAAGGGCTTGGTTTTCATGCTTCAGTACTGGTCTTCTCACCATGGGATTCAATAGTGCCAAAACAGATTCATCTCTCTTTATTCGGATGCATGATGGTCATACCACATTACTTTTGGTATACGTGGATGACATTATTATTACAGGCAATGACTGAGTTGCCAAGCAATATCTTAATAGTATGTTCAAGTTGTGTGACCTTGGACCATTGAACTACTTTCTTGGTGTTGAAGCAATTCCCACCACTGATGGATTGTTTCTATGTCAACAAAAATATGTTCATGACTTACTTGTGAGAACCAACATGGATAGTGCCAAAGGGATCTCAACACCTGCTGCTCCAGATGTCAAACTCACTAAGGAGGGTGGAGTTCTATTTGCTGATGTTACCTATTATTGGAGTGTTGTAGGTACTCTACAGTATGTCACTCTTACAAGGCCCGGAATTGAATATATTGTGAACAAAGTGTGCCAATTCATGCTTAATCCAACTGAGGACCATTGGATAGTGGTCAAGAGAATCTTGCGGTATCTCAAACATACCATTATGTTTGGTTTATATCTTCGTCATGCCACTGATTTATCATTGCAAGCATACTCAGATGCTAATTGGGCTGGATGCCCTGATGATCAACGATCCACAAGTGGTTACTGTATCTTTTTGGGTCCAAACCTCATCTCTTGGAGCTCGAAAAAGCAAAGCATTGTAGTCCGCTCTAGCATTGAGTCTGAGTATCAAGGTCTAGCTAATGCTACTGCTGAGATCACATGGTTACAACAACTGATATAAGAACTCAAAATTGAATCTCCCACCTTACCAATTCTTTGGTGTGATAATCTCGGAGCTACCTACCTCTCTGTGAATCCACGTTGTCATGCCCGCACTAAATATGTTGCTCTCGATTTTCACTTTGTAAGAAAGAAAGTTTGCGCCAAGGAACTAGAAGTTCGGTTACTATCCATAAAGGATCAAATAGCGGACATTCTCATTAAAACCATTATCAGCTCAACGGTTCTCAACTCTGTGTACCAAGCACCGGTTCGCTTGCGAGTGGATAATAAGATTGAATCCACTCCTTAACCGAATTCAAAATAATTTGAATTTCAAATGGTTATAAGAGATTAACTCCTATTGATGAGGACAATTACAGATATATTTGAATTTGAAATAATTCAAATACAAGATCAGCTCTTATTGATGGGAACGGTTACAGACACATTTGAATTTGAAATAATTCAAATACAAGATCAGCTCCTACTGATGAGAACGGTTACAAATACATTGAATTTGAAATAATTCAAATACAAGATCAACTCCTATTGATGAGAATGGTTACATATACAATTTGAATTTAAAATATTTGTAAATGCTGATATTTTGTAAATTACTGATTTCTCTCCATCAAATAATGGAGGATTGGAGGGTAATCAATATACATGTAATGGTGAATCATTATAAATACAATCACTCTATATACAAAATATGTATCAGAGAAATTATCTTCATTTCAAATTATTTTACTCATAGACGAAGTACATCATTGACATGCTATAAAGGACAAAAATGGATGGTGCAAAACCATCCTTTACACTTGTTGGTTCCAAGTTGTCATCTCATGATGGTGATCTTGTTGAGAATGCCACCTTGTACAGGAGTACTGTTGGCGCTCCCCAGTATCTCGCCCTTACCAGATCGGACATCACCTACTCGATGAATCAAGTCTTCTAGCATATGCATGCACAACACAATACACACTTGCTGGCTATCAAACAAATATTACGGTACTTAAAGTGTACCCTCACTCATGGCTTACACATTATTAAAGAGCCATTAACTCCCATTGCTGCATACTCTAACGCCGATTGGGCGGGTGCCGTTGATGATTTTCAGTCCATCACAGGCTTCTGTATATGCTTGGGCCCCACTCATTTTCATGGTGGTTGCAAAGAAGCAAGCCGTCGTCTCCAGATCCAACACTGAATCTAAATATCGGGCTTTGGCAGTCACTGCAGCCAAATTATCTTGGGTCCGCAGTCTACTATGAGATCTTCAAATCTTTATCACAGATGTTCCAACCGTATGGTGTGATAACATCGGTGCCACATGCCTCGTTGCCAATCTCGTGTTTTATGCTTACATGAAACACATCGAAGTGGATTATCATTTCATCCGCGATCGAGTCACCGACAAAGACATGAAGGTTCAATACATATCTACAGGAGATTTGTTCACAAAGGGATTAACAACCCTTACCAAATTAACAACCCTTACCAAATTTAGATCCAAACTTAATGTGACCGAGAGTTCGATCCATTTGCGGGAGAATGTTAGCCACGTGTATACTGGATGACAGCATTCCCATGAGCTGTCCATCCTTATCCTAATATGTATAATCTTTGTAATCTATCCTAGTCAGCAGTATATATGATTTCTTTATCAACGAAAACATATAACCTACATTAAGGAAATTATTTCCTTAGCATTTGTTAAGCAGAAATTGTCTCCATTTTAAACTACTTAAATTCATAGCGATATGTGATTGAATGATCAAGCTTAAAAATACAATCTTATCTTTCAATGTCCTCAAAAACATCCGCCATGTATAGATCATCCTCCCTTAAATTAATAAAAAATACTAAAAAATTGGTACAAATATGTATTGATACCACGTCTAATACCAAATACTAAATCCTTGGAAAGGGATGCCTTAAGACAATATGTAAAGACTAGAATATGAAACCCTTGTCTGTAGGACATAGTAGTTGTTCACCATATATATCTTATTTTTTCGAAGATTGAAGATGAGGTAGAAATTATTTACAACCAAGGTTCAAGTGCACAAAATCTTATACCAAAAAAAAAAAAAAAGGTGCACAGAATTGAGCAATGGGTCAATCCGGATGACATCGATTTTAAGGGTGCAACATTTGTATCTGAACCGTTTATCCAAATTGGACCAAACTGTTTACACTGGAACCGAGTGACCATTTAGTAATCGGTTCGCTTTGGTTTGAAATTTGCCACTGTTTATTGAAACCTAACTGAACTATTTAAACCATTTAAACAGTCAGGTTACACTAACTAGACACCGATTAAACCAAATAGAGTGTAAACCATTTATTCCCTAAAAGTTAAACTAATAAAACCTAATTTCATTCCCTATATTATTAATATATTATTTTTAAGAATGAAGATACTAAGCCCAACCCCAACCACAATTAACATACTATTTTTCCAAGAAGCTAACCCTAACCCCAATTAATATACTCTTTTCCCAAGACCCAACCTCAATTCTCAAAGGCCTAAACCATAAAATCAAAACGGTAAAACTGGAAAACACAATAAGCATTAACCATTACTTCATTAGGCATAACAACATTACTACAATTTCATTCTCTCCATTCTAGACTCTCTCGTCTCTCCTTCCCATTTGAAGTTTGAACTTTCAACTTAGTCTTTGACGTTTGAACTGTTGGAGTTGGACCGCTCATTACTGGAGTTGGACATCGGAGGAAGTTGAAAGTATACTCATCTATTACTCTTTTTAATTTTTACAATACAGTGATAGTGATATACTATTCGATTATTCAGGTGTACTTTGTGGTCAATAATATTTCCATCAAGAAGGGGATTGTAAGATTGCCAAAGGATGCATTTTTTTTAATTATAAAAAATCAATTCAATAACCGATGTGTTAAATCATTTATAAATCGAAAGTAAAATCGATTAATAAAAGACCATTTAAAAACCGATAATCAAAACCTATTAGTTTCAATTTTAACATCGTTTAGTTAATCGATTTGGTTTTGATTTTACCCTCTTATACACTGTATCGCACCACACTACACCAAATCAGACCGTTAAACCAATTATAAACCATTTAACACCTTTAATCGATTTTGTTCTTCCGAAACATGCTTTACCTTGCTAGGATCGGCCCTTGCCAAGTTGCATAACTTCCCCAGAATCCCAATGTATCAAAGTTGGATAAGTCTAAATTTAACAACCCTGTAATATGTAACAACCATGTAATAAGGAGACTGTTACATTTACTATAAGTAACAATCCAATCAATGTGCATTAGTCTAAGGAGCAATCCAATCAATGTGCATTAAAAGGAATCATTAAGGAATAATTTTGATATTTTAATTGAAGATTGAAACAAATCAGACGGTGACAAGACCTTCTTACAAACTGTACTTTTCTTACCAACTGTACTTGTAACATTGCAATGAGGGCGATTTCATTCTCTGTGATTTACCGTTCTCATGCGTTTCAATGGTAAAGTGGGGAGTTGAAATGTCGCATTCACATTTTTATAAAAGAAATTTAGAAAGCCTGCAACTGACGAAGAGTCAATGAATCATCGTTCCTCTTGCGGTCTTACCATTACCCAAAATTTCAGAAGTATTTAAGAATCGTACAAGTAAGGAGTTAGAACCGAATACTCTTCAACTTTACGCCACGTTGCCTCACCTCCCTCAAGTGTGAGGACTAACTGCGTAAAAAAAGGGTTCTAGTCTCTGTCTATTCAACTTCACTTCCATGGCCGTAGTCTCTGCTGATCAGGAGAAGATCGAACTTCCTCAGTCAATGGAGTCCGTCCCTTCTCCTTCGGTTTCGAAAGCGGGTTCTGAATCCGGCTCCGATATCAGTATTTCGGGAGATGTTGATCATCCTGATCGTAACGATCAATCTGATTCGTCTTTAAGCAATCGCAAAGATATCGATAATCAGGTTCTATTAATTGTTCTCGGTTATGAAATTTTCTGATTTTTCTGTTTCGGGGTTGAATTTGTTGTTGATGTAATAGATGGAGCGGGCTTTCTTATTGTCGTTTTATGGACATACTTTACAGTTTCTTAGGGTGAAATGGTTAGAGAAAATCCGGATCTTTCGTTGGACTTTGGTCCTGAACGCTGTGAAATTTTTTTTTTTTTTTTTTTGGTGTGTAGTACATTTCGATACAGTCGGCGATGAGAAGTGAAGAGTATCGGCAACTGTTTCATCTTCCACCTGACGAAGTAAGTGTCATGTGGCTTTAAGCTTTTGGAAATGATTGATCATCTCTCTAACTCATAATTACAACGGTTAATTCCGGATTTTTAATTATTTTAGAATTCTGAAGAAAATGTTATCTGATTATTTGGAAATGGTGCAAAACTCATGCCCCCTTAAATGAGTTTAAGTCATGGCGTGCATAGCTATCCTTTGATGTGTTTCTTGGCTTCTTGCTTGGGAATGTTGAATTGCTAAATGAACACGTAAATTGGATGCTTCTCATAATTCCTATTTTGGCTACTTTTCTTATGTCCCTCTGTTAGGGCAAGAATAGAAAATTTACCTTTTTTTGTGATTTTATTATCATATTCAGTTAATTGACAAGTCTTATCCTTCATTAGTTTCTAATCAGATATCTTTATCTTCCTGTTGAGTTTCTTCACTTCCTTTTGTTCACTTCATGGATGTCCTTTTGTGGGAAAAGAGGGAATTTTTTTTTTGGGTTGGATTTTTCGGGGGGGGTTCCAAATTTTGGAAAACTGGTTAGTTCAATAACAAATTGTGGAAGAAATAAGATCATGGGAACAGGTTTGATATGATAGCTCCTGTCTTACTTTGGTGTTTTTATTGTTTGGAAAGTTAGTTTTTTTCACTCAACAGCCCCTTGTTTATGGGGAGGTTTTGTCCCTTGCTGAGTTGCTGTAAAACTCATATATATTCTAACGTTGGGATTCGATCCATTTTACACTTGTTGTGTTCTTAGAAGCATTTGAGGTTTGTGTTCTTAGATGCATTTGATGTGTCAAATTGAGAGGTCATATAATACAACTTCATTATATGAAAGGAGGACTTTATTATATGAAAGGAAAAGCTCTTGCTTGTTAATCTTGAGTTTTCAGGGTTGGGGGTGGGTTCTGATCCTTCACTTGTATTTTTTGCTATTTCCTTTGGACTTTTTCAGATGATTTGGGATCCCATAACAATGTGTTTTGTATCACTACCTTTAACCTTTAGATAATGTACATTTCGTTTAATTGTTTTAAAATTTTAAGGGGTTTTTTGACATGGGGGAGGGCACCATGTTGAGTTTAATAACTATCCGGGAAGATTGGAGGAAAGGATGAATCATTTTTAGCAGCTGAGTTTGAGTAATTTGATGTGAAACATAACTTGATTGAGAGAAACAGGACTAATTCCATATGAACTGAATTTAATTTTTATAAATTTTGAGACAGAGGAAATTGAGGAATACATTGTAACTGCTGGAAATTTTGTCCTGTGTTGGAAGACTGATTATTCTGAATGGATTTACAGGCAAACATTTGACTATTATATGGCCGTAGTGAAGCAATTATGAAGTTTTCAATATCCATGGCCATTTATTATCTTATGTGGAGTGTGGGGGGGTGGGATTTGGGAGCTCCAATTTGAATGCAAAGACAATACCAATTGAAAGTGGTCCTATAATTCTTGAAGAAGTTGAGACCGATGCAAAAGACTAGATGTCATCAAGGGAAATCTATTTGTGACCAGGAACTGGTTCTCAATGTAGAAAAGATGGAGTGATTCCAGACCATATTTTTTTGAGTCCAGGTTTTAATTAATCTCTACTGGAATGTTCAATTAATACCGAGTTCTTAACATCATTTCTAATGGTTTAAACTAGTTAAGCAAATACATAAAAAGCTTCTTATAATTCAATTAGTGGTCAACATCCTAAGGGTATGCAGGCTAATGATGTTTTTTTTTGAATTATCATGCTTGACATGCATGAAGCTCCTTCTTCAAAAGAGATGACAAATACATTTTTGTTGATCATATAGGATTGGCAATGGATTCTATTGTGTCAGTGTCAGGTTGTGTCAAGACCTAAGTACAACAGAAGAAATGACTCAACCAGAACATGACATGAAAATTAAACATGTAAAATGATTCAACCAAACATAACGTGAAAAAGTATCTATTGATCCGAATACAAAATGACACAACAGTTTAAGAAAGGATCATGCTCGGGTTGACAGGAAATGACATGGGATATTATACAAAATGATAAAACAAGGTGAAAAATCCTAAAGATGGTTACAGAGGTTGTTATTGGGTTGGTGGTTTCAACACGAAATCAATACTTTTTCCTTTTGCTCCTTGTCATTTTTGTGCTACATGAAGTGAAACTGAACCTTATTTGGATCTAAGGTTTGTGTTTGTGTTGGGTGTTGCCAGCAGAAGACTCATGTATTTTTTGTTGATATTATTTTTCTTGTCCTTTATTTTGATTGTCATATTCAAGGAGGGCTATGTTGAGCTGAAATTAAAAAGATGATTCTCTTGACTTATTTTTGTTAGACTCTGTCTAATTGCAAAGGAAATAATGGGAGGGGAAGTGAAATCAAATCAAAAGCAAAGTGGAAACATCATTACCTAACATGATTGTTTAACTAACTCCAAAACATTCCAATTTTGTTTTTTACATTTTCCAACCAAATTCCTTGTTTAGAATATAGATAAAGATTCCATTTGAAAAGTATGATTACCATAATTAGTAAGAGTTTAAGGTAGTTACACTTACAATCCTGAATAAAAAAGATTTCATTTTCATTTTTGTAAAATATAGAGAGAAAAAAAAGACAGTAGAGAGAGGGAGGAGAAGAAGAAGAATAGACTGCTGTAACTCTTGGGAGTCTCAATGATATGTTGGGACTTCCATTCCATTCAAGCACATAACCCCAAAGGGTAAAAGAGACATAACCCAAAAAATAATGAGAGAAAAAGGCGCTAGGCGCTAGGCGCTAATCCCGAGAACCCTCTTCCCCCTAACAACATTGTAGCACTTGGAGCATATATATCAATCATGCCTAGCTTGTTACAAATATAATCAATCTATCCATGTCCTAGAGACCTAGTGAACACAGCTGTATGGGCAACTTGTGTTGAAAACCAAGCTCAGTTAACTAAAACCAAGCTTAGTTAACTAAAACCAAGCTCAGTTAACTACTTAACCCATGTCAACTCACATGTGACATATGCCATAACACGATATTCAGACTTTGCATTGGATTGAGCAACAAAAATTTGCTTCTTGCTTTTCTAGGACTCAAGATTTCCTCCAACAAAAGCGCAATACCTAGTAGTAGACCGTCTATCAATGGGAAAATTGGCCCAATCAACATCTGAAAAACCCTCAACACGTTTATGCCCATGATCAGAGAATAAGAGTACAACAGACCATGGAATTGAGCCTTTGTGAGATACCGTAAAATGCGAATAACAGCATCCCAATGACGCGTTCGAGGAGAGGACAAAAACTGACTCACAACATTGATTAGGAGGGCCATATCTGGACGGGTCACAGTGAGGTAATTCAACTTCTGAACTAGTCTGCGAAATCTTTAAGGATCAATCAAAACATCATCATCATCAGCTGTAGTTTGACATTAGGATCCATTGCGATATCCACAAGTTTGGATCTTTAACATCCCTGTCTCGGTGAGCAAATCTAGAATTACTTTATTTGAGAAAAAGAAATACCTTTCCGTGACTGAGCCTCCTCAATTCCCAAAAAACACTTCAAGCATCCCAGATCCTTGGTATGAAATTGTTGCAATAAATGCATCTTCAAGCTCTCGATACTTGTACTGTCATCGCCTATAATCACCATGTCATCAACATACACAATGAGGTAAATTCTTCTTGCTCCATAAGATTGTATATAAAACACCAAGTGGTCACTCTCATAACAAGACAAGCCAAAACTGAGAACAACCTTTGTGAAACGACCAAACCATGCCTGAGGAGACTGGTTTAACCCATATGGTGATTTCTTGAGCATACATGCCATTCTAGAGTCCCTCTGAGTAACAAAATCAAGTGGTTGTTCTATATAAACCTCCTCATAAGGGTCTGCATGTAAGAAAGCATTCTTCACATCAAGTTGGTGCAACAGGCACTGATGCGAAGCAGCCAAGGTTTTAAATCTTGGATCTTGACCCTATCTTGGTGAGGTTCCAGATTTTTTAGATTTTCGAGATCTCATCTGAGACGTCGCATTTTTTTTATCATATAAAGGTCGAGTTTCCCTAGTTTTCTGAGATTTGAAAAGGTTGAGATTTTCGAGATTTTAATGAGATCTCGCCGAGATTTAGATGTATGGAAGTAGCAAGAGAGATTGCAAGAGAGATCAAAATATGAACAGAGGCCAACTTGGCCACAAGAGAAATAGTGTCCAGATAATCCATGCAGTGCATAGCCTTTGGTGACTAGGTGAGTGATGCAAAGAGGGATTCCACACAACACAAATCACAAAACCCTATTTTGCAATAGGATATTCACAGTCCAATCAAAACAGAAAATAGAAAGAATTGAATAAAAATTACTTATCTCAAAATTTGGCCATCAAATCTTCATGAAATTTGGATTATAGACTCCTTAGTATAGATATGAACACACTTCAAAAGATGATGGAAATCCAAGAGAAACTGAAGAAGTTATGGAAGTCGCAGCCTTGCTGTTTCAGGTTACCGCCAGGTCTGCAGTGGAGTTTATTTGGTTTTATGGACTGCAGCAGCAACTCAGCAAGATTTAATGATCTCTGTATTGGGTCAGGGTCGTGTGAGGAGGTAGTATGCTTGGAACAAAACAGAGCTAAGAAGATGGATAGAAAAGAGAGAACAATGAGGTTGAGTCTCACAACCTTATGAGACTCAACCAGAAATTAGATAACTCTTAATTTTTTGGAAAACTCTATTGCAGCTAGCCTGCTTTCTTTTTATTTATAGATTTAAAATATTACAAATAAAATAGGAAAGAACTAAACTTGGAAAAGCTAAATCTCCTTTATAACTTAGGAAGTTTCTAAAACATAGAAATAGGAAAGTCTCTAAAAACTAGAATTAGGAAAATAGATTTTAGGCAAGTCTTAATCTCCAAGCAACTAAGACGTCTAAACTAACTAGCCTAATTTTTAGGAAATTAAACAATGGAAATAAGTAAACTAAAAATTAGGAAGCTAACCAAAAGACTCTAACTACTGCTGTTGGTACTGTTCACGTGAACAGTACTGCGTGAACAGTGTTCACGTGAACACTGTGGGTTGGGCCCATGTTGACAGATCCTTGGGCTGGTCCACTATTGGCTGGTCCTTGAACTGCATCAGTGAGCCTTAAAACAAGCAAGAGAACCATTAAGGTTGACCTTAACAACATGCACCTACCAACAACCAATAGCTGACTTGCCCATAGGTAGGTGCACAAGGTCCCTCGTATGATTCCCTTCCGTGGCCAACAGTTCCTCTTCGATAATTGCCCTTCAGCCAGGACTAGACAATGCCTTTACTACAGACTTAGGAAGGGGGTGACTCTCAATAGTGGTCAAACAAGAATGAAATGAAAGAGAAATCGGATGAAGACACAAAGTTCGAAATTGGATGTTGGGTACAACTCTAGACTCTCTTACGATGAGCAATAGGAGCATCAAGGTTTGAATAACCTATACTTATCAGGTGTAGGATCTACAAATGAAGAAGAAGCGGCAGGGGCAATGGGAGCCGTGGACACAGGTACATTCCAATGACGATGAGTATAAACCTGATAATAGTTGTCAAGGCATCAAGGTGAACCAAGTTATTGGAGTTCTAACGGATGCTCGAGGCGGCCTATTTTTCAAGGCGCTTGGACGCCTAGGCGGTGCCTTGACCACTATGAACCTGATGGACGACCGGCGGAGGAAGTAGTACGAGCGAAACAGAGTGCTCGACAATATATGTAAGCAAATCATCATCCAATTTAGACATAACAAAGGACCCATCTGGATATAATGTGGACTCAAAGAAAGACACATCAGTGGTGACAGTATATGAGACTCCGGTGAATAGCAACAATAACCCTTTTGAGTATATGAATAACCCACAAACAAACACTTGAGAGCTCTAGGATCTAAATTAGAGACACCAGGACAATTGTCACGAATAAAACAAACACATCCAAATACCCAAGGAGGAAACACAAAGAGAGGTTAAGAAGGAAACAACTAAGAATGAGGAATACCACCACCCAAAACATAAGAAGGCATGTGATTAATAAGATAGCACACAGTTAAAATAACCTCATCCCAAAAAGATTTGGTCACCTTTATTTCGAAAAGAAAGAACCGAGCAACCTCCATCAAATGACAATTCTTCTGCTCTGCAACACTATTTGGTTGTGGGTGAGAGGTGTTGAGACAGGAAGATTGATGAACTATACCCTGTGCAACCATAAACTAAGAAAATTGACCCGGAAAATATTCCTTTGAATTATCACTTTGAAAAATACGAATAGACGTTTGGAATTGAGTCTGAATTTCATGAACAAATGAGCAAAAGATAAAAATAACTTGGAATGAATATTTATCAAAAAAATCCAAATAACCCTTGAAAAATCATCAACAAAAGTGACAACATACTTGAATCCCAACTTCAACGCAACCAGACAAGGTCCCCATACATCAGATGAACTAAATCAAAAGGAAGCGCAAGCCGTTTATTGACTTAAGGGGAGTAACTCACACGATGGAGTTTCCCAAACTAATAGGATTCACATTCTAAACTAGAATGAGAATTAAAACGTTCATTAAGCTTATTCAAACTCTTTAAGGACTGATGACCCAATTGACGATGAATATGATGTGGAGACAGGATACTTGAGCAGGCAATAGATGGAGAATCCTTAAATAAATGCAGTTCCCCTTTCTCTTGGCCCCTACCAATCATCCTCTTCATCGTAAGATCCTTAAAAACATAAGAATTAGGATAAAAAGTTATAGAACAGTTGTTAGCAGTAGTAAGTTTACTAACAAATAAAAGGTTAATGGAAAATTAGGTAAATGGAGAACCAATTAGGTAAACGGAGAACCGAAGATAAAGTCACAAATGGAGTTGGATGAACAATCCTAGTGCCATTGGTCCTGAGAGCCATCAGTTAAAGTGACACTGGAGGTAGAAGGATAAAGGGAGGAAAATATACCTAAAACCTTAAACATGTGTTAGGAAGCACCTGAATTAATGATCCAGGGACGAGAGGATGAGAGACATGCAGTGCCATTACTTGTATCAACAAAAGTAGCAGTGGAAGACAAAGAAGGCATAGAATTATGAATCTACTTGTAACAGGCATACTCATCATTAGTCATCTTGACCATCTTTTCCTCAGATGGTGCTGGTGGAGCAGTAGAATCAGAATTGATGGAAAAATTGGCAAACTGCTGCTGAGGTGGTTTGTTATGAAGTTTCCAACAAACCGTTGGATATGACTGGGTTTCCCACAATGATGACAGGGGCAAAATGTACTTGAACTGTTTGAAGAAGCTGGTTCACCAGGAGGTTGGCCGCAGCCAACAGCACCACCAATACCACGACCAGAAGAATTATCACAACAACCCTGCTAGTGTGAAACAAGGGATGAACTGTCCACAGTAGTGTTGTCACGGGTATTGTCACGAGAAACTCGTAACACGAGAAAATGTAATTGTCAAAGAAGCTATTGGAGCACTACCAAGAATTTGGGATCGAGCATAATTATAATTGGTTTCAAGGCCACCTAAAAACCCATAACGGCCAATTGCTCTTGTTGTTCCTGCATATTCTGCATATCAACACTGATAGGAAGTAGAGAATTAAGTTCCTCAGACATTCGTTTAAAATCAGCAAAGTACTGGGTGAGAGAGTGATCCTTTTGATCCATCCGATAAAATTCCTGCGATACCTCATAAATTTGTGGCAGATTATTGTGACTAGAATAGAAAACATTCAAATAATCCCACAATCCCTTTATGGTATCGATGTGGGTAACATGATCCAAAATAGAATTATCTATAGAATTCAACAATTGGCCCAAAATTCGGGTATCAACAGTGTCCCATCTAGTGCTTGTACTAGACTTAGTCTGTGTTAAATGACTTTGTTGGCTCTTTCTTATCAAAACCAACTTAACAATCTTTCTTCATTTGCTGGAATTATTAAGTCTTTCCAATTTCTTCTTTGTAATCCGTTGGGAGGAGGAAGACACCGCCTTAGTCGCAATAGTCTTGGTTTCAGCCATTGACCTAGAGGGGATAGCACGGCCTAGCAATAAGCAAGCAATAATCAAAGCTACAAACCGCAGAAAATCGATTTGAGTACTCGGTTCAGCCAACCGAGAAGCTAAAAACAGGAACTTCAACAAAAAAATGATTGTAATGCTCGGTTCAGCTAACCGAGAAGTAAAAGCACCTTACAAAAAAGAACTGGATACTCGGTTCAGCCAACCGAGAGGCATGAGCAACACCAAACAAAAATTTGATTTGACAACATTGATATCAATAATGCTGCCAGAAATTTATTGCCAAAATATTACCTTCCAAAAAATCGATATCAACAATCAATTCACTGCATGCTGTTAGAACCGAAAATAGGAGGTGAACTCACCCCCTATTACTTAGAGATGCAACGCTGAAATCGAAAGATAATCAACCAATATCAAAGGAGTATTGTAAGTAGTATTGAACAAGATTTAAAGTTATATAACAGTTCCTAAAGACCTTGCTCTGATACCATTAAAATATAGAGACAAAGATGAACACACTAGAGAGAGGGAGGAGAAAAATAATTAAGAGAGACTGTTGTAACTCTTGGGAGTCTCATTATATGTTGGGACTCCCATTCAATTCAATAAATAAAGGCACATAACCCTAAAATGGTAAAAGAGACATAACCCAAAAAATAAAGAGAGAGAGGTGCTATCGCGCTAATCCTGAGAACCCTCTCCTCCCAACGACATATCGTAACAATTTTAAACTGATTTCACTCCCCTTCCCTTCCCATTACTTGCAATCAGAAGGAGCTTTAGGAGGGAAAATGTTTTCGTTTTGAGGTATTTCTTGGTGATATGGTGCTAACAAAAAGATCCTCCTTTGCCTTTTCGTTTGTTTAGGTCCTTGTTCAAGACTTCAACTGTGCTCTACAAGACAATTTCCTTATTCAGGTGAACCTGATTTATTTAGTAGTTCAATTCCTTTTTGGTGGTTTGATTTAATATATTTTTATTGTTGTCTCCTTTCTATTCTTAATGTGAATATTTCATATATATTTTCATAGTCATATAGTTTTCTTAGGTGATATCTTTTTGAGTTCAAGACTAGAATGGGGTATAATGTGCTAGGGATTGTGAATTACTACTTACTAGTATGACATTTTAAGGTGCAGCTCCTTGTTTTCTTTCCTAATTCGACAACTTGGATTGCAGGGTCATATGTACTTATTTGTTCACCATATTTGCTTTTATTCCAACATATTTGGATTTGAGACGAAGGTATGTTTGTTGATTTATGTCATTATTTTATTATTTAAAACCTACATTGAATTAGATTCTCCTTTCATCAATACATAGATTTTTTTTTGCAGCTATTCAACTTATACTTTTCACTTTTGCCTT
Source organism: Protea cynaroides (assembly GCA_028583415.1). NCBI lineage: Eukaryota > Viridiplantae > Streptophyta > Magnoliopsida > Proteales > Proteaceae > Protea > Protea cynaroides. Next base: position 80,368,584 of record CM053275.1, read on the forward strand.
TATCATTTGTGCTGTCTGTTGTGAAAGAGTAAGTTAAAGGACTTAACAAATCACAACCTTTATTTTCTGTAAGTTGACTTCAGATAGAGATTTGGCACTGGAGAATTGAGATTTTTTTCCCCATCTCTTTTCCAATGTCTGATAATTGATGCAACAAAGACAACAACAACAACAACAACAACAACAACAATAACAACAACAAAGCCTTATCCCAACTAAATGGGGTTGACTACATGGATTCTTGTCCGCCAATCAGCTGATGGCAAAGGGGGTTTTTCAACACATTCAAATCAATTTTCCCTCTTTGCTGCATGATCTTTCAATCAGCCCAATTCAGATTTAACACTTTAACAAGTAAGAATGATTGAATTTGACAAATAATTACTCCACTTCAAATCTATTCAATAAAATGCTTCGAAACTTGAAAACAATGATCCTTAGGATATGAGGAACAATATGTAGAAGATGAGTTTGATCCAATGGGTGGGATCGAAACCAATCTTGCCCATAGGTCTCAAATAGGTATTTTAACAGAACTAGAATTATAGAATTATAGAAAACTTACTTATCTTGAGATCCAACCATTAGAAAGGGTTCAAATTTGGAGGGAAAGGCCTTTGGGATATGCATGATAATATATCTAAATTTGAGAGCCATCCGACCACTTTAGAAGAAACCACGAGATCTCGAAAATGGACTATCCTATTGACTCCGCTCAAAGAGAGATCAGATCGAGAAAACTTGGTTGTATCTTCTTTCTAGATGTGTTGTAGCAGCAAGAATGTCGCAACAAGGTAGGGAAGAAGTAGAACTCAATAGCAAGAACAATTTTTAGGAAACAAAAGCAAAAGTGTGTGGTTAAGTCTCAAAACTGTAGGAGACTACCAAAATTTTGCGTTTCTACTAAGTCTGCGTCCCTTCTTCCATTCATCTTATTTATAATGCTAAAAAGGATTACAAAGGATAGAAATGACTGATTCTTTAAGGAGAATGTCCAAAAATAAAAAGGAGAAAATCTTTCCTTTATATCTATTAGGAAAGTTTCTAAACAAAATAAACTTCTAAATTGGAAATAAGAAAGTTTCCAAACAAAAGGAGACATCTAAAAACTGATTCAACGAAAACAATTTAAGAAACAAAGTAAGACTAATTTAGAAAATAAATCTAACTAATTGAATTTAGGAAGGAAACAAGACTTCTAAAATTCTGGAGCTGGACTTTTGTCTTCTCCTTCTTGGCATTTTGTCCTTTTGTTTAGGCCCTGTTTGGAGGACCTTTTATTCTTTCTAAAGTGTGCTTGTACTGCATCATTAGCTCTGCTCGATGTCATACTTGAAACAAGGCCTAAGCTATACATGTCTTTCTTCACTACCTCCCCTAGAGTCATCTTAGGTCTGCCCCTAGCTCTTTTTACTCCTTCAATCTGAAATCAAATCACCCCTCCAAACGGGAGCATCTAACAGCCTCCATTGAACATGGCCATACCATCTCAAACAATTTTCTCGTAGCTTATCGTGAGTTGGCGCTACTCCCAAATTAGCTCTAATACGATTATTCCTTACCTTATCCTTCTTAGTTTTGCCACACATCCATCTTAACATCCTCATTTCAGCTACACTAAGTTTATCAATTTGATGCTTCTTAACTGCCCAACATTCTGCACCATACATTATAGTCAGTCGAATAATTGTCCTATAGAATTTTCCTTTTAGTTTTAAAGGAATATGCCGATCACACAATACTCCTGACGCACTTCTTTACTTCATCCATCCTATTTTAATCCTCTGAGAAACATCATCGTTTATATCACCTTCATTGTTTATGTTTGAACCTAAATACCTAAAATGATCACTTTGTTGTATTTTTCTCTTAAGAATGTTCACCACCTCATTATCTGTCATTGTGTGACTAAAGTTACACACCATATACTTTGTCTTCGTTATACTTATCTTAAAACCTTTTGATTCCAATGATGATCTTCATAGTTCTAACTTTGCATTAATCCCTGCTTTTGTCTCATCCACCAAAATAATATCATCAGCGAAAAGCATACACCAAGGAACTTCATCATGAATGTCTTTGGTTAGATCATCCATAATGAGGGCAAACAAATAAGGGCTTAAAGCTGATCCTTGATGTAACCTCATTGTAATTGGGAATTCATGACCTTTATTTTTCATAATTTTCACACTAGTCACCCCATTATAATACATATCCTTAACTATGTCCACATATTTACTTGAAATGCATCTTCTCTAGTACTTTCCAGATTAACTCCCTAGGGACTCTATCATAAGCCTTTTCTAGATCGATTAAAACCATATAGAGGTCATTCTTGCCTTCTCTACTTCTTTCCATGAGTCTCTTAAACAAGTAGATAGCCTCTGTAGTGGATCTCTGTAGTGGATTTACTTGGCATAAAACCAAAATGTTTCTCCGTAATGGTAATTTCTTTTCTCAAGCGGGTTTCAATAACTCTCTCCCACAGTTTCATAGTATGACCTCATTAGTTTTATGCCTCTGTAATTATTGCAGCTCTGAATATCACCTTTGTTTTTGTATATCAGAACCACAATACTACTCCTCCATTCATTTGGCATTTTTCCTGAGCTCATAATTTTATTGAACAACTTAGTTAGCCAAAATACTCCGTACATTCCTAGGCTCTTCCAAACTTCTATTGGGACCTCATTTGGGCCTGGTGTTTTGTCTACATTCATCCTCCTTAAAGCTTTTTTCACTTCTGTCACTCTAATTTTGCATATATACATATGATCTGTGGTGTCATGGTGGGTAATGTAGCAATTTGGTACCCTATTTCCTGAGACGTTTTCATTTAGTAGGCTGTAGAAATAATCGTTCCATCTCTCTTTAATGTCTTCATCTCTTACTAGAACTCTACCATCTGCACTTTTAGTACATATAACATGGTTTAAATCTCTATTCTTCCTTTCTTTCATCTTAGCTATTTTATAGATAGTTTTTTCTCCTTCCTTTGTGTTTAGATTGATATAAAGATCTTCATATTTCTTCGCCCTTATTTTTCCCACAATCTTCTTGGCTTCATTTCTGGCAAGTCTATATCTTTTTAGATCCTTTATATCCTTAGTCTTTTACCATGTGTTAAAACTATCTTTCTTAGCTTTAATGGCTGCTTGAACCTCATCATCCCACCACCAAGACTCTTTAGGAGAATGACATTTTCCTTTCGATACACCTAGAACCTCTTTAACAATTTTCTTAATACAAGCAATCATCTCGTTCCATATTGTATTAGTGTATCCCTCAAAGTTTCACTTTCCTTATTGGACCACATTATCATTAAAAACTTTCAAGGTATTTCCTTTTAAGCACCCCCACCTTATCCTAAGGTAAAAAACCTGACATTTCCTATTACTTGGCGTAGTGAGACATAAATCCAAGACCAATAATCTATGTTGAGTGGTTAGACTCTCCCCGGGTATAACTTTATAATCCTTACATAACAATCTATCAGACCTTCTAGTTAGAAAGAAATCTATTTGGCTTTTATGATGCCCATTTTTGAAGGTGACTAGACGCTCCTCTCTCTTTTCAAAGAATGTGTTTACAATATCCATCATAAGCCGTAACAAAATCTAAAATTGAGCTCCCCTCCTCATTCCTCACTCTAAAACCATATCTCCATGCACATCTTCATAACCTCTATGATCTCCCCCTACATGTCCATTCAAATCACCCCTTATTATAATATTTTTTTCTTGTTGTAAACCTTGCACTAATCCATCCATGTGTTCCCAAAATTGTAGCTTACTAATCGCATCCAATCCTACTTGGGGTGTGTAAGCACTAATTATATTGACTATCTCTTTCCCCATCACTAACTTGATGACTATAATCCTATCACCAAATCTTTCCACATTCAACACATCATTTTTTAAATCTTTATCCACTATTATACCCACTGCATTGCTATTATTTTTATCCCCTGTATACCAAGGTTTAAACCCATCCAACTCCTTAGCTTTTTTACCATTCCATCTAGTCTCTTTTATGCAAACTATGTTAGTCCTTCTTCTCCTCATAACATCTATCAATTCTGGACTCTTACCTGTTAAAGATCCTATGTTCCAAGATGCTATTCTAATCCTACGCTTATGGACTAGCTTCTTTGCCCGCACTCGTCCACGGTGCAAGAACCCTTGCCAATTTCTCACCTCATCCAGGCGTTGATGCGGCGGCCCTAGCCAACTTTTCACCGCATTCGAGCAATGCGACAACCCTTGCCCATTTTTCGCTACACCATGGACTAGGTGTAACGCGTCGTTTACAGAGAATACCCTAGTATTACGCTGATTATCTTTTGTTTGTGAATCCATGTTAAGGGTTTGGCTGTATTTTTGGTGGTACCGACTACCGACCTGACATACCAACCCTCCTCCTTTATCCGGGCTTGGGACCGGCAGCATAACACTGGCGGAGTTAATTGATGCAACAAAAACATTAAAAGGAAATATAGAATGATGACAAACCACAAAAAATATTAGGAGGTAGGGAAAGACATATGACAAGGATTTGGGGTTGTGTTAATGATAGATAGTCTATCATGAGGAATGCACTCTAGCAAGTAAATCCATGGTGGAGAACTGAACCAGACAATTTATATTAAGATATTTGGCTATAAAAACAGAGAAATATTAAAAAATTGACCCCAAATTCAAGGCATAATAAACTGTTGCAATTCCTTTTTTAGAATAATTAACTAAGGTGAAACTATTTGCTAGTTTTTCAAAGGGAACCTTAATTTGGTTCTGGAAGAACCGATTTGTTAATGTTCAAGTTGCACTGCATTTGTGAATTATTCTTTTTGATTTCTATATATGTGGGAAATGGAAATGTAATTTCTAAAGTGCTAAGACCTTTTTTTTTTTTAATTTCTTTTTATGAGGCAGTTTATTCTATTGTTATATTGTTTTAATGCACCCCAGTTAGTTTATACTCATGTCATTGTTGTTGCTTAAAATACTGACTCTTGAATTGATTAGAGAACCCAATTCAGGGAACACACATGAAGGTCTTTTCCCTTTGTTTTGAATTATAAGAACAGTGATATATGGTAGTTCATGGAAAACTCTAATCCTGGTGAGATAGGCTTAAAAATATCCAGCAACTACCCAACACCAGAAAAGTTCAGAAATTGCAAGGAAACAGAATCCAAAATTGATCAACTTTTAGTCAAATGTGGTGGAGGATTTGTAAATGGTGGTTGCGCTACAATTTATTGGAGGATACTTGACTTCTGCTGATATGTTTTCATGTTTATGTATTTTGAATTTGTCTTATTGTTTCTCTGTTTTAGTTAATATCAAAATCTTGAAGGTTATGTGGTAAAAATTGATTCATAGTGCAGAAAATCATCTCTTTCAATGAGGTCACTTGTGTACGCAAAGCAAAGACTGCAGCAATCTTCCCTAATGCGATAGAAATTGTGGCTGGGGCAAAAAAGGTAAGCTGCAACTGCGATACTTTATTTCCTGTCTGCACCATATTTTGCTTTAGTATTGATATAAAAGTCATTAAACTTGATTACCACCTGTATTCATTTTCTTGTTTCTTGGTTGAGGCAGATACCTTTTTTTCTCCCGGACCAACAGCATTAGCTAAATGTGCTATTTCATTTTTTAATTTGGCAGCACTTCTTTGCATCTTTTCTCTCCCGTGATGAAGCTTATAGACTCATTCTTGATGGATGGACACAACATGGTAATGGTGGTAAAGTGACCATTGATCGTCAGGTATGTATTTATTTTCTCATATATTGCCTGTATTGCAATTTAATAGGTCATACAGAAACTATTTATTATTAAACTCAAGGAAGATTGCCCTTTTCTCTCTCTATTTTTTTTTTGTTGTTGGAGAGGGGGATGGGGGCTTGGGTGGGCATAAACTATCCTAAGCAGTTTTTCTTTTAATAATCTAATTCTACATTCTTTCTTTTTGTTTGACAATAATTGTGTGTACTGGGGTTGTTAATGTAAGTTATCATACTTAAAAATTGTAGCATTGCTCATTTTTTTTTATTAGCGCCCTTCCGGTCAAACAACTGCTAATATGACTTGTATAGTCTTCTTTCACCTCAATAGCAAACAAATCTTTCTAAAACAAACATTTCTAATCTTTGATTTTGTTACGAAGTTGGCCCATAGGCCCATAGACCCATGGGACCCACTGGGACCCACTAGATATAGCTGGCACTGGGCGATATCTAGTGCTGGCTCCCCTTTTTCCTCCTTCTTTAATTAATTACAGATTTATTTCTTTTTATTTTATTATTGTAATCTTCTCTTATTGTCTCTTCTTAGAATAAAAACTTTCCTTGTAAATCTGTTTATTTTTTTCTCTATAAATACAAGGTAGAGAGGAGAGCTATTTAACGATTTGGGCTACAGCACATTGCTGTGTCGAAATCTCTCTCTCTCTCTCTCTTTCTCTTTCTCTTTCTCTCCTCCTCAATCTTCTTCGCTTTTAATTTCTGGTTGTATACTTGCTGGTTGTTTCTTTGAGAAATTGTTATATAGTATCAGAGCACTAGATCCTTGGCCATCACTGATCAAAAAACTCTTGGTTTGATTGGCCTTTGATATTTTTGCTCTCTCTATGTAACTACAATTTTCTGTTTTACTATTACTAATTGGTGATCGAGATTACATCTATTAATATTGTTGCTAAATACTACTACTTTGTGGATTTATGTTCTTGATCACCCCGTTGGCAAGGTTATTGTCCTCTCATTGACATCCATCACCCCCTTTGAGCTTCTTCTTTTCCTTTGACCTCTCGGTGGCGGAACCGAGCTTTGGACCTTGTCATTTACCCTATTACCTGAGCCTTTGGCCAATCGGTTAGCTGAATCGATAAGACTTTTTTTTTTTTATTTTTTTTTTTATATACATTGGTTGTGGATTTTGTTCTCTATCATGATGACTAACCCTAAGCCCATTGAGGCTCAGATCATCTCCATAAAGTTGAAAGGAGTTTCTAATTATTTGTTATGGGCTTAGGTTATCAAAGCCTTAATTCTTTCTAAAGACAAAGCCACACTGTTAAATGATAAGCCCCCTGTATGTGATGTGAAAGACAGTGATTTATTATTTGTCAAATTGTACAATACCTAGTTAAGAGATAATTCCCAAGTTCAAATATGGTTGTGGAACAGTATTGATACCTCCATCCTACCCACTGTAATATTCCACAATACAGCCAAGGCTTTTTGGGCTGATCTGCAAGAGACATATGGGCAAGATAAGAATGTTTCTCGCATCTATGACCTATATGAGCGGATGTTCACTTACTCTATTGGTGAGAAATCCTTGAGTGATTACTATGGAGGCTTCAAAGGGCTTATTGAAGAAATACAGGTTGTGCAACCTCTTACCAATGATTTGAGCAAAATCAAAGCTCAACAGTCTGAGTTCTATGTTGCTAAATTTTTGGCTGGCCTTTCCCCGGAATATCAGTGTCAAAAGTCAACTTCTTGTAGGAGCTTCTATTTCTACCCTTAGCGAGACCTTCTTTCGCCTTCAGCGATTGGTCCCACAAAGTGACTCTCCTATCAAGGACACTTCTGCTTTGTTTGTTGGCCGTGGCCGAGGCCGTGACCATGGATCCACTCGTGGTCCTCCTGGACGTGGCAATGGGCAGACATCTTCTGAAAAAGCTAATAGATGTTGTACCCATTGTCACAAGACTAACCTCATGGTGGAAAACTATTGGGATATAAATCCCAATTGGGCCGATACCCTTGCCAACAATGTTACTACTGAGGATGCCCTATATCCCATCCAAGCTCTTTTTACGCAGACATCTGCGCCATCCAATGCACAGTATGAGGCCTTGCTCCGTCGGATTCAACATCTGGAGGCTATTGGACCATTACCCGCTGCCACCCTGGCCTACACAGGTACAATTACTTGTTATCTACCACCCTTTCTACCCCTTGGATTATAGACTCAGGCGTTACCTGTCACATGACGGGACCTTCTACCCTTACAGCCCTTAATGATACATCGAAGCCTGTCACCGTTTACCTTGTCGATGGATCATCTACTACGGCTTCCCAACATGGGAATATTACCCTTACCCCATCCTTATCTTTGTCCTCTGTCCTTCATGTTCCCAAATTTCCTCTTAACCTTATGTCTATTAGTCAACTTACAAAATCATTTAACTGTGTTGCAACTTTTTTTCCTTTTTATTGTACCTTTCAGGATCTCAGGACCAAGGCAACGATTGGTGGCGGGCATGAGCATGTTGGTCTGTATTATTTAGAGCTACCTAAACCCGTTCCCACCGCTGCTACCACATCTACTTCCACCCCTCTTCAATGGCACCATCGGCTTGGTCATTTATCTCTTTCTAAGTTAAAGGCTCTTGTCCTTAGTTGCAAGTCGCTCTCTACCTTACAATGTGAGGCTTATGAACTAGAGAAGCATCATCGTTCCTCTTTTCCAACTAGTTTTATACCTAGGCAATCTTTCCCATTTTCTTTAGTTCATTCTGATGTTTGGGGACCTTGTCGAATTCCCAATCGGCTTGGTTTCTTTTATTTTGTAACCTTTGTGGACGATTGTTCCCGCATGACTTGGCTCTACTTAATAAAAGAACGGTATGGTCTGAATTTATTAATATTTTCAGTGGTTTTCATAAAGAAATTGCCACTCAGTTTGGTACTCCTATCAAAGTTCTATGTACTGATAATGCCCTTGAATATGTTCAGTTTGCCGTCTCTGATTTCTATTTTGCCAATGGCATTATACACCATACCAGTTTTGCTTACACTCCTCAACAAAATGGAGTTGCTGAGCGTAAAAATAGACATCTCTGGATATTGCCAGGTCTCTCATGCTCCATATGAATGTTCCTAAGTATTATTGGAGTGATGCTGTTTTTTAACCCGCATACTCGATTAACAGGATGCCTTCTTCTGTCCTCCACAATAAAATTCCTTTTAAACTTGTCCATCCTAATACTCCTTTATTTTCAATTTCTCCTCGTGTTTTTGGTAGTACGTGTTTTGTCCACATCCTATATCCTAAAGTGGACAAATTATCTCCCCGATTTATCAAATGTATTTTCCTTGGCTACTCTCATACTCAGAAAGGTTACCGGTGTTTTGACTTGTTACTCAGCGCCATTTTGTCAGTCATGATGTAACCTTTTTTGAAGACAAGCCATACTACCCTATTCCTGTTCCCACCAATTTACCTTCCACTGATATTCCTTTACCTCTCATTCCTTCTGATGATGAACCCACCTCCATCCCATCTGCTTCTGAACCCCCCTCCATCCCACCTCAAACTTCGCAACCCTTGCAAGTCTATACCCGTCGCACTCAGGTTGCTCCACCTACTACGACTACTGCTCCGGCTGCTGCTGACGCTGTCCCTGGTTCTGTGGTCGACTCTGACCTACCTATTGCTCTCCGAAAAGATAAAAGAACTTGTACACAGAAATCATTGGTTACCTTTCCCATTGAGCACTTTATTACTACTTCCTTTCTACCCACTTCTAAACGGCGACCTGTTTACTATTTGGCTGCTACCTTTGTACCCACTACCTTATCCCAAGCCTTGTCCCATCCAGGGTGGTATGCTGCGAATGATGAAATATATTCTTTGACCTCTTGTCAGACTTGGACTCTTGTTGACCTCCCACCTGGCCACTCAGTTGTGAAATGCAGATGGGTCTATACTGTGAAACATAACTCAGATGGCTTTGTTGAACGGCTGAAAGCATGGTCAGTTGCCAAGGGGTACACTCAAACCTATGGGGTAGACTATTTTGAGACATTCTCACCTGTGGCCCGTCTCAATTATGTCCGGGTACTTGTTTCGATGGCTGTCAATTTTGATTGGCCCTTGTATCAAATGGACATAAAAAATGTGTTCTTGTATGGGGATCTTCATGAGGAGGTATATATGGACCAACTTTCGGGGTATGTTGCTCAGTGAGGGAATTCCACTAAAATATGCAAGTTACTAAAAGCAATATATTAAAGCAGTCCCCTCGTGCGTGGTTTGATAAATTTAGCACTGTCATTACTAGTCTTGGCTTCACTACTTGCTATTCAGATCATTCTGTTTTTGTATGTCGTCATCAGACTACTGTTACAATCATTGTTGTCTATGTGGATGACATAATTATTACATGGAATGATAAGTTGGGTATTATAGAACTTAAGTCTCACCTGAATATCCACTTTCAGGTGAAGGACTTAGGACTCTTTCAGTATTTTCTTGGTATTGAAGTAGTTCGAAGCCATAATATCACTTTCCCAACGCAAATATGTCCTCGATCTCCTAATAGAAACATGTCTTCTTGGCACCAAGCCAGTTGAAACTCCTATGGGTCCACATAAAAAATTCGAAACATATAATAGTCCTGAATATTCTGATGTTCATCAATATAAACGGTTGGTTGGGAAGCTAATTTATCTTACTGTTACTAGACCTGACCTTTCTTATGCTGTTGGAGTGGTGAGTCAATTTATGCAAGCTTCTAAAGTTGTCCATTGGGAGGTAGCCTGTCGTATCTTGCGCTATCTCAAGAAATCTCTAGGTACAGGTCTGGTTTATTCCCGACATCACCATCTTGACATTGTTGGGTTTTCAGATGTTGATTGGGCTGGGGCAGATGGTGGTAGACGTTCCACTACAAGTTATTGTACTTTCGTTGGTGGTAATCTCGTTACTTGGCGAAGTAAGAAGCAAACCACTGTCTCCAAATCCAGTGCTGAGTCTGAATACCATGCTATGGCACAGACTACTGCTGAATTAATGTGGTTGAAGAATCTTCTGCAAGAGTTGGGAGTTTCTATTTCTCAGCTTATGACCTTAAAGTGTGATAATCAGGCTGCGATCTATATTGTCAGTAATCCAGTGTTCCATGAACGTACCAAACATATAGAAGTGGATTGCCATTTTGTCCGTGATGCGGTTCTGAAGAAGCTTGTTGTCACTCCATTTGTTTCATCTTCAAATTAACTTGCAGATATTCTCACTAAACCTTTATTTGGACCAGCATACCGGTTGAACTGTTACAAGCTTGGATTGGCTGATTTGTACACTCCAGCTTGAGGGAAGGTGTTACGAAGTTGGTCCATAGATCCATCGGACCCACTAGATATAGCTGGCGCTAGCTAGTGCCAACGATATCTAGTGCTGGCTCCCCTTTCTCGTCCTTCTTTAATTAATTACAAATTTATTTCCTTTTATTTTATTATTGTAATCTTATTGTAATCTTCTCTTATTGTCTCTTCTTAGAATAGAGACTTTCCTTGTAAATCTGTTTATTTGTTTTTTCTATAAATACAAGGTAGAGAGGAGAGCTATTTAACGATTTGGGCTACAACACATTGCTGTGTCGAAATCTCTCTCTCTCTCTCTCTCTCTCTCTCTCTCTCTCTCTCTCTTCAATTTTCTTCTTTTTTAATTTCTGGTTGTATACTTGCTGGTTGTTTCTTTGAGAAATTGTTACAGATTTCAAAAACGAGATGCTCAACTCTTCCTTAATAGGAAGAATTTGCTTTCCTCAGTTCAAACTATCCAAATCTCTAATGAATCTAAACAATCTGAAACCAGAAAGCCCATTTTTAGATGTGCATTCTTTTCAGATTTTGTTACTCAATTTTAACTTGAATTTGCAATTCTAGAATTGGTGGTGGTTTAAGAATTAAATATATGAATGGCTTAAGATTATACATTGCTGTTTACCCATGCAAAATATGTGTATAATCATTAGACTACATCAAGAAGCTTCTCGAATTAAATTTGGTTGCCATCATTCATTTATGGGAATGTGCTGCATTCCTTGCTTAAAATTTATTGGTTGCTGGCAAGCTATTTGGACCTGAGGTTTCAAAATCTTAATCCAGCATTTCATCTGTCTGGCTGTGTCTCCTTCATTTCATTACTTGCTTTTCTGTTATTGGTAATTTTTAATAAATTTTTCTTACATCAGGATTCAAAATCTGAGTTCAGCAGTCAAGACAATATGCTTGTTGTGGTTGAAAAGAGTTCCAAACAACCAGTTAACGACCTCCAATCTTTGGAAAGGTATATTCTCTGCAGTATTCTTCTAAGAAGCACAACTGATAACATTTTATCAATATGCCCAAATGATATCATTTTATGAATCTGCCTTTGGATCTAATTAGAATTTACTGCATTTGATTGAATCAGGAATAAGAGTGCTCATATTTCGGACGATTATATGCTTCTATCCAATGAAGAAGTTGATATTAGTTCATCCAGAAGGTTTTCAGAAGCAGAGGATAATGGAGAAGAATCCGACACATTTGTAAACGCTGAGTGTTTGTCTTCTAGAGAACCGTCAAAATCGAAGCTTGAGGATGCTGATGCTCCTAAGAGTTAGTTTACACCTCGTTTTATTCTTGTTACATGACTGTTGTCAATTGGTTGGGCATCCCATGGTGTATACGTATAGGAGATAGAAAGAGGAAGAATGATCCTTGTCTCTCTATTCTTTCCCATGAGTCAGTTCTGACCTGTCTCTCTCATTCTCACTCTCTCTCCTGTTCATTCAAAACAAAAGTTTAGTAGTTCTGATTTTTAAATCTATTGGGTTGTAGAGTTGGATAAAATTGATTGACCGTTTGGTATAATTGCTATGCTTAGTCTATGACACGGTCGAATTGTGGGGTAAACACCACATGATTGACCATTTCCTATTCCCTCAATTAGTTTTACAAAAAAAAAAAAAATCCAAAATGGTATTATGTGGTGTTTACCCCAGTTTGCTACAATATATTTCATTTACTTAAGATACCATCCATAAATAAGCAAGCACCCTCCATTTGAATCCAATAAAAATAGTCTAAAATTCAATTTCCAAAGGGATATAAGTCAACTTTCTAGTTAACAATTGGATTTCGGTTGTGGGGACCATTTTTAACTTTCAAATGCTAGGTTTTTTCTCAAATCTAAAAACTCCATAAATCTTATTAGAGTAAAACATCACTAAAAACCAAGAGTGTATCAAAATAATCTCTTGTTTTGATACCCAAAAAATTATTTTCATTTAGAGAGACTTTAAACAGCATTTGCTACTCCAAACAAGGTTTCACCGGAGCGTAACTACTTCAATATAACTCAGATTCAAGCAATTTTGAATTTGTTAGAAAGCGAATTATATTAAAAGAGTTACGCTCTGGTCAAACCTTGTTTTGAGTATGCAAATACTGTTTAAAGTCCTTTGAATGAGAATACATTTTTTGGACATCGGAACAAAAGATTTTTTTTTTGGTGTGTTTGTGATTTTAGTGATGTTTTAATATAATAAGATTTATGAAAATTTTAGATTGGAGAAAAACCTTAGCATTTGAAAATTAGAAATTGCTCCTACAATCGAAAATGAGGTTTTTGTGATTGAATGGAGAGTTGACTTCTTATCCTTTTTGAATTCGAATTTTAGACTACTTTTATTGGATTCAACCGGGGGTATTTGTTTATTTATGAATAATATCTTAAGTAAATGAAATATGTTGCGATATGTGACCCGCAAGGGCATAATGATCTGATCCATCCCATGAAGGTGGATAGTAGTTTTATCTCTCTTATAATTCCAGCTTTGTTTAGATTAGAGTTAAGAGGTAGAGTTTCCTTCTTGGATTCTAACCTCCTATTGTCGACTCATGTTGTGAGTGTGTTTAGTCCTTTTGTAACTCTTTCTTTTATTATAAATACAAGACTGGCTGGTCCTTAAAATCCATCCAAGCATTCAGTCCCATTCTTGGTAGTAACAAAATATAAGGAATAATATTTCATTTACCTAAATGATATTAGTCATAAATAAGTGTTGCCTAATAAGTGTTATTCCTAAGTAATGTTTCCTTAGCTATTCTTAGTTGTAAGGTTGACAGAAAACTCTAATTGTCGAAACAATTAGGTTTAAATTGAAACCTGGTTCAAGTACTTGTCGAAACCTGGTTTCGAGCGACTCCAGTCGAGTTTATGAACAAATCATTATTGGCCTATGGTTTCACCTCGTTCAGAGTCAAAAATAAAAGTTATTGTTTGAAGTCATGTTGCATGGATTTCTCTAAATGGACCAACCCTTTGTGTTCCACATTTGTTAGGTTCCAGCATTTTGTTGGTGTGGTGGCTCACTTCTAGACTTTATTTCCTCCCCCCCCCCCTCCCCCTCTTTCTCTTTCTCCTCTGCTCCTCCCTGGTATAGTATATGATAGAGTCCACAAGATATCCCATTGTTTATCAGTTATAGTTTGCTTGCATGATGCCCAGAATCTATATGATTCAAGCTCAGTGTGCTATTGCATTTTTTTTTTGGGTAGGTAAAGCCCTAAGGAGAATTGAACTCATGGCCTCATCATATGTTCAACTCTCCTTGGGGCCTCACTTACCCAAAAAAAAAAAATGCAGTAGCACTCTGAACTTGAATCACATTGCATTCCTGCAAACTAGAGGGGTCTCATGTGCATCAACATTCTACTGCTTTTCCTTAAAAAAATAAATAATAAATAAATAAATAAATATATATATATATATATATATATATATATATATATATATATATATATATATATATATATATATATATATATATATATATATATATATATATATATATATATATTTTCTACGCTGCTACAAGGCTGCTTAAAACTGTTGAAAGTTGACCCTAGTTAGAACTGAGCCCTCCACAAATACCAACGCCTGCTTTCTTCCCTATCCTACGCTGCTACAAGGCTGTTTAAAACTGTTGAAAGTTGACCCTAGTTAGAACTGAGCCCTCCACAAACACCAACACCTGCTTTCTTCCCTGTCTACCGTCAACTGCTTTCTATCCTTCTATTTTGATTTATAACTGAAAAACTTTATAATTTCATTATTTTATTTAAAGCAAGGGAATACAACCAGCACTAATTCCTACGTGGGTCTCATAGCCCCTGAACGAACTACTCAAACAAGAAAAAAAAAAAAAAAGGGGGGGGGGGGGGTGGGGCGGGGAGGAGGAGGGAACTACAAGAATTAGCTACAATGATATTCAACCCATAGCTCTAAAGTGTGGTTCCTGTACTCATGGATTAATTGATTGCTCAACTGGATGGTGTTTTTGTTCCAGGATACTTTCCTATAATCCCCTCTTTTGTGGCAGGACTTATAATGATTACATGATCACATGACCTTGTGTTGTTCACTCGAAGTTGGATATATTGACAAGGTTGGCCATTACCTTGTCAAGGGAACCGTTTACCATGAATATGTGACAAAATATTGTGTTTATGTATTTATATGTATGAATTTCTTATGTATTGATGTATTATGTCTATCTAGTATGTTTTCACTTAAAAAGGATTCTCGAGGCAGTTGTGCATTAGTGGAATTTAGAGTAGTACCTTAATCCATTCTCTATATTTATAACTTAAATTACAACTCCCATCTTTTTAATGCTTGCTTTCATCTTTTGAATTGTCTATTTTCTTCGTGCAGTACCTGGAAATTACACATTGGTCGCTGAATCAAAGTTTCCGGTAATGTCACCTTCTTTGTTGTTTGGTATTTTGTAGATTTGGGTTTATTATCATTGAGTAGTTCCACACTTCCACTAGGTTAATTGTATTTTCTGATTTGTCTCATTGAACATTGACTCCCCCCCCCCTTCTCTTGAAAAAAAATTTGAATTTCTTTACGTTATCAATATATGGCCAACAGGTTCCGGTAGAGGAGTTCTTCAATTATTTCTTCTCAGATGATGCTGTTGGGTTTACTGAGTCGTTTCATAAAAAATGTGGAGACAAAGGTAGACCATCATAATGTCATGAACCTCATATCATCCTAACTGTGATTTTGTTAAATAAGGTTCTATTCGTTGTGACTGACTGCCCATTGCCTTTATGGCCGAACTGTTGTATTTGCCACAAACGCATTCCTTACCATAGGTTTTTTACCTATGCTTGTATCCTCTGGTTTTCAGCTTTTAGGTGCACTTCGTGGTCTGAACATGAACAATTCGGACATGCTCGTGATATGTCGTTTCAACACCCGATCAAAATGTATTTTGGTATGGGAGTGAGAACCTATTTTATTCCATAACAATCTGCAAGTTCATTAATGTTGTTTATTTTATCCAGTTTCCACACTTGTTTGAATTGCACTGATCAGGGCTTTGATTTTTTTCATGTTTGTTTTAAGGTGCAAGATACGGAAACTGCCAGCAGCTCCAGAAATTTCGTGTCTACAAGGACAGGTTTGCAAATTTCTCTCTTTGCCTCCCTTTAAAGACTACAATCATTTGCTTGCAATTTTAGAACATGATAAGTTACGAGAAACTTGTTTGAGATGGAATAACCATGTTCAACAAAGGCATTTAGATGCTCCAGTACGGAGGAGTGATTTGATTCAGATCGCAGTATCTAAAAGACGTAGGGACAGATTTAAGATGACTCTAGGAGAGGTGGTGAGGAAAGACATCCATAGCTTTTAGTCCTTGTTTCAAGTATGACCTCGAACAAAGCTAATTGGAGGGCAAGAATCCATGTAGCTGACCCCCAATTAGTTGAGATAAGGCTTTTTGTTGTTGTTATTATTATAGAACATCTTGCACTTTTTGATGCTAATGTTCTTCAAAAGAAAGGCATCTATTATTATTATTTCACATTAGAGTTAAACGGCTTGTATTCTTTCATTTTCGTAAATTACTTGTCATGCAAAAATTATTTCAACTACACATTCACTACTAAGAATTCATGGCAAAAAAAATTAAGGTAGGTTTGATTATATTTCATGAAAATTTTATTTTGGACTGGAATTATTATGAGCTTCAAACCATGTTGTTTGCTATAATTTTTCAGTACTGAATATACCCTAAGAAAAAAACAGGGGAGGGGAGAGGGGGGGGAGATTTTAATGTGAGACTCAAGACTTACCGCCAGCAATCAGCCCTGGGCTTGTCTCGCACTCGTTATAATGGTGATGATGGAGGGCCAAGGTTAATGTACCATGAAGGAAAGCTTAGCAGACCAATGTTTTGAAGGCGTCGCCAAGGCGTTCAAGCAGTTTTCCACCCCATGGGCGTTTAGGTGCCTTAATGTTTCACGCCTTGTGTGTTTTTTTTTTTTTTTTTTTTTTTTGGGGGGAAGAAAATGGCATTTGCAGCTCTTTATTAGACTGCATAAAGTACTTACATAGTTATATACATACCATAGTTGTCAAGGCGCCTAGGCAAACCAATGCGTTGGAGGCCTGATGGGGCTCCTGGGCACCGAGGCGGTGCCTTGACGACTATGATAAACATCTTCATGCATGGGATTATACATATGTAAAAAAAATAAAAAATTGATGCCCTAACCTCATCCCTTTTGTATAAATTCACTTATGGAAGATGAACCCTTGCAACACCTTGGTGTCGCTTAGTCGACTTGCTTTGTCGCCTAAGAACTCAGGCAGTCCTCCAACGCTTTGGGTCACCTTATTGCCGTGACAACCTTGGAGCAGATCTGGAAGGTGAGGAGGAGACGGTAAAACAACTGCCTCATGGAGGGTGCTGGCATCTGGAGCTGGCCGTAATTGCAGGCTCGGTTTGCTGCAACAGTAACGAGATGATGTTTCCATTGGAATTGTAACCCAGTCCCCTTGTCAATTTGAAATTCCTAGGAGTGTAGCCAGCATGCAGATGTGGCATCCTTGGCTGTTGACCTTGGTCTGCTTGTCTTTGACCAATTGCTTGGTGGTAATTGTTAAAGTTGTTTGCTGCTAATTGTTCTTGGAGGGTGTAATCAGGATGATGGATCAGTTATATTGGTGTGTAGCAGGTTCAGCAGATTATCTGGGCTGGCATATTACTAGTATTCAAGTGCAAGAAATGCAAGAAAAAATTTTCTTTCAGGGAAATTTATTAAACTTCATGATTCCTCTTTTTCTTTTTTTTTCCTTAAACTATAAAGAGGAGACAGAATTTGGTTACTTTTTAAAGAGAAGAATCCTTTTTCCATTTTACATCTGAAAACTGAATGTAATTTTCTATCAGATTTAATCAGATGTTCTTTTGGTTTTTAGTTGTACTTTATTTTTTGATGCTCCTTAGTTGTACTTTATTCTCTTCATTTCTGCATGAATGAATTGTGTGATCATTTTCTATTGGAAAGTGTGTCATTGATTAAAAGTGTGGCCCTTTCTTTTTTCCATTAGTCTGATTGTGGTATATGTGTATAATAATGGTTAATGTTTTGACATTTTTGCTTTCATTTATGCCAGTCATTTGGTTGTTGAGACTTCGCAAGAAATCACTGACATACCTTATGGGGATTGTTTCCGTGTTGAGGTATCACATCTTTAGCCCAAATGATATAGTAATGCTACAACATAAAATGTTTTACTTGTCATTACAATTTTTTGCTGTCCCAACCTTTTTTGAAGTATTGAAATAGTTTTATGGTTGGATAAGATTTGTGAAGTACTACTGCACCCCTTCCCTTCAATTTTATGAAAATATGGTTGAATACTTTGTTGATTTTTTATTTATTATTAATTTTTTGGGGAACTTTACTGATAGATAATGAGATGGAGTACAATTCCCAATACAGGCAGGGCAAAGCCTCCCAGAACATCAAAAAATTGAAAAAGATACATATCTGACTAAAAGATCAGAGTAAACTTCCAAGGGAAGGGAGAACCCAAATGACAATTGGGTTTATTAACTCCTTGCCTAGCCAACTAGTCCTCTATATCATTTGCTGTCTTTGACTTCTTGTGGAACAAGCAGTACAGCTCTGAAGAAGCAAGGTGCTTTATGTGTCTAATTACATGTGCAAATCTCCAAGGATCATCCTTACAAGTTGACACCCAAGTGATGATAGTCGTTGTCTCCTTCCGTTATGATGTTAACGAGATCCTCTTGATGCTAACTCCATCCCAAAATGGATAAATAGCAATTCAGCTCCAACAGAGTTCCCTATTCCAACTGATCCTGAATATGCTCCCAAAACATCTCCTATGCTCGCTCTAATGCAGCCCTCGGTAACACCTGAAGGCCTGTTACCAAAAGAAGAGCCGTCAAAACTCAATTTCACTATTCTGATCAAAGGAGGGTAGGGGATCAAGCATCCACTCTTCGATTCCTCAGGAGTGTTGGAACTAATCATGTTATCCCAATTGGTGAACAAAAACATGGATGGAATGTCTCTAAACAGTAGATCAGCTAGAGTCCAATGGGTCACTTGCACCAAATAATCTTTCTTCTCTATGACCTCCACTTCCTATAAAAAAAGTATCCTGAAACGAACTAGTATCTCTCTCCTTCCATAAGGACCACGGTATAGCTAGTAGTTATGCCTTACATATGAGAGGAGGTACTACTTTGCTTTTGCTTTTCTAGACAAATACTGTAAAAGTAATGTGTTCATGGGATTTTATGCGCCTTTGTAAGCCATTTATGCAAAATGCTTAATTGGGAAGGATGTCATTATTCTTGATGGACTGCACTCGTCTCTCTTTTGGATGGAAGTGTAAATGTTGTTCATCAGCGTGGAAGTATTATTGGAATAGGCCAGTGGCCTCGTATGGAAGAGGATCATGTAATTCGGTTAGAAGCATGTACCCTTTTTTTCCTTTTCTTTTTTTTTTTTTTTTGGGAGGAGGGGGGGAGTTGTCCATTGTTCTACATGCTTGAGGTCAACTTGTTCTAGCACCATTTAGGTTTGTTTTTGGCTGATCTAATAGCCAGTGCATTTGACTGTTTGTTCCCTCTTCTGTGGTTGTGTGCTATCTTGTTTTTGTAGTATCCAAGGTTTTATGTATCGGTATTAGGTGTCATTGCAGAGTTGATTTTAAGCCGTATCATATCAACTATCAAGGATACCCAAGACACACTAAGGTACACATGGATACAAGCAAGATACACATGGAAATGCTTAGGGAACATGCAAATACAATTTTGAAGCATAAAACAAACAAGCAGTAATTAGGTCCGATCATAGGATATTTGATGATTGGACCTAATATCGACATTTGGTAGATCATTTAGGACCTAGACTTGTTTACAAGTATGCCCCAAGGTACTCTGATTTTGCCTATTAATTTTAAATTTTATCAGGGCTGGCCATGTTTTATTTTTTGTATAAAATCAGTTGTCAAGGCAAAAAGGCGAACCAAGGCATTAGAGGCTTGATAAGGCGCTTGCGCGATCAAGGCGCCCCGCCTAAGCGACCAAGGTGCCAGATTTTCGAAGGCCTCACAAGGCCTCCTGGGTGATGCCTTGACAACTATGGTAAAATTGATGCATTTTTTAGTATTTTGATTTAATTGTGAATATTGCATAGTTGTCAAGGCATCGCCTAGGCAACGGTTAGATGTCCAAATGATTTTTTCAAGCCATGTGCAGTTGTCGCCTTATTGTATCATGCCTTGTTATTTTTTAATGATGGCATTTGTAGCATTTATATATATATACAAGGATTAAAGTATTGTGTATTGGTAGCGTATTGGTCGGATGATTTTAAGAGACATATCGTATCATATCATCTCGTAGATACAGTGGATACGCTAAGATATGCTAGGATACGGGGCAAGATACACAAAGGAATGATTAGGGAATATGCAAAACACAATTTTTAAGCATAAAAAAACTATAGTAAACAATTTTAACGTATTTCCAAGGATTAAAGACATCGTTGATGACATTCAATGAGCTACAACCTTCAATTCCTTATGAATTGTAGGTTTTCAGCAAGGAAGAAGACCAAAAAAGTAAAAAAAAAAAAAACAGTTGTATCAAGCTGTATAAGTGCGTATCAACAGTATCAAGGTGTATCGGTCTGTATCAAGGTGTATCAGTCCGTATCGAGGTGTATTGAGCCGTATCGGTAAGCGTATTTTATTTTTTGTTAGAATGGAAACATAAGTGCATCGACATGTATCGAGTGCATCGACTGTATCGAAGTATATCGAGCCGTATCGGTTTGATACAGTTGATACATGTGGATACACTTTTAGTTTTAAAAAAAGAAATACTTATCGAAGAGTATCGTATCAACCACTGCCGATATGGATACGTATCGTGGAAACGAGGCGTATCGTATCGATACTTAAAACCATGTATGTATATATATACCCCATGATGTATAGAATCATGCATATATGTATGAAAAACAATAGAACTTGATGATCTAAACTTCTTCCCTTCTGTATTGTTAAGATATAAGGGTTTTTTATTGTAGGGGAGTGGGCCCACTTAACTTAGGCCTGTTCTCCCCTTTTTAGTTTTTATAAATAATGTAAGTAATGGGTAGGCCATTACCTGTGGGCTTGTGGCTTTACCTTTATTATGTTTGTAGTGGGCTTAATTATAAAAGCTCATTATTGGTTGTGTTTTAAGTAGACTAGGAATTGGTTTTGTTGACTAGGTCTTTTTACTTAGTTGGATTGTAACTAGGAGAGAGTCCTAAGTCCTGGTTTTGCTATCTTTTTCTTTCTATATATAGCAGTAGAATGAGGAGTAAACACAATACTGTCTTTCTCCTTTCTTCCATCTCTCTCTCCTTCTGTCATGGTTTCTTATGCTTGGGGAGCCTTTCTTTTCTATTTTGTTACATGGTATCAGAGTAGGTGCCGTTTTGAGAGTCGTTTAAAAGATCTATGTTCTGGTGTGCAGGCAGCACTGCTGCTGCATCTTGTTAGAATTTTCTGGTTTGTTTTTGTTCATGCTACTGATCTGTCCTAAATAGATCTTGATTTCTGCTGTGGTTTCTGTTGTTGCTTCTATCGATCTGATCTGTTGTATAAGATCAGATCTGATATGCTTTTCGATGATCTATTCGACATACAGTTGTTGGTCTCTTTGTTGTTTTTTATTGGTCAGATCTAATCTGTTCTACTATTACTGATCTGGGAGTTGATCTGCTGCCCTCTATTGCTGCTGTTCAGATCTTCTTCCAGATCTGGTTATTGTGAGTTGTGACTGCTACTACTGAATCTGCTTTTATGTTTAGTGTTGCTACTACTTTATGGATGAAGTTCAATTATTTATGATCCTCCTTTTGAAGGTAAAGAGGGTTTCAACACATTCAATTCAAAGATCCCTCTTTGCTACAGGATCTCTACACAATCCAAACCTAGATCTAACCTTTAACAACAAACAAGAATTATTTATTTAGACAAATAATTCCCCAACTTCAAATCTGACTGTAAGAATGCTTTAAAATTTGGGATCCTTGACCCTTAGGATATGAGGAACAATATTCCAAAAGATGAGATTGCTCCAACGGGCGGGATCGAAACCAATCTTGCCCGTAGGTCTCAAACAGGTATTTTAACAGAACCAGAATTATAAAATTATAGAAAAACTCACTTATCTTGGTATTCAGCCGTTGGAAGGCCTTTGAACTTGGAGGGGAAGTACTCTAGGATGTGCTGGATAACATACCCAAATTTGAAGATGATCCAACCATGGATGACGAAATTATGAATTTTCAAAAAAACTAGTATCATTTGAAAACGGGAATGAACAGAATAGGAGTTTCGGTTGAAATTCTGGCCAACTCTGCTGCCAGCATCTTACTATGTTACCAGCATCTTCTTCCTCTTTATTTATAATGCTAAAAGGAAATACAAAAGATAGAAGGACTCGTTCCTAGAAGGAATGTCTAAAAATAAAAAAGAGAAACTTTCCTTTATAACTTCTAGGAAAGTTTCCAAAACAAATAACATCTATGACTGACTCATAAATTTGTCTTAGGAAACAAAACAAATTTAGGAAACAAAACTAATGACTAATTTTATAGAACCAAATCTAACTTATTGATTTTAGGAAGAAGATAAAGATTTCAAAAAAAAAATTCTGTTGGTACTGTTCATGTGAACAGTACCACGTGAACAGTGTTGGCTGGACTGGCTTTTGTCTTCTTCTTGTCTTGTGTTTAGGCTCTATTTGGGGGACCCTCATCTGTCCTAGAGCATACTTGTACTGCATCACCTTTGCTGCTGATAAAATCGAGATCTACCTCGATCTGGGGTTATTGTTGCTGTTATTGCTGATCAAGATCCTTCTTTGTTTTACCATTGATATTGTATTGAAGCCTGCTGCTCGAGATCCCCTTCTGATCATATCTCGTTCTCTTGTTTTGGTTTTACCAAATCTGATCAGTTTTCAAGATTTGCTGGTTTTAGTTTCAAAAACTGCTGCTCGAGATTTTTTTTATTGGTCAGCTCTTTTTCAAGATTTAGATTTTTGGAACCATGGTTCAAAATTTCGAGTCTCGAGGTCGTCTCGACATTGAGACAAACCGAGATTTCTGAGATCTCGGTGAGTACCTGCCGAAACTGTAGTAAGGGCAAAAATAGGTGTTTCGACCTGTTTAAGGCCATTTTAAGGCTTTATACTCCAGGGAAATACTATCTTAACATATATAAAGACATTTAAAGCATAAAATTGTAAAACTAATCACACATTGTGGGAAAATCATACATTCATAAATCATAATTCCATACAATGATACAAATACTCAAAGTGTCAAAGTCCCAAATACTCAAAATCAAATAATTCCGTATTGTGTGATGATTTGCCTAAACCTTCAAGAAAATGGAAGAAATGGAGAAAGAGAGAGCAAATGAAGAAGAAAAGTGGCAAAGAAGTCTCGGTCAAAATTTCGACCAAGACTTGGCCTTATATAAACTATTGAACCAATTTGGTTCGATACTGGTCGAGATTGGTCGAAACCAGTTGAGAACTAGTTAAGACCAGTATTGATCCTGTGTCTCGTCTCGAGCCACTCGAGATCTTCAAAATTTCCAAGATCTCGACGAGATCTCACCGAGATTTTAAACTATGCTTGGAACTACTGCAACTATTACTTGCTGATCAAGATGTTTTTTTCTTCTATTGCTGATCGAGATCTTTTTCCGAACTACCAAATCAGACTTGATCCTTATATATATTGTTTATTGATCAGATCTGTTGCTCACGAATTGGGTTCTTGAAATCTGTTGGCTTATTGTGACTATTATATCTTTTGCTGATCAGATGTACTATTTTGCTCAGATCTGTTTAGGTTTGTTATTGCTACTGGTTGCTACTATCGATTTATATAGATCTGAACCGATCTGGTAGATCTGCTAATTGTTGTTGTCTTGTTAATACATCAATCTAATTATTTGGTGATATGTTGCCTGCTTTTGAATTGAGGAATTCTACCTCAACTAAGATTTATTGATTCCACCATTAGATTGTACCCTAACTTTGACGACTTATCCTAGTTTCCATTAATTACTTGCCTGCCATTTTTGGTCCACATCTGCTGATTGGATATTTGGCCTTTTAATTAATATCAAAAATCCACTTGCCTTATTACCCTATTTCTAGTCACATTAGGACTTCACTATATTTCTTAATCCGACCGTTGAATGGTTTTGAAATTTGTATATCTTGTTCCTATCTTTCTCCATATCCTAAAGTTGATGTCTCCTGCCATAATTTGTCCACATGGAACTTTCCATGTGATATATATATATATATATATATATATATATATATGCTCAAGTACGTATCTTCTCATTGAAGAGAGCTTATCCTACACTTGTTGCAACCTCTATTGCCTCTTCGGTCATGTTGGAGCTACCACTTTTGCTGCTCCTGCTACTGCTGTTGATACTTCTACTGTGCTGTTTTACTTCTACTGCTGCTTCCGTTGATACATTGGTTCATGGTGAAGCTTGTGCTACTGTATTGCCTGGTTCACAATGACCTATATTGTGTTGTTGCTGCTGCTTGGTTACAATGACTTATAATGTGTTGCTGTTGCTGTTCGGTTCACAGTAACCTATATTGTGTTACCTTACTACTATTGCTGCTACTGCTATTTCCGTTGATACATTGGTTCAAGGTGAAGCTTGTGCTGCTGTAGCTGCTTGGTTCATGGTGATCTATACTATGTTGTTGTTGCTACTTAGTTTACAGTAACCTATACTATGTTGCTTTAGTACTACTGTTGCTACTTCCGTCGATACATTGGTTCAAGGTGAAGTTTGTGCTGCTCTTGTTGCTTGGTTTGCAGTGACCTATATTGTGCAGCTACTGTTTTTGTTGTTATATTGTTTCAAGTTAAAGCTCTCACTGTTGCTGCTGCTTCCGTTGATACATTGGTTCAAGGTGAAGCCTATGCTGTTGTTGCTGCTTGGTTCACAGTGACCTATACTGTGCTGCTTGACTACTACTGTTGTTGCTACTACTTTTGTTAATACATTGTTTCAAGATGGAGCTCTCTTTGTTGCTACTGCTTCCGCTCTCTTTGTTGCTGCTGCTTCCATGAAATATCGTTTCAAGCTAAAGCTCTTATATTCACCTGTACTCCAACTTGAAGGGGGGTGTTAAGATATAAGGATTATTTATTATAAGGGAGTAGGCCCACTTAACCTAGGCCCATTTTTCCCTTCTTAGTTATAATAAATAATGCAAGCAATGGGCCTGATTAGCAAGCCCATTACCTGTGGTTTTACTTTTGCTATATTTGTAGTGGGCATATTATAAAAGCCCATTACCGGTTGTGTCTTTAGTAGACTAGGAGTTGGTCTTGTTGACTAGATCATTTTACCTAGTTGGATTGTAACTAGGAGAGAGCCTTAAGTTTTGGTTTCTCTCTTTTTTGTTTTCTATATATATAGTAGTAGGATGAGGAGTAAACATAGTACTCTCTCCCTCCTTTCTTATCTCTCTCTCTCTCTCGCGGTTTTCTATGCTTGGGTAGCCTTCTTTTTATATTTTGTTACATGTAGAAATCCTCTTATGGAAGATGTATCCTTACAATGCTTTGGGTACGCCTGGGTGCCCAGGCGCCCCTTAGTGCCTTGGAGTAGCCTTGGCGCCTTGACAACTATGGTATATTGTTTACATACTAACATGCATGGGATCATGCATATGTATTTAAAACAAAAGTGCATGCCTTTTAATATTTTGATTTGTTTCTGAATATTGTTTAGATAGATTGTCATGCATGGGATCATGTGTATATTAAAAACAAAAGTAATGCTCAACATTTTGATTCAATTGTGTATATGTTTAGATACACTGTCATACATAGGATCATATGCATATATATGGGGGAAAAAAAAAGAAGATAACATGAGAGGAAAGTTTGATTGAAAGGAGGCGTCTCCTAGTGTCAGACCATATCAGAAATTATCGAACTGAGATACCTTTTCCCTTAAAAAAAAAAAATAATAATATTGTATCGGCTCATACGAATCGATACGCACTGATAGTTCAATCCTTGGTAGTATTCCACCATGGGCTTTGGAGATCAGGACCCAGCCTTTGCAACGATTCAAATGTTTTATCATTGAGTTCTCTTCTAGGCCTTCGCTTTTATAATACAAGTGGTTTTTAATTTGAATGCTTGAATTGATCGTACAGAGTAGTCTTATTCCTAATCATCATCTTGTACAATTCTGTTGTGTTGGGGAAAATTAACCCTTGTTAGATATTATTATTTTTTGACAAATTATTGATATTCTACTAATCTCAGGGGCTTTGGGATGTGGAGAGAGATGGTGTCAAAGGAAATAGTTCTTGTATTATGCGTGTATATGTTCATGTATCATTTTCTAAGAAGACAATGTGGAAAGGTATAGTTTGTTTTCAATTTGCCCTCTTACTTTTTCAAGGTGTCTTAGTTGATAATTAACATCCATGAACCATTTTACATCGCATAGTTGCTTTGTTGGGGGCAACAATATTTAAGTACTTTAGTAGAACTAAGAGTACTTGTCCATATGAATATGTCATCTTAAGCCATGGTCATTGTTAGGGGCCATTGTTTAGAGCAATGGTAAATGGTTCAGGCTGCTAGGGTAAATGCCCAGGTTCGAGATTTGAGGGTGGCCACAATACGAAAAAAATGCCAAAAGTTAGGACTGACTCCAAACTCACCCTTTTGAGGACCTTGCATAAGCGAGGGACCAGTACTGGCTAATGGCCCTTTTAAGCCACGGTCACTGTCGCCATCGACATCACCATCACCATCTTGTGATCTAACTGGATGATCTCCACAACTCCACTACACAAAGTTACCATTCAAGTTTCATGACCAGGGTTATATTCATTGAAGTTTTACCTATGTTAACATAGTGGCTGGAAAGCAATCATTGATTGATTGAAAATTTAAAGCTGATGTATATTTAGATGGATGATGTTAGAGTATATTTATGTCATCAATAGGATAATAGAAATAATAATAACAAATAGTTGCCCAGGCGATGTCTAGACATCCAGACTGTTTTTCAACCTCTGGGTATTTGGTCACCTTATTGTATCATGCGCTCTCTTATGGAAGATGTAACCTTACAACACCTTGGATACGCCTAGTCAACTTGCAGGGTACAACGATTTGGATACGCCTAGTCGACTTGCTTTGTCGCTTAAGTGCTCAGGCAGCCCTCTAACACCTATGTTCGCCATCCTAACTATGATAACAATGGTTTTAATAACAAATTATGATGATGTTATAGTTTAACTTTGCTATGAAAAGCTCTTAGTTTATTTTCCCTGTCTAAATTAAGGGTTAAGAAACCACCTCAGATAGAGACGGAAGCCTTCCGCCTATGTCACCTTGTTCTAGCTACATGGTATTCTTTCCTTGGTCATTTCGACCATTGAATAGATGACAAGTTCTCTGGATAAACCACATGTCAAATTTGGTGGCATATATTAATCATACGCTCTCATGTATGTGGTGTTTTCCCTCTCTTTTATTTTTAACCAATCCTGTTTTTCAAGAAGAGTTGATTGTTTCAAGGACTTTTAAATGTGTTATTCTGACACATGGTAATGTTAGTAGACTGAAAATTTACACATGGTTGGCTGATGATGTGGACATCTTGTTCACAAAATTTTGAGCTCTAGTGAAGCCCGCAGAGGTGCATCCTGCTCCTTATTTTTCTTTTCTGGGTAAAATAAGGTGTATACTTGGCTACTCTTATGCTGGCAAGCAAGCAGGAGAGGGGTTAGTCTCTTGCAGGCTTTTTGTGATCTGTGGTGTAGACACTTGAAGATGATTAAATTCATCAGGGATTGGAATGCTTTTTATTACTTCTAGCAAATTTACATATAGATTCAAAGTTTAGGTTTGAATCCTTGCCGGAATGTATGTGCAATATATGTCCCTAAAACTCCAATACAGTATCTGTTACTCATGAAAAATGTGATACTTACTGTGAAGTGGGCAAACATTGTTGCAGGGAAAATAGAGCAGTCAACAATTGCAGAATGCAAAGAAGCTTATTCAATTTGGATCAAAACTGTATCCTCTTACCCCTATGGCATCTGACTTTGTTTGGGATCTTAAGGTTATGTATTAATTTTTCCAATTGGTTCTGTTTCAGGCATATGAAAGGCTAAAGCAGAAAAACGTTGCAAAACAAGAAGGTATGATTGTTGCAAATGCATTATGGGCTAAATAAGTTATGGTAATGCTCATTATTCTTGAGTGTAATTTAATTATTAACCTTATCATATTCTGCATGCTCTTTATTTTCTATATGCAGAGTCATGTCCTGATGCTAACACAACTAAAAGTGATGCCCAATTCAAAAGGCATGCAAAAACTGAAGCACCTTCAGAAGGATTAAGCAAGCTTACTGAAGAATCTGACTCCAAAGCTGTTAATGCACAAACAAGTCTGCTGACAGGAGGCTCAAGTGCCACAACATTATTTAGAGAGTCAATGGCAACATTATGTTCATATTTGAAAAGTCAAAGCCACTTTTCGCTAGTCTTATTCACTGTCTCTGTTTTGATCCTTGTTCTGATGCAGGTATGTGCTTCTTGAAGTGATAAATACATTCTTTTATTTTAACAAATAAAATACGTAGGTAGTTGTGTGACACTTTTTTGCTTGCATATATATGTTGGATTAGGATTGTATAGTCTTGGTGAAGGCTGGGAGATTATGAACTATTTTCAGAAAATTTAGATTAACAGTGCAAATGAGTGTCAGTTTGGTAGAACTTCATATGTAGCGAAGAGATTGGAGACTGCCGCAGGGGGGGGATAGTTTTATAAAAAAAAAAAGGGAAAAATCAAAGAGAAGAAGGTAATGGCCGGGTAAGTACCGGATGGTACTCAAGTTGGGTAATTGAAAAGCATGGAATATGATGGATTATCATAGTTATCTAAGCACTTTGACAAGATTATTAGCAAGAAGAGAATACCAAGGAAACACTGTGCAGGGAGCACAAGGAGGTACTACTTGCATCAGCTACTTTGGAAGCATAGGAGCCATATTAGGATCCTTTGGAAATGAGTGATTGCAGAAATTATATTACGTAGCTGGTGCATGGCAATACCCAACTAGACAACTAGGCGTTAGCCTTACAAATAGGACCACAATTCAGCAAGCAGGATTCTTCCAACAGAACAGTATCTTAAACCAGAAAACTAACAGGCCCTACAACAGTCTATCAGCTACTCAGATGGGGATGAAATTATAACCTTAGACTAGCCCCCAATAGGTGATGATGCCATCAAATATTAACTCCATCCAATGGTTAGATGTGGAGATATGATAACCATTCCAAAATAGAAACTTATCTGGTCTGTGCAAGCCAGCCGTTGGATGATCAAGAAATTGCAGTCGAAGGAGGCTCTCAAGGTATGATGAACAGTGTCAAAGTCTTCTTTCTGATTAGAGAATTCTGCCCCACTACTGCTCGTGTGAGTTCTTAGGGCAATTCCCCATGCTTCTTCTTTGGCGCAATGGCACATTTTTGCGTGAAGTTGTCTCTGTGTTTGCGATAGAAGCATTCAGTTCGTCAATCAGAGAAGGCATTCACCTACTAACTAGACCGGATCAGACTTTGTCCATTTCTTCATACTCTAATGCTCTATTCATAGTCTCGTTGGGTCCTAGTGGTGTTGATGAAGGCTTAGAGAAAGCATATGTTTGGTGCAATTAATAATTCGGTTTGGCAAGGGATCTTAAGTAGATTTGGTTACTTGGTTCAGCACATGTGATGGAGCAGTATCTTATCTAGTGCCTGAAGAATTGGATGAGTGGAATTGAGAAACAAGTTTATAGTAGCTGTGAGTGTCAGTATTGAGCTATATCATGTTGCATTGGTTCATGATGAGTTTATTAGCCATGTATAGAACAAAGTCCAATGGTATATTGATGTAGATCAAGAGATGTTCCAGCACAAGCACAAGTATTCATGCCGAAACGAGCCTAATCCTAGTCTAATGGCTTAAGTAAGTAACATATGTGTTATATGGGTCATGGGCTGAGAATTTTTATGTTTTCTATTGTAATGAACCTATTGTGAAAGTTCATATATGAGGGATAGGTGGCCCATACGAATTTAACTAGTTAGATGCATGTAGGCTTCTGAAATTGGGAAGTCTTGGGGATGTCAGTAGGCTAGTTTAATTCTAGTGGTAAAAGACCTTGAAAATGTAAAGTTCATTGAATATCTTGAAATCAGTCCCAATGGAAATTCTGAAAGGAAGTCTTAATGGAGGTCTAGAACCCTCACAACCTCTATCTAAAAAGGAGCCTGTGAGCATTTGGAAATAGAATTGGGAAATGGAATTGGCTTATACTGTTCCTTTGTGAGAAACAGAGCAACAATAAGATGATGTTCTTGGTGAGAAGCTGGGTTTGATCAGTGAGATGCTGATCGAGGCTAAGTTGGGATTGACAAGTAATATCCTTTTATTTTGCTTTCATTGTTTAAAAAAAGGGAAAATTTCCCCCACCCTCCTGAGGTATACCCTTAAATCAACCACCCCTCATCTTGGCCTATAATATCAACCACCTCCCCTACTTTTGAAAATAAGTATCAATATACCCTGTCAGTCCATTAAGTGATGAGACGAATTGTAACTACTGTTTTCAATGGCAATATTACCCTTGAGATTGTAAAATATCATTTTTACCCCTTACGATTATTTTTTCTGTATCGCTCGCCATTTCTTCTTCGTTGTTTTCAACCTCATCGTTCTTCCATCTAGTTTTAATATCATTTATTCCCCTACGATTATTCTCTGAGGAGTGTTAATAATTCTTGGACTGTAGTGTTTCTTGTTTTTAGGGTTTATCCTGATTCCTGAAAAATATCAAATACTCAAAGCACAACTCTCTCTGGCACTGGAAACTCCTAACCAGGAAGTGGTGGCCTGTAGGGGTGGGAATAATAAGATTTTTTTTCTGACCGTTGATTTGATGGTGAGCTCATTTTATTGACAGTAAATGTCAGATTTGCATAATCAATTCATCCTGTTCGGTGATTCTGGAAAGTTTTTGGACGACTACGGTTGATGATGTAGGATCTTTTTGTCCTCTGTAGGATCTGAGCTTGAACTACTACCCCCTCGACGTCTTCTACCCTCTGTGTGATTCAGATTTCAGAACTTATTCCCGATGAAGAACTTCTTAGCCAGAATGCCGTCTACTTCTTTCTGTCCCTACTGTGCAAACGATGGGAAAGTTTAAACCCTTCATCATGCATTGCTTTCCTCCTACCCAATCAACCTCAAGTCCCAATGCAAACAGTCGGAGACCTGCATTTGTATTATGCTTTGTTGAATTTACACCCAATTGTAGTCCAAAACAGTTAATCGACTTACATATGAATCCTCACCCTCCATATGCACCCATGTGCAATGACCAAAAGAGAAAATACGTCTCCTAAGGAATGTAACAAAGCCCATTACCGTGACAAAACAAATACTCAGTAATAATATAGAAATTTCAATTCCCAGATTCTCAGCAAAAGCAAACCGGTGATATCGAATTCTCCATATATGTTACCACAAAAAGGGACTTCAGAATCTCAATTTGCATATCGAAATCAAACAACCAAGCAACCGAAGAACTGGGAGGCGGAATGGGTTATACAACCACGTCCATATAGAACATCAAACAAAAGAACCCAAGCTCAAGAAGGGAAAAGGGTCTGTATGGTCTCCAAGCTTGCCGGGAGAGAGAACAGAGTCCTTGATGCAAACTTCAATAGGGTCTGAGACAGACATCGCAATGGTAAGATTTCTGGAGCACCATACACAGTAGGAAGTGTTAGTAGTAAACAAACTGAAATTTTGGGATGATTATTGCGACCAATGTGTTTGAGTGAAGACGAAAGAGCCACAGCTGTCTGAGGTATAGTTGCTGTCGACATTTCTCTATCTATAATAATACTGTTTGAATAGAGAAGGAAAAACAGTAACAGATGGAAGTAAAACATGGAAATCGTTTTTACTGAAGTTTCAAGGGGTAAAAATGATATTTTACAATCTCATGGGTAATATTGCCATTGAAAACAGTAGTTGCGATTCGTCTCATCACATAATGGACTGACAGGGTATGTTGACACTTATTTTCAAAAGTAGGGGAGGTGATTGACATTATGGGCTAAGATGGGGGGTGGAGGAAATTTTATCGTGTTGTTGATTTTGGTTTTTGTCCGTATATTTGTCGATCATGTTGCAGTTGATCTCCCACTGGTTATTTCCTTGTTCGAGATTGATTCTGCATTATATATGTTTTCTGATCACAGAGTTTTGTACTAGGGTTAGTACTCTAGAACAATGATTAGAGGTGAGCAGCTTTTGAGAAAAGTAGTAAAACATGAGAAGAAATGGGTATTTAAGATTCATGGCCAAGAGTCTACAAAACGTCTTGGGGTCATAAATTACAAGTTAGGTCCCTTGAATGATGATTAGAGCCAAGCAGTATTGAGAATAGTGGTAAACAGGAGAATCAATGATGTATACGACATTCATGGCCAAGAGTATCCAGAAAGCATCTTTTGTTGTATTGGTTCAAAGAGTCCTACTCTGTTCCTGTATGTCTCCTAGATAAATGTATGATTATAAGCAAAACAACAAATTAAATGGTCTCAGCTAACTTAGTTCTTATATTTTTAGTCCATTTGTTATTCTAATAAAATAGAGTTTGAGATGAAATTGAAAAGTTTTTAACTAAATAGGGAGTTGTATGTTGAGCTCTTTGTTATCAGCCATTTGGATCAGTATTCTTCTCTTTGTTTCTATTTCTCCATTATATCCGTCGTTGATTCTATTAACAGCATACCGTACAATGTCATTGTGGTCCTGTAATGACCCACTTTCACCCATTAGATCGGTTCCAACTTTGCTGCATGTGGAATTCGAAATAATGCATCTTGGAAAGTAAAATATCTCCTTCCACACCTATGATGTTCATCCTTCTATTAATTTTTCTTAACCAATTTTTTTCTGCTACCCATTCATCGATGTCTAGAGCTTTCTTCCGAAAATTGTAGTTCTTCGTCTTTTGCAAATATTTTCCTTTACTGTATTACCATCTGATTATCATTAAAATCATCCTCAATCTACTCTTTGCTTGTTACTTTGGTTCTATTTTATTCATTACATTAACTTATATTTTCATTTTCTTTCTTTCTTTTATATTACAGCTGAGCATAATTGTGCTCCTAACTAGAGGCCCACAAGTCCGTCTCATCTCTGAAGGGGACTACATGGATGATATCACTGGGGACATAAGGAATAAAGCTGCAGATGTAACATGGTTGGCAAAGCGGTTTCAGCACCTTAAGGATGAGATGCTCATGGTTGAGGATCGTCTAGAGAGGATGCACCATGAGCATGAACTGCTAAAAGCACGATTACAGAGCCTTGAACCTCAGATAAAACAAAGATAGCACCCATCCCCCTCTTGTGTATGTGTGATTGTATATATTTTAATCTTCTGCTAATAAATCCGTGCTTAATTTCTTCTTGCTTCACAGCATTTCTTTTTAATTTTAAAAAAAAAAGTAATAGATCATTCAGTTGTTAACTGACTGTTGACACCAGCCGTCGGTGTCCGTTGGATTGTCAAACCACTTCACCGTATTTTGAGGTTTCCGTGATGGTCCAATGACGTCACTTTAAAGGGAATTGATGTCATTGGGTCATTGACACAAACCAGTGTCAAGTACACAGACCCATTAGATAAAAAGATAATGTGTGCGTAAGTGTCTTTTGGACTTTAAATTCACTCTCTTTTATATGCTATATGCAGAGATATGTAGAAAGCAATGTTATCCCTCCATTTCAACCCACCATTTTCAACCATATTATATATGTACATGTTACCCACCTAATTTTTTTTAAAGAAATAATTTGATCTCCTTTTTTTTTAAATGAATAATTTCAACTCTTTCTTTAGTAGTTCTATAATTTTTTTTAATGCAATTTTAACATACCAACTTGTGAGATTGTGACCTTAGTAGTTTGTGGGTTTGACCTTGAAAACAGTCTTTCTGCGAAGCAGGGATAAGGTTGCATACATTAAGTCCTCTTTAGACCTTGTGTGCTTATGCCTTGTAGGTTTTTTATTTTTTATTTTTAATATTACTTATGGTGTATTCAGTTAGAAAACAAATTTTTAAAGAAGAAAATGGGTAAATAGAATGGGCTTTGATGTAATTTTACTTGTGGTATAAATAAGCCATAACAGGTTTGGTCATTTACCAGGAGCGTCTAGATTATCCCTTTAGACGGTATTAAACTTAAGTATGAACCATTCGGTAAAGTTAACATATTTGCAAATACAACACAATAATAAGCCAACTGTTTTTATTTTTATTTCGAAAAATTTTCATATACACACCATTAAGGATTGAAAATCTCATCTACCTCCACAAGATTGTAAAAACTTCAATCACATCCAACTAATTGACGGAATTGTTGAAATACAGTTTTACCCTTCATATTAAAAATTGAAAAATTAAAAAAGTATGTTGAATGACTAATTTGACCTTTGTAATGGAACTTATATTTTATGTGTAAGACCCGCACGCCACGAACTCGATCCAACCTAACATTCTAGTGTCATGACCGGTCTTCCCATCATAATCGGCTCAAGTGAACCAATTGTATGAAGAAACCACAAGATAAGGTAAGTAACGAGTCAAATTTAGTTGGTGTGGTTGACCGTATATGATCGTGTGGAAGTAACTAGTCAAAAACTATAAAAACCAGAAAATTTTGGTCGTGTGGTAGCAGGTGTGGTCGATATGTGCGGTCGATACGTGTGGTCGATACATGAAACCACACATGAGACCACACCATGAGACCACACAACGTGTGGTCACAAGTTTTGAGGTGTGTGGTCGACGGGTTCTGCGACCACACCCTGCGACCACACGATGCTGAACTGACTCCGTGTTTAGGAAACTTTCCTAATTTGAGGGGGTTCTTTCCTACTCTAAGTGAGACTCTATATGAAGGTTTTCCCTCTATATAAGGGACGTTCCTTAGCCTCTCTTACTCTTTTAGAACATAAATTGAAACCCTAAATCTAAGAGAGAAAGCGAAAGGAAGAGAAGGGGAAGAAGGGGATTTGGAGGAAAAACTTGGAGAAGAAGGTTTTGAAGAGAAAAGTTCTATCTCCCTACAACAAGCTTAAGGTATGGACTTGACTCTGTAGGCTAGATTAGATAGGATAGGTTCCTTTCAACAAGTTGATGTGTTGAATCTAATGTAACGATTTCGATTATGAAATTTTTAATGAAAACCATGAGAAAATAGATTAGGGATAATGGTTAATGAGAAACTGTAAATAATGGTCATAGGAAAATCATAGGATGAACCCAAGTGATGAGCCGAGGAATCGACTCAGGAAGAATTCAGATTGAAGATGAAAAAGTGACCAAACATCATGTGGCCGCAGTCTGTGGTCGACTACAGGGTGACCAGAGGGTCGACCAAAGCTATTCGAGAAGTTCCCAGGAAAGGTGTGGTCGCATAAAATGCGACCACAGGGTTCGACCACACAATGTGTGATCGTATATATTGCGACCACAGGATCGACCACACATGCGATCACCCGTTAACAACAAGTATATTTTGAGACCAAACAAGATTTTTGACTATTGTAACTTGGTAAACTTGAATCCTAACTTAAATACATTAATTGTTTAGGTTCCTAATAGATTCAAAGTGACTTCCAAAACTTGGGAGAGGAACAAACATCGATCAAAGGTGAGGGAGCAAGACCTAAACTAATTGACTAATAATAAACTGTTTTACTTATTGAGTCCAATGCCATGAATGATTTTTTGCTTGTATGTTTGTAATGTGCATTCACATGTCATCCAATATTCCTGCTATTACTACTCATGCATATTTAATTCTGTTTACTTATAACATGATGATGATGATGATGCTAAGAATAAGCATGTGAATGTATGTGTGTGGTTAGTGTGCTTGATGCGAGTGGAGCACCAGGGGGAGGATGTGACATTGTGGTTCATCCTGGTCACCAGACTCTAGCTCTATCTCTAATCAAGTCTTGTTCATCGTCGTATCGCCATTACCTTAGCAGAACTATTACGTCGTAGGACATCAGGGGAGGTGGTCTCGGACCGTGTAGTCTCTGACTCTGTCGGGGGGCCTTAGCTCTATCTCTATGGACGTATTGAGGGATGCTGGGGTGAGGCCTTAGATACACTGTTTAGCATTAGGATTGGTTAGTTGTGAGCCCAGTTTGCAAGCCCTCGCCAATAGGGGCTTACGTGTTGGTATGGGTAGGGCATCAGGGGAAGTGTTATGCGGTGTTTGATCCGGACATTTTAGCTCTATCTCTATTCCATGATGGGTGCATGTGGGACGACAATGGTGTTTGATCCATTGGACGGCTTCACACACTCGTGTATAGAGGTGCGGTGGCCACCGATCTTTTCTATAGCACATTGTAAACTTATAAACCAGATCAAAGATATGAATTGAATGCATGCATATGTTTGTACGTTGCATTGTTTTATTTACTCACTGAGCTCAAGTTGGAGAGCTGACCCTCACCCGCGTAATTCTTTTTAGTTTCTGATGTTGCAGGTATTACGGTTGAAGATTATGTCGACACGCCAACATATGAACAAGTGGTGGATATGGATGTACAAGCTGTGGAGGACGAATATGGCTCGTCCAGCTAGTGTTTCAACTATGAATACGCTTAGTGTTTAACTTTCGTATTTGGATATTTGTAATATGTATTAAATTATGTTTTGGTCACTTGGAGATAACTGGAATATTAATTATTTATAATGATAAGATCTCAGTTCATTATTAATAAGACTTCCGTTATTTACTTTATTATCTCTGATTAATGTGGAATGTGTTTTGGTTTAACGTAATTGGCATAGCCTATACGAGATCCTGGTTGAACTGTTGGTTTATTGACGATTCATCATACCATTCCGATTGGTCCAGAATTGGGGTGTGACAACTTGGTATCAGAGCTCTCAGGCCTTGCCCATTAAACCTGATTACATTCACGATTGTATTTATGAACTGAGTTAGGATAAACTTAAAAGCTTTAAAACAAATACACCATAAGCACCTGTGTTGGTTGAAACAGAACTTAAACAAGACAATAATGTACATATAAAAGGTGGGACCATATGTATACACAGACAGAAAACGAAAATCTAAATGTATCCTGATAAACAAATAATATAGGGTACGATCTATAAGTCGGGCAGTTGTCTAAGTATACAAAGGATATAGTACAGTAGCAAGAAGGGAGCATCTATAAAGTAGAAAATTAGAATACCGAGTTGGTATTCACAAGATGTGAAACTCGATTTATGACAGAAGAAGAAGAAAAATGGCTAGTAATGCCTAAATCCCTGTAAAGGAAAAGGAAAAGAACTCGGGTTAAATCCAACAGAGATAGGAAAACAATGGTCATACACCAAAAATGAGAGTAACTATAAAAGAAGATAAGACTATACTCTTGGGTGACGTGGAGACTCAGAGTGAGATCCACCACAAGCTGATCCATTGCCCACTGAGTATTAAAAGAGGCCACAACTTGACCCCACCACTATCTGGGTTGAGAACGGGTAGTGAAAACTCATCTGAGCAGATGATAAATAATGATAATCAGATTGGAACAAATCAAAATAGGTAAACAATCAAGCCACTCCAGCCATTCTACCTAGACTACTAAGTGCCTTGGCTACGGTTGTAATAAACTTGGCCTGACAAAATACAAGAGCAACAACAGATGAGACCGACTATGCAAGTTGCTAAGTGAATCACTACCCAATTTGCCAATGCTACACCAACACCTCCGGGTCAAACCAAGTACAGTACCGGTTGGTAGTAACACTGTACCCCCAGCACATGTTAGCCGTAACACAGTGCCTACCATACCATAGGTCCCAGTAATGCACACCCCAGTGCAGAAGCTTGGTGCACAACAAGCAGTGTATCAAGGTGGTTACCCTTATCAGCCACCAATGTATGGGATAGCTGCATCATGGCAGAATGATCCAACAAGGGTTGAGGAATATTTTCTGAAGATGAAGCCTCAAACGTTTTCAGGAAAGGATCAAATTTATTGTGGCCATATAACTAGATAGGTTTATATAGGATGCAGTGCATTATTGACTTACTCTTATGATTATAGAGGATGCACATACCTGATTTTAAATTCTTGTGTCGTGACAGGATACCTTCTCAATTCAACCTGTCAATTGGAGTTATAGTGTAAGACCCGTACCAAACTAACTGGTCTTACCACCTTGTACCAGGTCTACCTATCATCGTCGAGCCACATGGACCAAGTGCGTGAAGGAAATCACAAAACCAGGTACGAAATTGACCCAAAAATAATAAAATAGAGGGTAGGGTCGCATGCCTAAACAGGTAGGGTCAATCCCACCTCAGCAGGGTCCAACCCATGACTTTTGAGTCCTAGGGTCAGATGACTTGAGACCCTAGGGTCGACGGATTCTGCGACCCTAGCATCGACCTTAGGCAAATTGACAGAAATTGGAAATTAGGAAACTTTCCTAATTCAAAGGGAACCTTTCCTAAACTCGTTGGGACGGATTTTGGGAGGTTTTTCTCTATAAATAGGACGTCCCTTAGGCTCATTCTCTCCTTTTGAAACCCTAATTGAAAGTGAGAGAAAGAGAAGAGAAGGAAGAGAAGGAAAGTTGGAGAAGAAGGCTAAGGAGAAGAGTTTCAGAGGAATCTCTAAATTCAACAAGTCTAAGGTATGAAAACATTCTCCATGAATTGTGTAAGACCCTAGAATAGTATATAAAGAGGGTATGATCTAGAAGAAACCCAAATCATCCATCCATGGGAAAATTCCAAGGGAATCCATGGAGGGAATCATTGTAAACAAAGTAAAGGAAGTAACTTGGAGTTTTAAGCCATAGAACAATCATAGAATGGACTATGAAAGTAAGCCAAAGGATCCAAACATGAAAGAGTGGACTATAGGATGAAAAGTCGACTCAAATTACATATGGTCGCACTTAGGGACGACTGGTAACCGACCCTATCAGACCACAGGATCAACCCCTAGCTCTCGAGAAATCCAGGGAAGCTATGGTCGCACCTAGGGTCGATGGATAACCGACCCTATGATCAACCCTATACCATGGGGTCTCAGATACCTGCGACCCATCCTGCGACCCTAGCTTTACAGCAAGCTTAAAACTGTCGGAATCGCAATCCTAATTAAGATCTATCGACTTGTTAGGTTTTCCTATTGATATAGAGGTGATTCTTAAAGCTTGAAAGAGGATCTACACTCAAGCAAAGGTGAGGGAACAAGACCTAAACTAATTGGCTAATAAAAAACCGTTTTTGTCTATTGAGTCCAATTCCATGTATGATTCTACGATTGTATGATTGTAATGTGCATATCACATGTCATCTACTATTCCTGTTATTAAAGTTCATGCATATTTAATTCTGTTTATTTACAACATGATGATAATGATGATGCTAGGAATAGGCATGTAAATGTTTATGTGTGGTTAGTGTACTTGATGCGAGTGGGGCATCAGGGGAAGTGTGATGCGGTGCGGTCCTAAGCACTTTAGCCCTATCTCTACTCATGTCTTGTCCACTGACATCGTCGTATCGCCATTACCTTAGCAGAACTATTACGTCGTAGGGCATCAAGGGAGGTGGTCTCGGACCGTGTAGTCTTCGACTCTGTCGGGGGGCCTTAGCTCTATCTCTATGGACGTATTGAGGGATGCTGGGGTGAGGCTTTGGATACATTGTTTGACATTAGGATTGGTTAGTTGCGAGCCCAGTTTGCAAGCCCTCGCCAATAGGGGCTTAAGTGTTGGTATGGGTAGAGCATCAGGGGAAGCGTGATGCAGTGCGGTCCTAAGCTCTTTAGCTCTATCTCTATCCCATGGTGGGTGCATGTGGGGGTGGCATGGTGTTTGATCCGTTGAGCGGTTCCACACACTCGTGCATAGAGGTGCGACGGCCTCCAAACCTTTCTATAAAAACACATTGCAAACTTATATACCAGACCACAGATATGAATTGAATGCATGCATATGTTTGTTGTATTGTTTTGTTTGCTCACTGAGCCGTGATGTGTGCTCACCCTTTTCGAATTTAAATATTTTTAGTTGATGATGCAGGTATGAATGTAGAAGATTATATGAATGCTCCCGCATACGGACACGTTACTACAATGGATGCTGAAGATATAGTGGAGACGCATGACTCATCATACGAGTGCAACTCATGCGTTTTTTATTAGATTTTTATTTGGACCATTAAGGAAATGTAATTTGATATTTTATTTACCTATGTCTTTGTCGATACAACATAATTGGATATTTTATTTATGATTATCACATTTAGATTCTCAGTTCATTTAATATTAAGACTTCCGCTATTGTGTATTTATTCTGATTATGATTGTGGATGTGTATGGTTTAAGCGAATGGACACAGCCTATTTGAGATCCTGATTGAACCATTAGCTTATTAGCGGTTCATTACACCGTTCTGAATAGTACGGAATTGGGGTGTGACATATAGATATTGTTTCTTTAGTATTAGTCCTGATTATACCAATCTGAGCCACTCTCATGATCGACAACATGGACAGAGATATGAACTGAATAAACAGTTAAATGTTTAATTATGTTGAGCGTACATATTTTCGATTTATACCTGAATTATTGTTATACCAAAACTTTTTCCAGATTTACTCCTGTAGTGCCTCGACTAATGGCATTATATACTCGATAGAACCTATAACCACGAGGTTAAGAGCTGTAGAACCTCTATTTCCATGTATTCAGACCACCGTGCAACTTAACGACCTTTGGATGACAGTTGGATTACCATAGATTTACTCCTGATCCTTTAAACCTAAGTTCACTAGATAAAACAAGTGTTCGTCATTATACTAAATTGAAAGAAGGAAATGAATTGCTTTTGGATAAATATTCTGATTCTTACATTTCTCGACATCCATTGATAAGATGTTTAGTTAATAAGGAATTATGGGAAGTAAGCTGATTAAATTTATATTAGATTCTATAGCCAAGGAACCTCAGATGAAGTATTGGAGGATCTATTTCGAGATTGCTGAATGGATGGATATGAGTCATGTCTATAAAAGAGTGTATGAGCAAAAAGTGATAACTATCAAGAGTAACTAGGAAAGTAAAGTTAAATATGGTTATATTGGTATGAAGTTGACAAGGAAGAAGATTTCTTAAGGCAGATTTAAGAGTGGATATAATGATGAAATAAAAAAATGATGGTATTGATAGTACTTGGTATAGCACAACTACTATAGAGTTATGCCAATGTCAAGTGAGATGATTGAGTAAAGATCAAAAGAGTTTGGCTGAATTAATGAATTTATAAGCATATACTCTAATGCTTATAGATAGACTTGGGATATGAAGCAATAATCACAAGATACTTTTGAGGTATATGATAGAGAGATCAGGGTAGAACATCAGTGATAAAAGAGATGTAAGCTACTGAGTGCAATATGAGATTATTGACGATAGTTCAACACTCTACAAAGTTGTTATGTGCATAAAAGAGGTTATCATTCAAGAATAAAGATGGTATATAATTTAATTTTATTGGAAGCATGTTGCCTAAGAAGTAAAAGTTGATCCTCTCTATGCTAAAGGCGAAGAGATGCTTTGAAGAGAAAGGAGTTGGATATATGGTATCTGTGGTATACGTTACCAAAGAAGCACCACAGATGGAAAATATTGATGTGATGCGTAAATTTCTTGATGTGTTTCCAGGAGACTTACCTGGGTTACCATCTGATCGTGCGACTGAGTTCGTCATCGACTTGTTACCAAGGACGATACCTGTGTCAAAGGCACCTATAGAGTAGCTCCTATGGAGTTGAAGGGATTGAGACTCCACTACGAGAGTTATTAGACAAGGGTTCTAATCGACTAAGTATTGCATCACGGGGACCGCCAATGTAATTCGTGAAGAAAAAGGACGGTAGTGTCAGATTATGTATAGACTACCGAGAACTAAACAAGCTCACGATCAAGAATCGATATCTACTACCTCAGATCGATGACTTGTTTAAACAGTTGCAAGGAGCAAAGGTATTTTCTAAGATTGATCTTCGGTCAAGATATCATCAGCTGAAGAATTTGGACAGCGATATCTCGAAGATAGCTTTTAGAATCAGATTGGACATTATGAGTTCCCAATTATGACGTTTAGATTAACCAATGTCATTACATCTTTTATGGAGCTGA
Organism: Protea cynaroides; assembly: GCA_028583415.1. NCBI lineage: Eukaryota > Viridiplantae > Streptophyta > Magnoliopsida > Proteales > Proteaceae > Protea > Protea cynaroides. The sequence continues at coordinate 80,411,155 of CM053275.1, forward strand.
TGACCTGGGTGTTTCATGACATGTTGGATACATCAGTCATAATTTTCATAGATGATATTTTGGTTTATTCCAAGAATGAAGCAATTCATACAATGAATTTTAGATCAACTTCACAACAGTTGAGAAGGGAGAAGTTTTATGCCAAGTCCAAGAAATATGAGACCTGATTGAACAAAGTGATCTTCTTGGATCACGTAGCATCATCGAAAAGGGATTAAAGTAGACCCTATTAAGATAGAAGTAATCATATGATGAGAAACACCTAAAGAATATTACGAAGATCAGAAGTTTCTTAGGTTTAGCTAGTTATTACAGACAATTTGTGGAGGACCACTCTAAGATCGTAAAACCTCTTACCATGCTAACTAGGAAGGGAGAGGAGTTTAATTGGATTGACAAGTGTGAAGAATGTTTCCAAACTCTAAAAACAAGGTTGATATCAGCTCCCATCTTGATCGTTCCGATACTAGGGGAACCTTTTACCCTACACACCGATGCTTTCGGATTGGGTTTAGGATGCGGGTTGATGTAAGGTAAACAAGTGATTGCATATGTTTCAAGATAACTGAAAGAGCATGAAAAGAATCACCCAACTCATGATTTGGAGTTAGCAACTGTGATTCATGCAATCAAGACTTGGAGGCATTATCTATACAGAGAAGAATTTCAGTTTTAATTGGATTACAAGAGTCTTACTTATCTCTTCACCCAAAAAGAGTTGAACATGAAGCTAAAGAGATGGTTGGAACTCCTGAAAGATTAAGACCGTGATATTCAATGTCACCGGTGCAAGGCTAATATGATAGCTGAGGTTTTGAGCAACAAGGAATAATGAAGCCAAAAGGAGGACCTAGTACAATAGCTGCCTTATGTTTCGTAGCAACATATTCAGATTTAGAAGAAGAGTAACATATAATAAAAACTTGTGATGATCCAGTTAAGAGTAACATATAATAAAAACCTAACCCTGACTTACTTTGGATACGGAGACGGTACTCAGATACAAAGGTAGATTCTAAATACCTGAAGGTAAAGACTCTGATATCATGAAGAAGACAATGATAAGAGCCCATTGTACTCTATATTCAGGACATCCTGGAGTACCAATATGTATCATGACCTGAAGAGATTGTACTGGTAAAGAGGAATGATAACAGATGTGGTTTAGTGCGTGTTCCAGTGTCTGAATTATCAGCAAGTAAAGGCTGAAAGACAAAGACCAACATGGCTTACTACAACTACTATCAGAGCCAGTCTGGAAGTGAAACTGCATTACAATGAACTATGTCACCGATTTGCCACTGACTCCCAAATCGATTGACGCAGTTTGGGTGATTGTTGATTGTCTTGTGAAGAAAGCTCATTCCATTGCTATACGACCTTTGTGTGCTTTGGAGCGGCTAACTAAGCTATATGTGGATAATATTGCTAGATTGAACGGTATGCCTGAGAGCATAGTGTCGATTAGAGGCTCATGCTTTGTCTCGAAGTTTTGGAAGGATCTATAGAAAACAATGGGGACAAAATTGAAGTTTAGTATCACATTTTACCTTAAACCGATGGACAACCAGAGCGGACTATACAGATCCTAAGAGATATGCCCCGAGCTGGTGAAATTGATTTCAAGGAGCTTGAGTTGAGAAGTTATCGTGAATTGAAGTTGCTACCAAGCTACCATGTAAATGTCACCTATAAAGCATGGTACGATAAAAATTTCAAACTCCTCTATTTTGGAATAAAATTGGTGAACGAAGAATTTTAAGACCTGAGTCTATTGAAGAAACCTGTCAAGTGGCAGACAAGATCAAAGAAAAAGGGCCAAGACAGCTCAGGATTGTTAGAAGAGATGCCAAGACCTTGAGTTCTTCATAAGTGACAAAGTGTTCTTGAAAATATCACTTATGCGTAGTTTAAAGCAGTTCAGCAAGAAGGAAAAGTTGGGTCCTATATATGTGTTGGACCTTATAAATTTTGGAGAGATGTAGAAAAGTTGCATATCAATTAGCGTTACCGCTGTCCATGTCTAGTGCGCATGACGTATTTCGTGTGTCTCTATTGAAGAAGTACATTGGATATCCATATCAAAGGTATTGATCACTGATCCACTGGATTAGATAGAAGATTTAACTATTAAAGTGGTACCAGCCTAGTTCACTAGTTGGAAGGTACAACATCTCCAAAGTTGGGATAATTATTATATGAAGGTAACTTGACGAAGCCAAGATGGGAAGAGGATTGCATGGGAAGAAGAAGATGCAATGCGAAAATAGTATTTCCACCTATTGACTCAGAAGTAAAATTAAATTTTGAGGACAAAATTTATTTTAAGTATGGGGGAGTTGTAAGATCCGTACGTTCAAATTTCGAGGACGAAATTTCTTTTAAGGGTGGTGGAGTTGTAAGACCCGCACGCCACGAACCCGATCCAACCTTATATTCTCGTGTCGTAACCGGTCTTCCCATCATAATCGGCTCAAGTGAACCAATTGTATGAAGAAACCACAAGATAAGGTAAGTAACGAGTCAAATTTAGTTGGTGTGGTTGACCGTATAGGATCGTGTGGAAGCAACCAGTCAAAAACTAAAAAAACCAAAAAATTATGGTCGTGCGGTAGCAGGTGTGGTCGATACGTATGGTCAATACATGAGACCACACATGAGACCACACCATGAGACCACACAATGTGTGGTCGCAAGTTTTGAGGTGTGTGGTCGACGGGTTCTGCGACCACACCCTGCGACCACACGATGCTGAACTGACTCCGTTTTTAGAAAATTTTTCTAATTTGAGGGGGGTTCTTTCCTAATCTAAGTGGGACTCTATATGGAGGTTTTCCCTCTATATAAGGGACGTTCCTTAGCCTCTCTTACTCTTTTAGAACTCAAATTGAAACCCTAAATCTAAGAGAAAAAGAGAAAGGAAGAGAAGGGGAAGAAGGGGATTTGGAGGAATAGCTTGGAGAAGAAGGTTTTGAAGAGAAAAGTTCTATCTCCCTACAGCAAGCTTAAGGTATGGACTTGACTCTGTAGGCTAGATCAGATAGGATAGGTTCCTTTCAACAAGTTGATGTGTTGAATCTAATGTAACGATTTCGGTTATGGAATTTTTAATGAAAACCATGAGAAAATAGATTAGGGATAATGGTTAATGAGAAACTGTAAATAATGGCCATAAGATAATCATAGGATGAACCCAAGTGATGAGCCGAGGAATCGACTCAGGAAGAATTCGGATTGAAGATGAAAAAGTGACCAAACATCATGTGGTCGCAGTCTGGGTCGACTATAGGGTGACCAGAGGGTCGACCAAAGCTATTCAAGAAGTTCCCAGGAAAGGTGTGGTCGCATGGTGTGGTCGCATAAAATGAGACCACAGGGTTCGACCACACAGTGTGTGATCGCATATATTGCAACCACAGGATCGACCACACGTGCGATCACACGTTAACAACAAGTATATTTTGAGACCGAACAAGATTTTTGACTACTGTAACTTGGTAAACTTGAACCCTAACTTAAATACATTAATTGTTTAGGTTCCTAATAGATTAAAAGTGACTTCCAAAGCTTAGGAGAGGAACAAACATCGATCAAAGGTGAGGGAACAAGACCTATACTAATTGGCTAATAATAAACTGTTTTACTTATTGAGTCCAATGCCATGAATGATTCTATGCTTGTATGTTTGTAATGTGAATTTCACATGTCATCCAATATTTCTGCTATTACTACTCATGCATATTTAATTCTGTTTACTTATTACATGATGATGATGATGCTAAGAATAGGCATGTGAATGTATGTGTGTGATTAGTGTGCTTGATGCGAGTAGAGCATCAGGGGAAGGACGTGACATTGTGGTTCATCCTGGTCACCAGACTCTAGCTCTATCTCTACTTAAGTCTTGTCCACTGACATCGTCGTATCACTATTATCTTAGTAGAACTATTACGTCGTAGGGCATCAGGGGAGGTGGTCTCGAACCGTGTAGTCTCTGACTCTGTCGGGGGGCCTTAGTTCTATCTCTATGGACCTATTGAGGGATGCTGGGGTGAGGCCTTAGATACACTGTTTGGCATTAGGATTGGTTAGTTGTGAGCCTAGTTTGCGAGCCATCGCCAATAGGGACTTACGTGTTGGTATGGGTAGGGCATCAGGGGAAGTGTTATGCGGTGTTTGATCCGGATACTTTAGCTCTATCTCTATTCCATGATGGGTGCATGTGGGACGAAAATGGTGTTTGATCCATTGGACAGCTTCACACACTCGTGTATAGAGGTGCGGTGGCCACCAATCCTTTCTATAGCACATTGCAAACTTATAAACCAGATCAAAGATATGAATTGAATGCATGCATATGTGTGCATTGTTTTGTTTACTCACTGAGCTCAAGTTGGAGAGCTGACCCTCACGCGCGTAATTCTTTTTAGTTTCTGATGTTGCAGGTATTACGGTTGAAGATTATGTCGACATGCCAACATATGAACAGGTGGTGGATATGGATGTACAAGCTGTGGAGGACGAATATGGCTCGTCCAGCTAGTGTTTCAACTATGAATACGCTTAGTGTTTAACTTTCGTATTTGGATATTTGTAATATATATTAAATTATGTTTTGATTACTTGGGGATAACTGGAATATTAATTATTTATCATGATTAGATCTCAGTTCATTATTAATAAAACTTCCGCTATTTACTTTATTATCTCTGATTAATGTGGAATGTGTTTTGGTTTAACATGGTTGGCATAGTCTATACGAGATCCTGGTTGAACCGTTGATTTATTGACGGTTCATCACACCATTTCGGTTGGTCCAGAATTGGGGTGTGACATTATGTCTCTCTCTCCTTTTTACTCTCAGCCAAGCCCTAACCCGAGTCCCCTTTGCTTTGTTGTCCCCAGCAACATCCCATCTCCGGCCTCCCATCTCCAGCCTCATTTCTCTGGCATCCCATCACCGGCCTCCTATCTCCACCATGACTAGAGCAGTTCAAAACACTATACAAGTTCGCATAAACAGCCAGATCATTAGAAAAAGGGATATAGAGAAACCAGTTGTAGAAGATGAATAAAATAAAGCAAGATGATAAAATGGTAGTGGAGAATAAATAAAGCGATAATGATGACCAGGAGGGGATGGGAGGGATGGCTTTGTTAAATTTTTGATGAACTTCTTCTTCCCCATTCTCCTTTTAGATTTGTTAATGCTGGTACTCAATGGATGAAACAAGAGGCCAAACCTTTTAAAGGCAGGAAATTATTAGTCATATATCAGAATCAGGAAAAAAAAATACAGAAGCCCTCGTTGAATAGACTATAGCTTGTCATGATCGATCATGTCTAAGCTGCGAATTGGCTCACTGAAGTTGCTAATTACTGGAGACAAGTGGTTCAGATCAACAATTACCAGAAATCTCGATTCGTGAATCGAGTGGTGTCATCGATGTTCAACACTGTATCAGGAAAAAAAATTGTTGTTCTTGGATTTGCTTTCAAGAAGGATACATGGGATACCAAAGAAACACCTGCGATCGATGTATGTCATGGGCTATTGGGTGACAAAGCGCATCTCACGATCTATGATCCGCAGGTGATAGAGGATCAGATCAAACAAGATCTAGCGACGAGTAAGTTTGATTGGGATCATCTACAACATTTGGTGTCGGCTGGTGTTACAGAGAAGACGAATTTGAGTGTGATTAAGGATCCTTATGAGACGGCCAAGGGAGCTCATGGTGTGTGTATACTGACGGAGTGGAATGAGTTTAAGTCTCTTGATTATCAGAAGATCTATGATGCGATGGAGAAGCCAGTGTTTTTCTTTGACGGAAGGAATGTGGTTAATGTGCAGGCGATGAGGAAGATTGGGTTCATTGTGTATTCGGTTGGGAAGCCATTAGATGATTGGATCAAAGATCTTCCTACAGCAGCTTAGACATGATCGATCATGGCAATCACTGGTTCATCCCCTGCTGTGAACTGTAAGACCCGTGTCAATTTAACCCGGTCTTACCATTGTGAACCAGGTTTACCCATCATGGTCGAGTCAAATGGACCAAGGGCATGAAGGAGATCGAGATCCCAGGTACGAAATCAACCCGAAAACACTTAATTCTAAGGGAGGGTCGCACACCCAGTGAAGCAGGGTCGGACCTCCCAATACAGAAAGTCAGACCCTCAGTTTTTGAGGGAGGGTCGGACAGCTTAAGACCCTAGGGTCGACGGGATCATCGACCCTCCCATCGACCCTCGAGTTCTGACGAAACTGAAATTAGGAAATTTCCTAATTTTCCATTGGGATTCTTTCCAAATCTCAATGGGATTATTATAGGACATTCCTAGTCTATTTAAAGGACGTTCCTAAGCCACATTCACTCCTTTCACAACCCTAATTGAATTGAGAGAAAGAGAGAATAAGGAAAAAAGGAAGAAAGGAGGCTAGGAAGAAGGCTTAGCAAAAAGGAGAAGAAATTGCAGAGGAAAGTAATCTTCTTAGGTATGGATACCAATTCCATGAGTTTCTACAGACTTTAGGTTAGATATGGTTGAGTGTAGGATTTCGGAGAAACCCAAACCATCCATCCATGGTTAGGTTTTCATGGAAAACCATAGGAGGATGCACGAAAGCTATCTAGATGAATTATACATGGTTCTAGGCCATGGAATGAGTGTTGGGTGAATGTAGGAAGCAAGTCATAGGACCCCAAACACGAAGAATGGATTAAAAAGTGGAAATTGGACCAGAGTGCACCGAGGGTCGCACCGAGGGTCGATAGACCATCCGACCCTAGGTGTTTCTGACCATCGACCCTCAGCATTCGGGAAGTTCAGAATGGAGGGAGGGTCGATAGACCCATCGACCCTAGCATCGACCCTAGCATCGACCCTCAGTTGACAGAATGGTTTTTAAATTCTGAATTAATTCTAATTAAATCCTATCAACTTTGTTAGGTTTGCTAGCAATATAATACAGTTATAATAGTGATTCGAAAGCTTGGAAAATATCTATTAGCAAGCTAAGGTGAGGAACCTTAATCCCAATCTAAATTGGTTAATAATAAACTGTTTTCTATTTCTTGAGTCCTATGCCATGTTTGATTCTATGCGAATATGTTTGTAATGTGCATACAGCATGGCATCCAATATTTCTATTACTTGTTCATGCATATTTACTTTATTGTTTATGACCTGATGATGATGATGATGATAGGAATAGGCATGTGATTGTATGTATGTGGTTGATGTGCTTGATGCGAGCGAGTATCAGGGGAGGTGTGATGAGAACGCCAATAACCGTTAACCTTTGGTGGGTCTCAGCACTTTAGCTCTATCTCTAACTCAAGTCTTGTGCATTGGCATCGTCGTATTGCCATTACCTTAGCAGAACTATTATGTCGTAGAGTATCAGGGGAGGTGGTCTCGGTCCTTGTAGTCTCTGACTCTACCGGGGAGCCTTAGCTCTATCTCTATGGATGTTCTGAGGGATGCTGGGGTGAGGCCTTGGATACACTGTTTGGCATTAGGATTGGTTAGTAGCGAGCCCAGTTTGCAAGCCCTCGCTAATAGGGGCTTACGTGTTGGTATAGCATTATATAGCAATAACCGTTAACCTTTGTTGTATAATGTTATGGTAGGGTGGATGGGGACGACGATAACCGTTAACCTTCGGGCGGGCTTCCACACCTGTGTATAGAGGCGGTATCAATAACCGTTAACCTTTGATCACCCAACCTTTCTATTGCACATTGCAAACTATAACCAAGACCAAAAATATAAATTGATTTTTTGCATGCATATGTAATGTTGCATTGTTTTGGCTACTCATTGAGTCGTGTTGTGTGCTCACCCCTCGACGTCGAATATTTTTAGTTGATGATGCAGGATATACTGTTGAAGTTTATATGAACCTGTCAGCGTATGGAACTGTAGCAGCTATGGAAGTTGGAGCTGAAGACGATACACACGACTCCTCTTGCGAGTGCAACTCGTGTGTATTCGATTAGATATTTTTTGTAGGTTTCTTTATTGGATTTATAAGACATGTATTTGGTATTTGAATATTTATGTCTTAGTTAAACATAGAATAATTTGATATTATGGGTATCATCTTAGTTCTCAGTTCATATTATTTATAAATTTTTCGCTATTATGTATTACTCTGATTATGATTGTGGATGCGTGTTAAGTTTGGATAACGCGGGGATAGCCTATAAGAGATCCTGGTTGAACCGTTGGTTATTTGGCGGTTCATCACACCATTCTGAAGTGTGCAGAATTAGGGTGTGACACGAACGGTATGCCGTTTCTTCAGGTCTCATGCCGGTAGATTCTGTATCTGCAAAATCGATCAGAGCTCTGTCTCCGTTTCCTGTTCCTCTGAAAGGGAAAGGGAGAGAGGATCATAGCAGAGAGTGGAGATTCACTGATTCCATCGTCGTCGAACAGAGGATTCGAGGAAGATGAAGACCGTTGATGAAAGAAAAGGGTATTTTGGTCTTTTAACAAGCCTAAAGGGTATTATCACCCATTAAAATTCTCAAAGCATCTGACGTCAACAACTAACAGGAATTTTTTAACGGAATGGACTTCGTTGATTAACAGAGTAAAGTTTTTGGGTAGTAGATGATGTTTTTGTAATCTTGTGGGGGTAGATGATGTTTCCAATCCTTAATGGTGTGTATATGAAAATTTTCCTTTTATTTTCTCCATAATTCTTCAAAAATTATTAATTTTGATTCCAAAGTCCAAATTGAGTGCTTCAGATGTCACGGTTATAAAATTAATTTAACAAATAATGGATTGAAATATCCTTTCACATGAGAAATTTTCTTTCTTAAATAGTAATCTAGTCAATTCATTTTCAAACCATTTTCAAATACAATGATTTCAATTATGAAAATAACCTAATCATCCTGCAACAACAGGGATGATATGATCTAGAACTTTACCAAAATGCCCTTGTAGGATTTAATTAGGTCAGCTGACCTCAAAATGGAACAAAAACTTAATTTGGTAATTTTTGTCATTGAAAACATTGTAATTAAAAAGGAATAGAAAACTAGTCGATTTACTCTTATGATGTGTAAGTTTTCATTTTCAATAAGTGGGACCCACATTAAAAAGGTGAATTGTAAGTTTTTTAATTGAAAAAAATTTCATCTACACCCCATCAAAGATCGTTAACATCATCTACACCCACAAGAATGCAAAAACATCATCTACACCCCAAAACTTTGGCTGTGGTAATCAAAGAAGTCCACTCCGTCAGTTGATTTCCGTTAGATGCTGATGTCAGGTGAGTTAGAATATTTCAAAGACAATAATACCCTTTTGGCCTGTTGAAAAGACCATTATACCCTTTATATTATTTGTTACCCTACCCTCAATCCTCTTCAACAAGGCACAGTAGTTAATGAACCATGAACTAGGGTCTGGCCATGGTTTCCTTTCCGGTTCGGTTCGAGAAGTGGGTGTAAAGAAAACCCTCGAATCCTCTTCTCTAAATCAACACTCTAGTGAATCTGCCATGCCATTCTCGACGGAGGGTTATTCTCACTAACATCCGACGTCAATTGGCATCCCCATTATTCACGAATATCTGATTCTGCAGAAGGTTGAAGACCTTCTAATAAGTCGAGGTTCATCTTGTTGGAACCTCGACTTGTTGTAATCTGATTCTACAGAAGGTTCAAGACGACAAATCTAAGGGGAAGTTTTGGTTTTGAAGAAAGAGGTAGCAGAGAACAAAAAGATTAGAAATGAGGGAGCTTCGCGTTTCTCTGATTTTTAAAAAATGAAAAAACACAGAGCTCTGTGTTTCTCTGCAACATCCCCAACCTCCCTCCATAAACTCGCTCACCCAACCGAAAGCCCTCTTCAACATTCCTTGTCTTAAAGCCCTCTTCAACGTTCCTTGTCTTCAACCCTCGCCTTCAACCTTCCTCTGCAAGCTGCGACTCCATCTTCGACTTCAACTTGGGGCTTCTATTTCTAGCTACGGTTTGTCTTCAACCCTTGACTGCAGCTTTGGACTTCAAATTTGAGCTCTTCTTGTCCTTATCCCTTGATTGCAACCTATGAGATTGTGACTTCATCTTCAACCTTCCTCTACAAGCTTCCTAATCGAAAGCTCTTCCTGTGGCGAATACTCAATTTTGATTACTTTGAGAAAATCAAAATCAAAATCCAAACAAGAACCCTGAGTACATTGCTCATAATCGGGATCATCTGTCGACAGCTCATAACGACAAACAGAGCAAGAATTATGCAGCTCAAGCCATGGAAGAATACAATCATAATGATAAATGTGCTTCAAGGTATCTCTTTTGCCTCCGTCCCTAACTCAAACGTATCCTTACAAACCGCACACTAGGACGAATTGGAAGCCAGCAATTCCTCCGAAATGGCAATGTTTGGGTGCTTCGATGGCGGATTTTGACGCTTGGGGAGAAATGCTCTGTTCACGACTGCTCCAAGATGATCAGCTCCGTCAATGCTGATGGCGATGGCAAAGTTAATTTCAAAGAGTTCAAGAAGATGATGACTAAAGGCAGAGCTTTCGCTCTTTAGACCTGAATCCTGATTCTTGACTTGTGCGTGCTACACTGCAACTTCAACAATAGACGAATAGATGTAGCCAAGTGGATTAAGGATCCACCATATGCGGAATCAAATCCTGTTGTTCGTCATTTTCATTTGAATAAAGATGATTTTAAGATGGTAAGGTTTATGTTTTTGTAACTGATTTCTTCCTTTTACAAATCGCAAGTGTAGAAGAAGACTAAGACAATTCAACTTAGGAGTTTAGATTTAGAATTAGAATTAGGGTTTCATTGTCATTAGGGGTTAGGGTTTGGGTGAGAGTGAAAAGGAAAGAGGGAGAGAAAATATAAGTTTGATTTGAAAGTCAAATTAGTAAATCAACATAATTTTTTAATTTTTTAATTTATAATATAAGGGGTAAAACTGTATTTTAATAATTTTAGTGATTTTCGTCAGTTATGTGGACCTAGGTGATGTTTTTGCAATCTTGTGGGTGTAGATGATGTTAGCAATCCTTGATGGGGTGTAGATGAAATTTTTTCTTTTTAATTATCAAATTTGTTCTTAATTTTTATGTCATTAAAAATCATTCAAAAAGATATTTAAAATGATGTGTGGATCATCCAATTTGGATTTAGGAGTGAAAAATTATGAATTTTTAAATATTTAAAGGAAAAAAATTATAATAATACATAAAAGTATTTTTGCTACGGATACAAACTACAAACTGCAGCAAAATCCCACTATATTTTTATTTATTTATTCCCCTGTAATTTTCCAAATTTCATAACTTCTGATTCAAAAGTTTATATTGTGATTCGGGAGATCTTTTTTAGTACTTTTAAATATTGTAAATAATTGAAAACCAATTTAACGAAATGTGGATTGATATATCCTTTTGAATGTGGATCCCACATGATTCTCTTTGATAAGTTGGCAACGTTTGTAGCCTAGGTTGGTTAGATATGTAATTTACTATTGGGCCACATATTCCACCCAAATAAATGAAAATTCACAAATAAGGGGTAGAATGATAAATTTGGCTACCTCAACTCCATTCATCCATAAATTTATTCTGTTAACTGTTGTTTCCATTGGACAAGACACCTCCACCGGCAACTGAGACTCCTCTAAAAATCCCGGGTTTTCTAGAGCCGTTCTTCCCCGAAGTCCCCACTTGGCCTATCCTATATTAGATTAAGACCACGGAAAGTGGCGAAACCTATTTCCGAGTCCGTGCACTTGAACCTTGGCTCTTAATGTACCAAAACAATGATCAGACACAAATACGAATATCCGGAATATCTTTGACATTCTCTCCTCCCTCATCCTCTCTCTCATTCTTTCTTTCTCTCTTTCTCCTCCCTCTTCTTTCCTTTAAGCAAAACCCTACAAAAAGGGATAAAAAGGAAAAGCAAAACCTGACTCTGGTCTTTGAATTCCTTGAGTGGAAAGATATGGAATGAATGGTGACTATCCCTCTTAAAAAAAATTAAAACAGCCCCTACATTTGACCAATTTAAAGTGAGTGGAGAAATTAATGGAGATAGATCCTTTGAAATGTCTCTTTTTATAATTCCAACACAAAAAAAAAGCTTAGGCTGGCTCCTTTCAAAAGGTTAGGAACAGGAGATCCACCAAATTTTATATGGGAAATTAAAAAAATAATCATTTTTAACATTAACAAAAGTTGGGATTAGTAAAGCTATGAACTAATCCTAATCACTACAGAGTCAAATCACATGTTCACATTGCCATTTGATACTAGAATTTCATGTCCCCTTTGCTTTCATTTGGTACTAAAATTTGTGTTGTTGCCTGACCTTATCCTATATTTTAGGAATCTTCATTATGGTTCTTCATTGTTGGGTGAAGAGAAAGTGATTTCATTATTATTTTTCCTATATGACAAATGTCCGAAGTACACTTGGCATTGTTCACATAATTCCATCCATAGATGAAGGAAAACTTTGTCGTATTTATTTTCTATTTCGTCTAACAAAATAAACTCTCACTTCTCTTTTTCCTTAGCTTTTCAAATTATCCAATTAACTTCGATGACATATTTTCACTTCATTTTAAATCTACCTCTTAAATATGTCTTTCAACAACAACAATAACAAAATCTTATTTTAACTAAATGAGATCAGCTACATGAATTCTCGTCCGTCAATCAACTCTGTTCGAACACATGCACGTACCACGTAGGATTATTTTGATGAAAAATCTAACTTACCCATTCTCTTGTGTCTGAAGTGACACTCGAGAGTGAAGGCCCCCCCCCCCCTCTAAAAAAAAAAAAAAAAAAAGACATCCAATCCCTATTTGGGTCATCATTGTTGTGGACCCACACATCAAAAGAAACAAAAACTGTGACTCATGAATGTGAGGTAAGATATGTTTAGAAAGATAGAAAAAGAAAATAACTGCATAAGAAAAGAGAGAAAGTTGATTATTTTTGTCCTCCAAAGGACAATATGAGAGAAAAGATGGCTTGTCATTTTTGTGTTTGAATTTGGAGGAAGGAAGATGGGGGGAGGACAAGGAAAGGTCCCTTCTCATGTTATGAGCTTTTTTTTTTTTTTTTTGTTGTTGTTGTTCTTAGTAAAGACAAGGAGGGAAGAGAGGTGATGATACAATTAAATCAATAAAAAGTTGATCATAAAAGCTGGTGCTAATTGCTCATATTCAATGAGCCCAATTAAAAAAAATTTAAAAAATAGAAGTAAGGATATATTCCAAATGGTTAGAGGTTATTGTTTTCAGAATTCAGTTCATCTACATGTACATTCCACCTTTCACGGGATCCCATCATTATCCATGGGGTGTGGGACCTATCTTTGGAGTGTGAGACCTACTAAATATAGACAGTGATAGAGTATCGTGAAAGATACACATATGTATAAGTAAAGACAGTTTTAAAAAGATAGATGGATTAGTGAGCATGTCTGTTTGACCCTAAAAAGAAATAAGCATGTCTAGTCATGGGTTGCTAGATGAAATAGTTCTAACGCCAAAACCCAAAATCGTGAGGCTAACATCTCATTTGATATATCTATCATATGTTAAAAGAATTTCAATAACATATAGACATATGCAGTTGTTTATATCCATTCTTGATTAGTGAATTTATAATATCTTGCAAATATTAGGTCTCTCAAGGCGATTTGTCTCCTGTCCTTTGAGAGGCTTTAGTCGTGATTGCACAGCTAGAGTTCACATCGGTATGTACGTAGGGTGAACTCCAGCCATGTGATTATGACTAGAGACCAAACAACAAGAAACAATTTGTGAGATGGGGAGAGGAGGGAGGGATTTGTCTCCTATCCTTAGAGAGGCTCCAACCGTGATCGCACGGCTGGAGTTCACATCGATATATGCGCAGGGTGAACTCCAACCTTGCGATCATTAAACCTGCTGCCAATTGAAATCAAGAGGACGGTAAGTTGCAATTCTCCTCTCAAAATCCCTAGTCAATTGAGTCCTTAGTGTGGGAGTTCTCTCTCCTTGAAGTTGGTTGGTTTTAGCCTCGTAGCTTGAGGGATCAGGCTCGTCTCAAGTTCGGAATGAACTTGAGCCGAGCCAGTGTCGGCTGGATGGCCAACACCTCGCACTCCACCAGATCCAACGGTATGAGAGTTATTGAGTTCTTTTGTAATTTTTTTTTCTACTTTTTTCGTACAATAACTCTCATACAGTCGGATTTGAAGGAGTGCCAGGTGTCGACCATCCAGGGAGTGCTAGGTGTCGGCCATCCAACTGACACTGGCTCTACTCAAGTTCAGAAGTTCATTCTGAACTTGAGAGGAGCCCGATCCTAGCTTGAGTCACGAATCAGTCTCATGAAAGTCTTCTTTATCTTTTAATAAACCCTTTCCACGTGTCCCCCCGTCTTATAGCCTGAATGCCCCTTTTACCCCTCCCAATTAGCCCTAGTCTTATTCTATCCTCTCTTTTGTCTTAATACCTACACTACCCCCAAAGGCCCAAAGCTTTAATTAGGGTAAATTACATCAGAGATGTTTGACGTTTTGAGAAATTATACCAGAGGTACTTTGCATTTCAAAAATCATACCAGAAGTACCTAACGTTTTGAGAAATTATACCAGAGGTACCTGACGTTTCAAAAATATTATATTTGAGGTACCTTCTATTTTTATACTTTCAAATTTATCCCTGTTTAGCATAACTTGTCAGCTATCTAGTTGACTCCAAAATTACATTAAACTCAAGGTTCAAGAGTGACTGGGCATTTATTCGAATTGGATCGGCCTGAATCAAGCTGAATCAGTTAGAAAATCTCTAGGAATCAACTTACAAGTGTGCCTTTTTCCATTCCCCTACCATGCCGACTTAGGGTGTTACATAGGATCGGCCCTGCTCTTTGTTTTTTTTTTCCCTTTTTTTCCCTTTTTAAGGTTAAGAAGGTCCTATCACACATGTACTAGGCCGAGTTTAGGGTTTTTGGTGGCTGATCCATCTTGATCCAGACCAATTCCAATACGAATTGGATCAGAATTGGCCAATCCCGTCTCCTACCTCCAGTCAGTTATTATACATTCATTCATCGTGTATGTATACGGTTTGGGCATCCAGTTAGGGATGGGGTAGTTTTAGGAATACCCTTCTTATTTCTCTGGTCTAGTGATTGAAACTTGAATGTCTGATACAACATATGCACAGTTGTACATGAAAAATTTTCGGTCGTTCTTGCACCAGTACGGAATCAATGGAAAAGCTTGCAGGGGTGGAATAGTCATTTCAATCCTCTTATGTGAAAGGGCAATTTTTTTAATACTTAAATCATTTATTCCGAAACAAAAAAAAAAAAAAAAAAAAAGAAGACGAAAGGGCTTGTTTGTTGACTCATCCTATTGAGCCGAGTATTTTTCTGTATTGAGGAAAAGATGTGTAGCACAAAGAGGGGACAGAAGTGGGGTCTCACCACAACCAAGCGGGACCCATAAAAAGCTGCGGATTGAGGAGTGGGTCCCACAACAAGCCGCGAACGGCCTCTTTTTCCCTCGGCTCCGCGGTAAATCGCTCTGTTTTACACTATGACACTTTTTTTAAAAAAAAAAAAGTACCGATTTTCAGGGGAGAAATTAAAAAAAAAAATAAAATTGGCAAAAGCGGGAGTTCCTGAGATCCAGCTCTCTGTCTCTCTCTCTCTCTCTCTCTCTCGTTCTCATTTCTCACACACAGTAGATCAGATCAGCAGATACTGTGACATACTCACACTACAAAGAGTGAGGACTGAAGTGAAGTACATCTCTCAGTTCCGTAGAACTATAGTTCAAGCTCTAGAAACCCTAGTTTCTACATCGTTATTCATCAAAGAAGAGAGAACAGAGCAGTATGTTTGTTCACTACTACTGACTGGTGCGTGTTTCAGTGTCTACTTCTTTGCCACCATCTCTCTCTCTCTGACTCGTTATCTTACTTGAGTTCGGATTCTGAAGATTCTTGATTTTTAGTTTCTGTTTTATTCTTTTTATTTTCCTTTTTTTAAAGTTTTGGCGTGGTTTTGAAGGATCAAGGTGCGAAATGTACTCTTGATCGGGACTGTTTACGTTTGAATGATACCGCATTTTGCTTTTCTGTGCTTGCGGGTTTTTGTTTCTGTTTTTATTCTTGAGTGTCTTTAACTCTCTTTTTTCTTTTCTTTTTTTAATTACTAATTTCCAATCACTTTTGTTTTTGTTGTATTCAGTTTCAATTATTTACTTGGTTGTGAGTTGACGTACAGATGAGGAGTCATTGGTTGGTTTTACTCTTTCAACTGCTAAGATTTAGAACAATAAGGCAAATTTTGAATTAGAGTTTGTTTTCAGCGGTTTTGGAGTTGTCCTTCAAAGGACAGTAGTAGATGTGATTTTCTACTTTCTAACTCTCTTATCCGATATGATTCGACTCTCCTAGGCTCCTACCTGATTTCTATATTCCGAAGGTACTCTTGCATTTCAAAATTATGCATGCATCAAGGGGGATTAGGCTTTATTTTGGTACACCAAGAGTTTGTCTTCCTTGTTTGATCTCAACTTGTTTGTCAATTGGATCTTTGTTATGTTGTTTTCCACCCTAGTAGTCAATTACCTCGAAACCAGAGTCAGTTAATTTATTTTGATGCGCTCTCTGTTTTCTTTGTAGGTTTCGCTATCTGAAAGGAAGTTGGTTTACCTGCTTAGCTGCGTAGAAATTAGTGAGTAATTCATTGTTGTGGAAATTATAGGACTATTAAGGCTTTGAGGTTCTCTCCCTGGTGTTGCTTGAGAAGAGAAGGCTAACCATTGGGGCTATAGATATTTATACAGTGCTAAGTACTTCTTTGTTTTGGAAGGAATCCCATCCTGAGGCTTCTAGAAGGAGAAAACAAGAGAGTTTTGTGGAAATACTCATCAAATTATGATTGTTTGCCGTTTATAGCACTGGTTTGGTTCATTATTGAGAGGACCCATGTAATGATCTACAAGAATCTGAAATGGAGAGAATTCCCGAATCAAAGACACTTCAAGGGAAATTGTCTGTAGTGGGTCAGCTGTCAAAGGTACATGCAAATGTGGTAAGAGGAGGAGAAGGTGCATCCAGTGCCTGGGGGTCTCAATGTTCAGACTCACCTGCTCTAGTAAAAGCATGGAAAGGGAAAATCTCTTACCAAGAGCCAGAGGAGATTACACCTGATGTTTTGTCCTTTAAGGGCAGCGGGGATTCCTGTGAAGAAGGTGGTCCTAATTCTTTCGCTGGGGTTAGTCATCCCCCTGAACCAATTGACACAGATCTGATGAGGACTGTCTATGTACCAATTGGTCAAAACAAATCCGAAACCGGACGCTTGGTGAAAAGCTTGTCTGTTAAGGGTCCTTTTATAGAGGATCTTTCCCTCCGGGTACCTGGTATGAAATCAAATACAGCTATACTTTCGCCGGCAGAAAGCCTGGTTGAAGAACCTAATGATTTGGGTACGTCATCTTCTCCATTTTTAGTCCCTCGTGCATCAAAAGCTACAGATAACGCAGTTCTACCACCAGATTCTGAGGAGAAGGAATGCGTGTGGGATGCTTCTTTGCCTCCCAGTGGCAATGTAAGTCCTCATAGTAGCATTGACAGTACTGGTGTTGTCACTGCCATGAGCATTGTCCACAGCTGTACTAGTACATGCAGGAGTGATGGGATTACTAGTGATGGCATGCTTAGCATGGAAAGGAACTGTGAGAGTTGTAAAGGGAGTGTTAGAGGAGACTCACTTGAAAGTTCAAAAACTAGTGTTAGCCGTGCAAGTGGTAGCAGTGGCCTTAGTGATGATAGTAATTGGAGCAATATTACTGGGAGTGCTAATAAGCCTCACAAAGGAAATGATCCTAGGTGGAAGGCCATTCTTGCTGTACGAGCTCGGGATGGAATGTTGGGTATGAGTCACTTTAGGTTGCTCAAACCGCTTGGAGGTGGTGACATTGGAAGTGTTTATCTCTCTGAACTGAGTGGGACCAGGTGTTTCTTTGCTATGAAAGTGATGGACAAGGCATCACTGGCAAGCAGGAAAAAATTGACAAGGGCTCAGACAGAAAGAGAGATACTGCAGCTGCTGGACCATCCATTCCTGCCAACTTTGTACACGCATTTTGAGACAGACAGGTTCTCATGTTTGGTCATGGAGTATTGTCCAGGAGGTGATTTGCATACTTTGAGGCAGCGGCAGCCTGGGAAACACTTTTCCGAGTATGCTGCACGGTATGTTGTATGATAACGTTTTTCATGTATTTAATGTTTTGTTCTTCAAGCCTTTCTTCTGATTATATATATTGATATATTATCCATATATTATGTATTGAAGTTTATATCATGCCTTCCCTTTTGGTTAGTATATAAGAAATGCAGTCATTTTGTAAAGGGAATGATTCCTATCTCGAGGGTGATTTACCTGGTCAATTTCACGACCAGAAAAAGTATCTAGCAGTATTGCAGCAGCCAGCAAGTACACTCATCACAAAACAACTCTCATGACCTCTTTTTACCTTCCAATTTGATTGGGTGAGTTAACTAGCTCAGGGCAGTGATGTAATCACTTTTCTTGGTATGCTCTTTAAAAACGAAAGATGTCATATGTGTGGTCATATTTCCTTCATTCTGTTACAGTATAACTTATCTGTGAATTTTTAGGGACTGAAATATTAACCCTTGTCCTTCTTTTTTGTCTGCTTGATTCATAAAATGCTAAAGATTACCTTGTGATGTTTGCCTGCCTCTAGTTTTATGTGTGTACTGAATACTTGAGTTAACTACCATTTTTTAATTGATCTTACACTAACTACCATTAACAATCCCCCCCCCCCCCCAAAAAAAAAAAAAAAAAAAAAATTCTCTCTCAAATAACAAGGATCCACTTAAAGCATATCCAAGTGTTGTTGCTTTTTAGCGTCATTCCTCCCTATTGGGTTTTTCCAGTAAACTACATCTAGCCTAAGTCCCTAGTAGCTACTTCACCATTTGGATGTGATGATGTGTTGGGTTTTTCATTTTTTTAGCCCTTTATGGCATATCATGTTGTAGGGATTTGTTCCTTTTTTTTTTTTAATGTGATTGGTCTAGCCTTTAACCTACTCTATACCAAATGCTGTGCTTTGACAAGTTTGACTAATACAAAAGTGAATAGCTAGATTGAGCTGATGTAATACCCCTACTGATTATCCATTGTGGCCTTGCCTAGCTTTGTAGGAGCACTCATGTGATTGATTCTTTCTTTGTTTCTGTAGTGGTTTTCTCTTTCATATAAGGGCCTCGCTGTCATGATTTATGGAAGATCTTTTTAACACTTTTGATCTGTGAGAAAGGATTTATAGTGGTATTAGAACCAGATGACCTTGAAAGTGACTATGAGATTCCAGGTTGTACATGATGAGGTAGGCCTGAGATTTGACATGGATTTGGTGTATGTTTTAGGTTAGTTTTAGAAATAAGAAGGGTTCTTTCTTCCCCCCTTTATTTTTGGGAAGGGGTAGTTCTATGAATGGTCTTTTTTTTTTAAAGGTGTGTTCATAGGAAGTGCAATTGCTATGCTTTTCCTTGGCCTCTTTTTCCATTTTCCCTCTTCTCCCTTTTGATCAGCTGGAGAAGAGATTAATTTATTATTATTAACTTGTGCAAGTCTAAATAGATATGGAGCAGAGCTTTCCCTAATAACTGAGACAAGGAGAGACAGAAAGTTCAAATATCTGTACAATCTGCACATATTCCCATGAAATGTCTCTACCTAAATACAGCCTATTAGCATCTCAAGTTCTTTACATCATGCAGTTCATTTTTCATCATGGTATTACTACTGTTGCTTTGGGGGTTAGGAGGGGAGAACCTCAACTGTTGAAAACAGGGCTAAATAGCCACCAGGAAAAGAATTGCTGCTTGGCAGTGAATTTTAACTTTCCTGGTAAAGTACAGGAAACTTCAAAATGGCAAGGATAATGACTATACTCCTTGTTTGATGAGCAATAGTAGATATTCAGCAGTACCATCCCATCTGCTACCCTCTCCCAAGGTTTGATTAGAATGGAGCTGCTTAAGCTGGTCTTCCATATTTATTTTTGTCTACCAGGTCAATTGGACTTATGGTGGCTGCATCAAGGCAATTGAGTTGCTGAATGCATTCAGATAAACCAGCACCACCAATCTAGAGAGAGAGAGAGAGAGAGAGAGAGATCTGGAATTACTTTTCTAATTTGTATTTTTACCTTCAACTATCTGTTCTCTAGGTTTTTTTTTTTAATCTCCTCCGTTGGATAAAATTTAATTTAGTTAAAAGAATATCTGATCTCAAGATCTTTCTTGTTTCAAATGCTTGTTATCTGTGTTTATGGGACACAGCCTGTTCCTCACCTCTTGATTTATTCTCCTTTTTTCCATGAGGTATAGTTTGATTGCTTAAATGGTTGTCTCATGGGTCATGGCTAAAGAAGTGAATGAGATTATCTGGTGCTTGAAAATTTTGGAAATCACTTGAACAGGCAGGAAGTTGCCCATGGCTCTTGCATGGAGTTTGTGGTCGGAAAGAATATGTGGATCCTTCAATGGTTGAATGGAGCCAGCATACAGGATTGTGAAGGCAATTGCTATTGTGGTTTTTGGGCTTTTATTGTTGTAAAAAAATAGAAAAATAAGAGAAGATGAAGAGAATCGATGGCTCTTGCTCTTCTCTTTGTAGCTTGTATTTATAGAAAATAGAAAACAACTATTAGATAGGATCTAAGCATCTACAAATCAAAGTCCTAATCACAAACTAAAGACAAAGTAAACTCAAAATAAGAAAACGAAACTAACAAGCCTAATTGGAAAGAGAAACTAATAAAACAAACTAATAAACTAATTAGGAGCCCTTATGCTAATAATAGGAGTCCTAGTCTTAGAAACCAGTACTAACTATTTTGATTAAGTCAAAGCAGTACACGGTTACAATTTTATTACACTAACAATTGTAAATAATTTATATGGTACAAGATCTAGATGCATGTGATAAACTGCAGGAATTATTTTATGTAAAGCTTGTTTTGGGAATCTACTTGCATCATTCTCTTTTGGGCCCTTAAAAGTTATATGTCATGGTATGGCTGTTGGTTTGTTTCCTTTCTTCTTGGTAAAACTTTTACTCTTCCAAATGAGATGAGCTATTCAATGTTGAAGAGGTTTGAGCTTATTGCAGAGGGAAAGCCAAGAATCCTTGATTAGATTAGTAGGCACAATAAAACTGCGAAGTAGTGAAGGATCTTTATTTGGAATATCAGGGAAGAGGACTGTTGAGAGTGAGTTTTATAAGATTCTTTGAAGGGAAGAAATGATTTGGCATCAAAACTTAACGAGTTGAGATTAGAGAAGATCTTTATTTGGAGGAATATTGGGGAAGAGGACTGTTGAGAGTGAGTGTTATTAGATTCTTTGAAGGGAAGAGGTGATTTGGCATCATAACTTAAGAGTTGAGATCAGAGATTAAGTAAGCCAATTGCAATAGTAAAGTCTTCCCTTTAACTTTTGGCAATCCATCTCTAATATATCTACCCTTACATGATGATAGAACATATTGTCTGGACTCGAGTATTTGTCATTTCTTCTGGATCAGGTAATTCAGTAAGTGGTTGCATTAGCGATTCCTAACAACCTGAATTTTGGTTCAAGGCAGCATAGCATACAAAATATCCTATTGGAGGAGTTGTTACAGTCTAAGTGGCACTGGGGTTATTACTCTAGTTCTGTAGAAAATTTTCACTTCCATCGCAGGCTGTTGGTTTGTTGCTACAATACAAAGTCTGATCGTGTCAATGCCTAGCTATGTTACCCAGATTCATACCCAGATTCAGTACTCCCCCTATCCATACATGTTGACACAGATTTGCCCGGAGGTGAATCGATTTGGGTGAGGTCGTGCTCTGTCAAAAAAAATATATTCTTTCAGGTCCAAAAAAAAAAAATCTGTGTGTGTGTGTGTGTGTGAGAGAGAGAGAGAGAGAGAGAGAGAGAGAGAGAGAGAAACTCTCTGGAATTCACTGTGGCGGTTGCTGCCGAAACCCCTTCATCTACCATTCTTGGCAGTGGGCGGAAAAAAGGAAAACCACTAGGGACGTAGAAAGGAAAAGGGGAATCCTTAAACTAAAGAACTTGGTGTTTTTGTCTGTTAAAAATTTGTCCTTTTTTAATTTCGTTTTTCTCTTTCTTATTTTCCTAGGGTCAATAATTACAGCAATAGACCTTTTCCAGAATTCACTATTTGAAATCTTCAAAGATGATTACTTTTTTTGTATATTTTGGGAGCAATTGATCCATTTCAGGATTTGATTCCTTAGGTTAATTGAATAGGCCATGGCCCATGTGATCAGCTCTCAAGGAATTAAGTAGAAAAACAAAAAAAATCTGCTTGCAAACTTATTTTATAAGATAAAATATCTAATAGTATATCTGAAAAATATTTAAAAAATCTAAACACCCGGTTGCCAAATCCTATTTTTTGAGATTTGCCAAGTCTGACTCCCAGTACTCATGTCAGATTCTAACACATGCACCTGCAACCTGCAACCACACCCGCATCGTGGTTAAATAGGTCCAGTAATCTTCTTCACATTCTTGAACATTACCTCCCCCCCCCACCCCTTGTTCTCCCCTCATTTCTTTTTCCCTTTGGCACTGAGAGGGAGTGGCACTTTATGGTATCTTAGTAAAATGATTGAGTTCTATGGCGTAACATGGGGACCTGTTGGTTTGATTAAAAAAATAAGATTAAAACTGCCTGGGACCGAACATAAGCACTAACTTAGGCCTTCTGATTTCACTCTTTGAAAGAGTGCCAGCTAATATGTTGGCCAGTTCTCAACCTGTGAAAGCAGCTAATAACCATGATGGAATCATCTTCAATGGGAAATTAATTGTTGTAATTTTTTCTTGTTATTTAAATTTTTTTCCAGGGAGCTTGTCTGTGCTAGTGTTACTGCTGACTCATACAACCAAATGCATCAATCATATGAGGGATATTTCTTCTTCGTTTGGCAATTGTTTCCAATTTATTGATGGAAGATGGAAATTTTTTTTGTTGCTGCTCTATCGAATGGATGGAGAAGAGCATAGGTCTACTTACTCTTCACAGTAATCAGCTTTAACTCCTAATTCTTGGATGCTGTAGTAGGACAGTGCTGTTTTATCTAAAGACAGTTTGTCTATCAAACAACTTCAATTTTGTTATCATCATCAATTGGTCACTATTTAGCATTTCAATATCTTTTTTGAATGAAATATGGGTTTGAGTTTGAAGGGAAGTAATTTTTCTTTGAAGCTTAAAGGAGAACTTTATTCTTGATTGCTTACGTTTGCCTTTGGTTCTGTCATTTCTTCATTTTTTTTAACTATTCTTCTTACATTCACTAATTTCCAATCCCTTCATTAAGCAGGTTTTATGCAGCAGAAGTACTTTTGGCCCTGGAATATCTCCACATGTTGGGAGTGGTGTACAGGGACTTGAAACCAGAAAATGTTCTCGTTCGTGATGATGGCCACATAATGTTATCTGATTTTGACCTCTCCTTAAGGTGTGCAGTCTCACCTACCCTGATAAAGACCTCATTTGAGTCAGATCCCTCAAAACGGGCAGCTGGCAGTGCATTTTGTGTCCAGCCGGCTTGTATTGAGCCTTCTTCTGTGTGCATCCAACCAGCATGCTTTATCCCATGGATCTCATCGCAGAAGAACAAGAATAAAAATCGAAAGCCTCGCACTGAGCCTGGACATCCAGCCAGCAACTTGCCAGAGCTATTGGCTGAGCCAACAGCAGCCCGGTCCATGTCTTTTGTCGGAACTCATGAATATCTGGCCCCAGAAATAATCAAGGGAGAAGGCCATGGCAGTGCTGTGGATTGGTGGACTTTTGGTATCTTCTTGCATGAACTCCTGTATGGAAAAACTCCATTCAAGGGTTCAGAAAATCGCGCAACACTGATCAATGTCGTTGGACGGCAGCTGGAATTTCCAGATTCGCCGGCAACCAGTTATACTGGCAGGGATCTGATCCGGGGTTTGCTGGTGAAGGAACCCCAGCACCGCCTTGGGGTGAAGAGGGGAGCAACTGAGATCAAGCAGCACCCATTTTTCGAAGGTGTGAACTGGGCACTTATAAGGTGCAGCACACCACCTGAGGTGCCGAGGCCAGTGGAGACTGAACTACCTGGGAAGTTTGGGGTAGTTGATACTGTTGGGGTGGGGAGCAATAGTAAGAGGATGGCAGGAGCAGACATGAAGTCCGGGGGTAAATTTTTGGACTTTGAGTTTTTCTAGTATGTGGATCACCATGATTTTTAATCTACTGTATTGGCATGCCTAGTTAAAATTATGAAGAACTTGCCGGCATTACCTTCTTACCTAAAGGATCAGCTTCTGAGAGTTATTTGGATCCAAAGTCTCCTCGGCCCCTGCTATTTCTGATGAGTCATGCTACACTATTCCACATTAAATTTATGACTGTTGCACACCTTGTCTGTTTGAACTTCTAAATCGGGATTTTTGGCCTACCAGGGATCAACTTAAAAGAGTGTTCGGATGATGATCCATAGTTCTTGCCCCAGGAATGTTCTCAGCAGAAAACTTGGCAACAGAGACTATACCCAAGGTTCTAATCCAGGTATTGGTTAAAGTATCGGCTATGTCCAAAACCAAAACCGATCTGATCGGTGTATGGATTCAACGAAAAATTGACACGTGGTTGATATCATATATAATAATATTAAGACATGATTGGATTGGGGATCGGTAAGGTCCAAAAACCTATTGTCTCAAGCTGGAAAAAGACCCATCTTAGTCCACAGTTCATTCTCAAGTCAGCTGCTTCTATGATGTCAGACTATGTTTGCCTCCACTTCAAAAGCAAATTTTAAACCATTTTATTACAAGTTAATTATCTAATTAAGTTAGACTGTTCTTGAGTCACTAGAGAGTTGGATTAACCCAATTCCGGTTCTTTTTATAGTAAACTGAAAATTCTCAAAATCTAAGGTCGAATGAGTGTTGATTGTTGAAGACACAATGCTCAGCATAAGTTCTTGGCTACTCAGCATCCAATAAAATGTTTCTTGGGTAGGGTTTATCCAGGTCTAACTCTGGTTTGAACCGGGTTTCGGGTGGCACCGTAAAAAAAAAAAAAAAAAAAATCTGAAATTTTTTGAAAAATCATAATTACTAAACTTTTAAACTTTTAGTCTGAATTTAATGATCTAGGCGGTGTTGTAAATTTTGTTCAATTTTTTTTGGGGTAAAGAAGGAATTTATTTATTAATTGGTGTATTACATGAGGTTGATAGAGTACAATTTATCTGTAAAAGTATTGGATTTAGGTCAAATCGTTGTACACGATTACTACAGGGTACAGGGTTCTTATAGCTTGGGAATTTTTGCTTCTTAGAAATAAAAAAGAAAAGTACAATGTCCAAAATAAGGCTAAAGGTGAAGATTATCCTTCAAAATTGGAACACATTGAAATGTCGGGAAAACCGTCCGCCGCTGCAAAAAGTGGACCACTATCACCTGCTAAACACCCTCATTAATGGCGACCAAAAAGGTTGTACGGATCTCTAGAGCTTCACCTATGATAGGTTGAGGAAAATTGCACGGTTCGGAAATAGCAAATAAATTGAGTGCCATTTGGCCTACAATAGATATATCCTAAGCCTCTGAGATGCTTTGAAAAGAAATTGGCATCTGTATTCAGCTTATAAAATATTGCCGGAGCAATGTCCATAGGCAAACCTTGTCCATTGAAGTTATATTCGGATGGAGAGCGTCCTAAGAAAGCTTAGGTGAAAAGGTGTTCAAATAAAGACGGAAGTAACGTTTCGCAAGTACTATCACGTCGTAAGGAGATAGATTTCTTATGACCAAAAACTAAATCATTATGAGCGAACCGCATGTGCTAGCAAACAAAAGCGCACAGTGTAATTGTATCCTTGCTTTTTGTTGCCGTTGGCTTTGGTCTAGAGCTCCTGATGATGACACCTGTCAATAAGAAACGAACAGACAGTAAAGGGGCGGGTTAGATAATCCTATGACAACTCCGATGCCTAAGTCAGCTTTGTAGCAGTAAACAAATGAACTCGGGAATATGAAAGGCCGAATTCTAGTAGAGAGGGGCTCAATAAATTTCCAGGAGAGAGAGAGAGAGAGAGAGAGAGAGAGAGAGAGAGAGAGAGAGAGAGAGAGAGAGAGAATGTGATCAAAAAGTCGATCCTCATACCTTCGTTCTAGGAAGTATATATAGAGAGACATGGAGAGGCCTCGAATCTAGGGTGGTTCCCTACAATTATGCGATTATTGTGGCATATCCTAAGTTATTCGGGGTAGGTTAGCTTCATGTGTATCTTCATGGAGGAGTGGGCAATGTACCTGTCCGCCATTCTTGAACATGAGGGGCATGCAAATATAACGTCTAGACAATTTGATCTCCATCACACAGTCGATGTGGAGATATCTGTTCCATGATTTGCGTATGGTGATGGGACAGTGGAGTTACACGTGACATAGCCGATATGGTTCAGTTATTCACCGTTATCTTGACATTGTGGATGGTGGGAGGCTTGGATTTTGACATGTGTCCATTGGGATAGACGGTGAATATGAGTACTAGTGTCCTCTTGCCTTTATCATGATCCTAACACTTTTTGTTTTTACTCAGATACTGGAAAGAAAATCACCTTTGGATCCAATCATGAAGGAGAGTACTAACAGAATTGGGATCTTGTAACTTAGATTGCATCCAAACCAAACAGTTCTGACAAAAGGACAATCTAAAAGAACATGAGATACCGTCTCCTCTGCTAGTCCACAACGTAGACAAATAGAGTCTACCTAGATATTCCATTGTTTGAGAGCCATTGTTGTTGTTAGTCCCAAAGCACAAGCTTGCCACATTAAGCTTTTAACTTTTGGTAGCGTAGGAAAAGTCTATATCCGCCGCCAAGTTGTATCCGGAACTTGAGAAACTGCTTTGGTAGAAGTCGATGGTCTTTGAGCATAACAATTATCATCCGAGGTGATAAGCTATTTTAACTGAGTAAATCCCATTCCGAACACCCCCCCCAAAAAAAATGTTGTAGCCATCTTTAGGAAATAAAGACAATTGAATTTCCATGATTTTGAGAACCTCAAATGGAGAGAAGAGAGTAGTCAGAACATCTTGTTTCCACATTCGATTGTCAGGATCAAACAATTGGGAGACCTTCATAAATTGAACAAACTGATGGAGGCAAAGACTAGATCCGAAATCCTGGTAAGTTGGAATTCAATTATCACTCCAAATATTTATATGATCACCATATCCTACTAGACTAGGCCTTTTGAAATAACATTCCTCCCTTCAATAATACTACGCTAGGCCCAACTTGGTTGATGACCAAGTAAAGCATACAGGAAATCACGTTCTGGGAAATAGATAGCTTTCATAAATTTAGTTCAAAAAGAAGAAAGGTCCGATAATAATCGCCATGCCACCTTCGATAATAATGCACGATTATGTAGTGAAGGATCTCGGAACCCTAAGCCTCCTTTTTCCTTCGACCGACATAGTTGCTTCCAAGATATCTAGTGTAAGCAGGAGTTATCCTCTTTGTTCTTCCAATAAAATTTAGTGGGTAATTCCTTGTGCTGAGATTCTGGTATTTTGAAATGGGCGAAGCATAATTTAACATAGAGAAAACCACAGATTTGAGTAGTGTTTCTTTACCAGCATGTGTTAACAACTTGGATTTCCACCTAGCCACATTGCTAGTATTAATGTCCTGAAAAAAATTCTTTCTTAAAAAGACTAAAATCCACTGGTAGCCCTAAATATTTGTTTGTTCCAACACTATAGGAGACCTTCAAGATTCAGGAAAATCATCTTCTGATTTTTTCCAGTATATTAAGATTGAAGTCTAAAGAGGATTTCTTGAAATTTATAGCTTGACCGAAAGCACCACAGTAAAAATTCTAGAGGATGTACCATCTGTAGTCCAATGGACCAACCCATGGTGCTAGACCATAGATCGTGTTGGTGGGTTGCGGGTCATGACACTCTCCCCCACCTAATTTAGCAATGTCCTAATCGCATCCTTATCACACCCCAATTCCGACTGAACCAGAAGTGTGAGTGAACCGGCTCTAAACCACGGTTCACACCAGGAACTCAATAGACCGTGTCAACCAATCATTCCCCAAGCAGTCTAACTTAATCAGAGAATAATACATAGCAGCGGAATAAAAGATAAATGAACTGAGTACTATGTTGTAATTAAAATAAATATTCAAATTATCCCATCATTCACAAAATTTAAATAATAATTATTATATTGTATTAAAAGAAAATAAATCATCACTAAAGGAAAACACAGAATGAGCACTCTCATGATGCATCATGCTCGTCCTCTACAGTCTATGTATCCAAGACAATCATCGTACTGTAAGCTGGAGCAGTCATAAAGTCTTCCACTGTATACCCTGCATCAAGATCTGAAAAAGAAATAGAATATATTTGGGTGAGCTCACAACTTAGCTCAGTAAGTACAAGACCAATGCAACACAAAAATGCATGAGATAACATTACAATTTGGGTCAGGTAAAACTTACAAAATGCTATGGTAAGGTTTGGCGGCCACCGCACCTCCATGCACGAGAGTGTGAGCACACCCAACAGTCAGACAATAATCCACACTACTGCTGTTGGCCCACATCACTCACTCCGGTAGAGATAGAGCTAGAGTGGCGGTCAGGCAATAATCCACGCTACCGCGTCCTCCCCCTGATACCCTACACCATACCAATACCTAAACCCCTATTGACAAGGACTTGCAAGTGGGTTCCGTTTCTAACCAGTCCTAAATGTCAATACAATATCTATAGCCCTACCCCAGCACGGCTCCCTACGACATAGAGATAGGACTCGAGTCTGGTGGGCAGGATGAACCACAATCCCACGTCCTCCCCCTAATACCCTATTCGCACCAAGTCCGCTAAGGTAAACGATGATATTACCCTACCCCAGCACAACTCCCTACGACATAGGGATAGGGCTCGAGTCTGGTGGGCAGGATGAACCACAATCCCACGTCCTCCCCCTGATACCCTATTCGCACCAAGTTTGCTAAGGTAAAAGGCGATACGAGAAAAGTGTTAGTTGTGGATATATCCAAGGCTCACTCCCCTCCACATTCCACACACTAACTAAAAACATACACATGCCTAACATCCAACATCCTAGCATATGAAATGCATGATTAGATAATAGCAATTTAACAATTACATGGCATGTGAATATGCACAAACACGAAGCAATACAATTTACACATGGATATAATCACAAAAGCTTACTGTCATTTAATTAATTAGAGTTTGGGGTCTTGTCCCTTACCTGTCCTGTGATAACAATTTCGTACAGCGTCACAGGATCTACTCATGCTGTCGACAAGTCCTACATAGTCATACCTTTAGGTTAGAATTCATTTATTAATGTTGGATTTCATTTATGAAGGTCACAGCTGGTCAGAACCATGTTTGATCAAGCAAACAAGGTTCGAAAGGCATACTGGTCTTAGTATACCAGTTTCAGTAGAGTGAGACCGGTATGTGCCTGCGGTATATACCGCAGAGCCATACCGCATGACCTTGTGTCCAACCGGTATGTCCCGCGGTTTGGATCTGTGAACCCAATCTCGGATCTCCGTCCCTCGTCGGTCTTCGGCTTGGTTTCTAGGGTTTCTCCTAACCCATTCTAAGATCCAAGTATTCTAATGGCCTTCTGGTTGTGACTAGAACGTCGTATCCAACCAGATCAGGTCTAAAAGAAAACTAGGCTTTAAATTAAAAATCCTAGGATTTTGGATTGTTGCGCCGCTTCACGGTTTCGATCCGAAATCCTATTATGACTAAGAGAATTGAACACTTACCAGTGGTGTTCATCGGTTGGCGGCGTGTTCCTATGATGGAAACCCCTTTCTTGAGCGGCCTCCTCCTTCCTTGCTCCTTCTCAGATCTCTTCAGACGGCTAGGATTTTGAGAAGGATCAAAGGAGTGTCCAAGCCTCTATTAATAGTGGGAGACCGTTCCTAGGAAGGTTTCCCACGATTGAAAACTTTCCAAGTTTCAATTCGGAGTGAGGGACCTGCTGGAGTCCGTCTCCAGCCGAAACTATACATACCGGTCGCACATACCGGTCTGACTGACTCAGACCGGTATAGTCAGACCGGTATACACATACCGGTTGCACCATACCGGCTGACTGACTCAGACCGGTATAGTCAGACCGGTATGAAGTTTATACAGTTTTTCCACAGGTTTTCATAACTGAAAATTGAGTGGTTCGTCACCCGGCTTTGCCTTCCGATCCGATTATGATTGGAATACCTGTCACCATATAAAACCATGGGTTAGATCCAGTTTTTAGAACACGATTCTTACAACTCTACCACCCTTAAAAGAAATTTCGTCCTCGAAATTTGCATGTAGGTCTCACAATCCCCCCTCTCTTAAAAGAATTTCGTCCTCGAAATTGTACGTACCTTCAGAGTAAAAAAGATGAGGGTATTCTTGTCGCATGGCATCCTCCTCCTCCCAGGTAATTTCTTCCACGTCCTGACTTTTCCAAACTACCTTGACATAGTGGATAGCTCGCCTTCGAAGCTGTTGTATCTTTTTACTAATTAGCTGGATTGGTACCACCTCGAAGGTTAAGTCTTCTGTCAAATCTGGGGGTCTGCAACAAGAATGTGCGAAGGGTCACTCACGTACTTCTTTAGTAAGGACACGTGGAAGACGTTGTGGACACTAGACATCGCTGGTGGCAATGCAAGTTGATAGGCCACTTTGCCGCATCGGGACAGAATTTCATATGGTCCCACATATCTAGGACACAATTTTCCTTTTCTTCCGAACCATTTTAGGCCTCTCACTAGTGACACCTTCAAGAACACTTTATCACCAATAGTAAATTCAAGGTCTCGTCTCCTGTTATCGGCATAGTGCTTTTGACGCACCTGAGCTGTCTTTACCCGGTTCTTAATCTGATCCACTGCCTTGCAAGTTTCTTCCACAAATTCTGGCCCTACGATTTGTCTTTCTCCAACCTCGTCCCATAATAATGGTGTTCGACATTTCTTACCATACAAGGCCTCATATGGGGCCATTTGAATCGTAGCCTGGTAGCTATTGTTGTAGGCAAACTCGATGAGGGAAAGCTTCTCATCCCAAGCCCCCTTAAAGTCGATAGCACATGCGCGAAGCATATCTTCTAGGATCTGGATGGTCCTCTCTAACTGACCATCCATTTGAGGGTGGAAGGCTGTACTGAACTTTAGTTTCATTCCCATGGCCTTCTGTAGCCCATCCCAGAACTTCGATGTGAAGCGTGGATCTCTATCAGATACTAGGCTCTCTGGGACACTGTGCAGTCTGACTATATTCTCCACATATAATTTTGCCAACTTGTCCATGGTGTAATGCGGTCTGACAGGAATAAATCTGGTGGTCATGGTAAGGCGATCTACAACTACCCAAACAACATTCACTGATCTCGGAGTCATAGGTAGACCAGTGACAAAATCCATGGTAATACAATCCCATTTCCATGCCGGCTCAGGTAACGATTGCAATAATCCTGCGGGCCTCTGTCTTTCTGCTTTGACTTGCTGGCAGTTTAAACATTGAAACACATATCGGGCCACATCTGCTTTCATACCCCTCCATCAATACAATCTCTTTAGGTCATGGTACATCTTGGTGCTCCCAGGATGTACTGAATATGGAGTGGAGTGAGCTTCCAACATGATTCGGTTTCTGATTTCCAGATCTTCATTCTCAGGTATGCATAAACGCCCATGATATCTGAGCACCTTGTCTGCATCCAAGGTGAAATTAGGGTTGGCTCGACCCTTTTCCAAATCTTCTTGAACTGTCCTGAGGTATGGGTCCTATAGGACTGCTGCTTTTATTTCTTCTTTCAGGTCAGAAAAAATCTTCAGTGCTGCGAACATAAGGGTAAACTGGTGTATCAACCCTTGCTCAATAGGATCATCTACTGACTTTATTAAGAGTTGTTCTTCATCCTCTGATGAGCCAGAAACGACAGCATACAATGCTACATTTGTACTTGGCCCTGCTTCAGGGTTCGATGCCCATTTCCTGCTCAGAGCATCAGCTACAATGTTAGCTTTACCAAGGTGATACTGAATGTCACAGTCGTAGTCCTTGAGTAATTCTAACCACCTCCTCTGCCTCATGTTCAGGTCTTTTTGGGTGAAAAGATACGTCAGGCTTTTGTGGTTAGACTTAATCTGGAATTTCTCACCATACAAGTAATGCCTCCAAGTTTTGATAGCATGAATGACCGCTGCCAACTCTAGGTCATGTGTAGGGTAGTTCTTCTCATTCTCCTTCAGTTGTCTTGAGGCGTAGGCTATCACCTGTTCTCTTTGCATCAGCACACAACCCAATCCCAAACCTGAAGCATCTGTGTATAGTGTGAATGGAAGGCCTGGAACTGGAATAGTCAATATAGGTGCTGATACCAGTCTTGACTTCAGTGTCTGAAAGCACTTCTCACATTCTTCAGTCCATGTGAACTTTTCCCTCCTTTTTGGTCAACCTGGTGAGTGGAACAGTAATCTTGGAATAATCCTCCACAAACCTTCTGTAGTATCTAGCTAAGCCCAGGAAGCTACGTATTTTAGCAACTGTTTTCGGTGCCTCCCATCCTACTATGGCTGAAATTTTACTGGGATCTACCTTAATTCCTTTAGCAGACACCATGTGACCTAGGAAGACCACTTCATCTAACCAAAATTTACATTTCTTGAATTTTACATAGAGCTTCTCTCTTCTCAGTCTTTGTAATGCTGCTCTTAAATGCACTACATGTGTCTCCTTGTTCTTGGAGTATACTAGAATATCGTCTATGAATATGATAATCGACGTATCCAACATGTCATTGAATACTCGGTTCATTAGCTCCATAAACGATGCAGGTGCATTAGTCAACCCAAAGGACATCACAAGGAACTCATAGTGTCCATATCTTGTCCTGAAAACTGTTTTGGGAATGTCTGCCTCCTTTATTTTGAGTTGATGATACCCTGACCTCAGATCAATCTTTGAGAATACACTCGACCCTTGCAGTTGATCAAACAAATCATCTATTCTTGGTAGTGGGTATCTGTTCTTGATGGTGAGCTTGTTTAACTCTCGATAGTCCATACAAAGACGTACGCTACCATCTTTTTTCTTGACAAATAGCACCGGTGCGCCCCAAGGTGAGATACTCGGCCTTATGAAGCCCTTGTCTAATAGTTCTTGTAGCTGGGTTTTCAATTCCTTCAACTCTGTGGGAGCCATCCTATAAGGTGCCTTGGACACAGGTGCCACCCCTGGTAGGAGATCTATCACAAACTCAGTAGCCCTGTCAGGTGGTAATCCGGGTAGGTCTTCTGAAAATACATCAAGAAATTCCCGTAGCACTTCCATATCCTCCATTCTTGGCAAGTCACCGGTAACGTCCACCACTGATACAAGGTATCCTACTCCTCCTTTCTCTAAGCACTTACTTACTTTAGGGCTGAGAGTATAAGCTTTTTCTTTCTAGGCAGCTTAGCCCCTTTAAAGTTGAACTCTGACCCCTTACTGTCCTTGAACACCAACTTCTTCTCAGCACATAATAGATTTGCTGAATGTTTAGATAACCAGTCCATGCCCAAAATGACATCGAAATCTGACATCTCCAGCTGGACTAGATTGGATTCTAACTCTCGTCCTTCAATAAGCACTGGGCAAGGCCCATAATATTCTTCTATTACCACCTCCAATCCAATGGGGGACCGAACTAATAGACTGGATTCCAAAGTCTTGATGGGTTGATCTAGTCCTTTTTTGAATGATACAGACACAAAGGAATGGGTGGCCCTTGAGTCAAACAGGACTCTGGCGGGTAATGCTGCTATATCTACTATACCTAAGGTTTTCAAATTTTTCCCTTAGTTTCAAATGCACAAACAATTAATGCAGCAGTTAAGGAGTAAGTATAAAAATCATACATGTAACCACATCTGGTGATGCGGCTGCCTCCTCTGTAGTAATAGCATATACCTTGCCTTGTTGCTGCTCCCTCTTTGGTTTTGGGCAGTTTCTGGCATAATGTCCCACCTGTTGGCAATTAAAACACTTTATACTAGTGTTCTGCCCCGCTGCCTGTGGTGTTACTGCAAGAGCTGGTCTGGAAGGCACTGTGCTAGCTGGTGGCCTGAAAGGACGGTATGGTCTGTTTCTTCTTCCACCTTGGACCTCAGGGTTAGGCCTCTTCAGACCCCTATTTTGTGCAAAGAAGCTATCTCTCTGGCTTGCTTCGATGACTCGAGCCACCTATACAGCTTCATTACAGATCTTCAATCCTCGTCCCAGCACATGCTCTCTTATAACACCCCAAAGACCCATAGTGAAATGGCGAGTCTTTGTTTCTTCCTCCTGTATACTGGTTGGAGCGAAGAAGAATAACTCCTCATACCTCTGTTGGTATGCTTCTACAGTCATTTGGGATTGCTTCAAGTTAAGGAACTCCCTTTCCATCTGATCACGAAAACTCCTGAGAAAATATTTGTCAAAGAAAGCTTCCTTAAATATTGGCCAAGTGATTATCTAGTGCTTTATCTCCAGATACGCCCTGATTGAGTTCCACCATCCATTGGCTTCCTCCTTCACCATGTGGGTCGCATATAATACTTTTTCCCCATCTTGACACTCCATTAGGCTGAAGTTCTTCTCCATTTTAGCTATCCACTGTGCTGGCCACAGTGTTTTCCCTGGCTTTCCTGTAAAAGTTGGTGGCTTGAGCTTTAAGAATCGATCCACCGCTCTGGAAAGACTACTCTGTGCAAATGGGACCTGTCCATGTGGTGCTGGTCCATACCCTGACTGACCATACCATTGTGGCTGGTAAGAGTAGCCACTCTGATTTGCTCCCTGATTCCCATCATAGTATATACCCTGATATGGACCCTGATATCCACCCTGATCCTGGTTAGGGACGGGCGTTCCTATAACTGTGTGGGGAACCGTGTTGGGTTGGTTCTGTTGTGGTGGTCCCTCAGTAGCTGTACTAACCCCTACTGGTTTCGTATGTACATTCTCAGCATTTGTGGATGGCATGTATGCAGGTGCTTGTACAGGCTCAGGTGGCCTAAACATTTTCAACATTTCGTCGAAAAACTTTTTCTGCTGTGCCTCCATATGAGTGACTAAATCTGCCATCATTGCTTCAGAACTTGTAGATGTCTGCCCCTGTAGTGGTGTTTCTTCATTTTCATTTAGGAGGTTAAGTTCTTCCCCACTTACTCTCTCTTCATTCTCTTCAGAGTTTTCAGTCCCTGAATTCCTTTCTATTGGAGACGCCCTTGGGTGACGGCGTCTGCGAGGAATTCTACATCCATTTCCTCTCACCATTGAAACAAATTAATTTCCTGTGCGATATCTGAATACATTGAAACACATGAGACAAATGAGACATTTATTCCAACGATAATATTTAGTCTCAACGCATATGCACCATAAGTAATCATCAATAGGGAAAGAAAATAAGAAATTTATAATTATTTCTCGAAATTTTCTAAGCACAATCATTTATTCCGGTCATAACATGCAGGCGTGAGGTCTGGTAGTGAAATTCGGCAGGTTTGGGGAATGGTTTTTAATTCCCAAACCCCCATGAGGTACCGACTGCGGTACCGGTCTCTCCTTGAGTGAGACCGGTATACCTGGCGGTACATACCGATTGCACACACCGCCGGCGGTACCAATCGTACACAATCCTCATTGGGTGAGACCGGTATACCTTGCGGTAGGTACTGGTCGCACCATACCGCCGGAGGTACCGGTCGCACATACCAGTCCAAAAGTGCGACCGGTATCACCAGAAACTCTTTAAAATCGTGATTTTCCGCCTCATTTTTCATTTCCTACTATAGAGTTTACTCCGGTGGCGATTCCTCTCCGTGTCTCTGAGTTTCTACAGTCCATCCGATGCCTCTAAGAGTGCTTCTAATTCAACCTAGAGTATCAACTCGTCTCTCAGGTAAGCTTATCCTTCTCTTCCCTCTTTTTAGAAAAATTTTCATCGTCTTTTATGCCAAAACCTAGGTTTTTCTTGATTTGGAAGTTTTTAACCATAGAAAACTTCTTTCTTCGCTTGAGAAAGGTTTTAGGGGTCAAAATGTGCAAAACCCTTCAACCAATTCGAAGTTCTATCGGTTGGTTTAAAAAAAATCCCAAAATTTTGAATTTTAACCTAGGTTTCTACGTTTTCCAATGTTTTTGATAATTTTTTGTTAATATGTCTCTTTTTCTTTGCTTTGTGGTGTAATTGTTTGATCTATATTAGGATTATACTACCACAATAGGTCCTCTTACTCATATTGGGTGTGTTTGAGGCTTTTTCACCATTTTCTACTGTTATGCTGCTGAATTTTTCTGAAATTGTTCTCTAATTGACTCACTTTTCTTTGTTTAACAGTTACAATATGTCTAGACGTCGTGGCGTGGGGAAACGATAATATATGCTTGGTATGAACCCACCACATCCTCTGCCTGTCCCTTATGATGCAAGGTTCTTTCATTCAGAGGCTGCTGCTTCTCGCCTGGCATGGTTCCGAGCAAAACGTATTGAAGTAGGTCGTTTTGTGAACCTAGAGCATCTGCACCGCTTCGATGTTGAGGTGGCTTTTGGGGCGATGGGTTGGTTACCCATTATTCAGTATAGGGAGACCACTTGTCCCAGCTTGGTGAAACTATTCTTTGCTAATCTGGAGGTAGAAGGAGATCCTAATGACTGGGAGCATGCTAGGGATCTACGCATTACTAGCTATGTGAAAGGGACGATGATCTCTTTCAACACTGTTGAGTTAGCCACACTTCTTGAGATTCTAGACGACGGGGATCTCATCTATTGTCCACCCCGAGCTAAGGGGTACCTTACTAAGGACATGTGAGCAGCCATTTCAGAGCAGATTTTGTTGCCAGGCAGTATCATGTTGGCTTCAAACCTTCGTCCTGTGCCTCGTTTATATTGTCATATTATACATTACGACCTTGTTCCCCAGAGTGCTCACTATGGAGAGTTGTCCCAGTTGACCCAGTATCTGACCTACTGTGTGACTACCAGACACAGGATCTGC
Source organism: Protea cynaroides (assembly GCA_028583415.1). Taxonomy (NCBI): domain Eukaryota; kingdom Viridiplantae; phylum Streptophyta; class Magnoliopsida; order Proteales; family Proteaceae; genus Protea; species Protea cynaroides. The sequence continues at coordinate 80,448,390 of CM053275.1, forward strand.
CTGCCTTACCTGATCCTTCGTACCATGATTTATGCAGCAAAGCCCAATGTACGGGCAATCTTCCATATGGTAGGTTGATCACAGCACTGTTGCAGTGCCTGAGTGTGGACATGCAGGGAGAGGTAGCTGTTGAGATTACTATGAGCCCCGACATAGATGTTGAGGCCATCTACAAGATGCAGATGGATGATCTAGAGCTCAGTGACGAGGAGCTACAGGCTCGTCCTCTCCCACCTAGGAGTCATACAACAGCCACAGCAGTAGCAGCAGTAGCAGAGATAGGGGTTGATGGGGATGCACACATGGAGGACATCCCAGCACTTGTACCCCAACATTCTCCAGGAGCAGGACCATCTCGGCCTTCTTCAGTGGCGGGACCATCTCATCTTTCTTCGGACCCAGTGATGAGCATGCTCATGGAGATCCGAGATACTCAGAGGGGCATCATAGATACTCAGAGAGAGATGGGTCAGGACTTGGGGCGTCTAGCTCGTAGCCTATGGGTCACGCAGGACCAGGTTCATTGGCTTAGAGAGGCGTATGAGCGCGACTATGATATTGCAGACCCGATACCACCCAGGCCCGCTACTCCACCATAGCCCGATGTAGTTTTATTTTATTCACATGTGGTTTATTTTGTTAACAGAGTAACTGTCCGACTTGTGGACTGTACTCTGTCGTACACTTTGTACTTAAAATTATGAAATGATTATTTGTTTTTCTTTAATACTTCAGTGCTTATAATTGTTCTTCCATTAATGGTATATTATGCATCTTTCTTAAGTCTCAAGCATCAAACAAGCTTATGGTATGTTCTTATTAAAGTTTTTAATTTTCCTAACTCAGCTCATTGGACACAGTTAGATGCAGAATGATTAGCTGGATAGAGCCAAGGGGCTCTGATACCAAGTTGTCACACCCCGATTCTGGCTGAACCAGAAGTGTGAGTGAACCGGCTCTAAACCACGGTTTACACCAGGATCTCAATAGATCGTGTCAACCAATCATTCCCCAAGCAGTCTAACTTAATCAGAGAATAATACATAGCAGCAGAATAAAAGATAAACGAACTGAGTACTATGTTGTAATTAAAATAAATATTTAAATTATTCCATCATTCACAAAATTTAAATAATAATTATTACATTGTATTAAAAAAAAATAAATCATCACTGAAGGAAAACACAGAATGAGCACTCGCATGATGCATCATGCTCGTCCTCTACAGTCTGTGTATCCAAGGCAGCCACCGTACTATAAGCTAGAGTAGTCATAAAGTCTTCCACAGTATACCCTGCATCAAGATCTGAAAAAGAAATAGAATATATTCGGGTGAGCTCACAACTTAGCTCAGTAAGTACAAGACCAATGCAACACACAAATGCATGAGATAACATTATAATTTGGGTCAGGTAAAACTTGCAAAATGCTATGGTAAGATTTGGCGGCCACCGCACCTCCATGCACGAGAGTGTGAGCACACCCAACAGTCAAGCAACAATCCACACTACTGCTGTTGCCCCACATCACTCACTCCGATATAGAGATAGAGCTAGAGTCTGGCGGTCAGGCAACAATCCACGCTACTGCATCCTCCCCCTGATAGCCTACACCATACCAATACCTAAACCCCTATTGGTAAGGGCTTGTAAGTGGGTTTCGTTTCTAACCAGTCCTAAATGTCAATACAATATCTATAGCCCTACCCCAGCACGGCTCCCTACGACATAGAGATAAGACTCGAGTTTGGTGGGCAGGATGAACCACAATCCCACGTCCTCCCCCTGATACCCTATTCGCACCAAGTTCGCTAAGGTAAACAACGATATTATCCTACCCCAGCACAAAACCCTATGACATAGGGATAGGACTCGAGTCTGGTGGGCAGGATGAACCACAATCCCACATCCTCCCCCTGATACCTTATTCGCACCAAGTTTGCTAAGGTAGAAGGCGATACGAGAAAAGTGTTAGTTGTGGATATATCCAGGGCTCACTCCCCTTCACATTCCACACACTAACTAAAAACATACACATGCCTAACATCCAACATCCTAGCATATGAAATGCATGATTAGATAATAGCAATTTAACAACTACATGGCATGTGAATATGCACAAATACCAAGCAATACAATTTACACATAGATTTAATCACAAAAGCTTACTGTCATTTAATTAATTAGAGTTTAAGATCTTGTCCCTTACCTGTCTAGTGATAATAATTTTGTACAGCGTCACAGGATCTACTCACGTTGTCTACAAGTCCTACATAGTCATACCTTTAGGTTAGAATTCATTTATTAAGGTTAGATTTCATTTATGAAGGTCACAGCTGGTCAGAACCATGTTTGGTCAAGCAAACAAGGTACGAAAGGCATATCGGTCTCAGTAAAGTGAGACTAGTATGGTGCCACCGGTATATACCGGTTGCGGTACATACCGGTCTCAGTTAGTGAGATCCGTATGTGCCTGCGGTATATACCGCAGAGCCATACCGCATGACCTTGTGTCCAACCGGTATGTCCCGCGGTTTGGATCCAAGAATCCAATCTCAGATCTCCGTCCCTCGTCGGTCTTCGGCTTGGTTTCTAGGGTTTCTCCTAACCCATTCTAAGGTCCAAGTATTCTAATGGCCTTCTGATTGTAACTAGAGCATCGTATCCAACCAGATCAGATCTAAAAGAAAACTAGGCTTTAAATTAAAAATCCTAGGATTTTGGATCGTTGCGCCGCTTCACGGCTCCGATCTGAAATCCTATCATGACTAAGAGAATTGAGCACATACCGACGGTGTTCGTCGGTTGGCGGCGTGTTCCTACGATTGAAACCCATTTCTTGAGCTGCCTCCTCCTTCCTTGCTCCTTCTTAGATCTCTTCAGATGGCTAGGGTTTTGAGAAGGATCAAAGGGGTGTCCAAGTCTCTATTAATAGTGGGAGACCGTTCCTAGGAAGGTTTCCCACGATTGGAAACTTTTCAAGTTTCAATTCTGAGTGAGGGACCCGCTAAAGTCCGTCTCTAGCCGAAACTAAACATACCGGTCGCACATACCGGTTTGACTGACTCAGACCGGTATAGTCAGACCGGTATAGACATACCGGTTGCACCATACCGGCTGACTGACTCAGACCGGTAGAGTCAGACCGGTATGAAGTTTATACAGTTTTTCCATAGGTTTTCATATCTGAAAATTGAGTGGTTCGTCACCCAGCTTCGCCTTCCGGTCCGATTATGATTGGAATACCTGTCACCATATAAAACCATGGGTTGGACCCAGTTTTTAGAACATGGTTCTTACAATCCTCTTCATGGAACTTTTATGTTTTGGAACAACTAAAGTGCTTCTATAAGCTCCCGCTTGCTTCACTTTATGGTAATCCCTTCCATTTGACTAAGTACTCCCTACTAGGAGAAACATCTCTTCTTCAAATTACTCGATTTGCCATCATGTATCTAGCCTCCCTCTCATAAGAAGTACCTACTCCATAGGTGCTTGAGTGGAAGTCCCACGACTTTGATCTTCTATGTCTCCATGGTATGGCTTTAGCAAGCTTGCATGAAAAATTGGATGAATCTTGAGCTTGGGAAGAAGTCTCACCTCTTTGAACACCTTACTTACCTTCCTCACAATCTCGAATGGTCCTTTGTATTGGCTAAGTAACCCTTTGTGCACATTTTTCAGAGACTTGAATTGTTATGGTATGAAATTCACAAGAACCAAGTCTCCGACCATGAAATTTGTGGGTCGCCTACCCTTGTCAACCCACTTCTTCATCTTCTTCGTAACCTTGTCAAAGTAAGACTTGACCATGTCCACTTTTTCTTACCATTCCTTCGTAACCTTGAATGTTGAGGGGCTTCTCCTTGTGTAGCCTGTCACAATTGTGTGTTGCATTAAAGATTGTTGTTCCATAGCCACTTCAAATAAAATTTGGTTTGTCCCTTCGCTCCTTTGGAGATTATAGGATAACTGAGTCACATTGAGCAACTTGGCCCAATCCCTTTGGTTGGCACTCATAAAGTGAGATACAACTCCAGCAAGTTGTTGATGCATTTAGTTTGTCCAACAGTTTATAGGTAGACACTCATAGAGAAGTGAGTGCCGAACCCATCAACTTGAACATCTCCATCCAAAACTGTCCCATGAAGCGAGGGTCTCGATCACTAATGATGGTGTGTGGTACACCCCAATACATAACAACATGCTTTAGGAATAGCCTTGCCACCTATTCCGCTATGCAATCTCTATGAGCTGCCACAAAGGTAGCATACTTGGAGAACTAGCCCACAATTGTCACACTCCATTTTTAGGTAAGCTAAAGGTGTGACCGGACCGACAACAAACCAATGCGATCCAACCCAGAACCACAATAAGCCTTGTATATCCAACCAACCAGAACCATTCAAACGAGTACAACCATAGCAAATTGAGTCATTAAATAAATAGCGGAAGATCCATACATAATGAATGAGAGTACTAGTGATAATATAACTTAGGGAAAATTTCACCCACCCCCCTGAACTTTTTAATTCACTCAACCTCAAACTTTGCCAATAATTTCACCCACCCTCCCTTAGATGTGAAATATGTATCACATAGGTCCAGATTTAACATATTTATCTGTTAAGTGATGAAGTGGAAAAGTTAAAAATAAAATACCAAAATTACCCTTTAATAGTATTAATTTATTATTTTAACGTCTCCTAATTTTTTTAAGGTAAATATGAATCGCAAATCACTCCCTTTCCCTTTCTTTTAGGAACTTTTCTTCGATGGGACGAACTCGACGATCTCACCCTATTTCGCCCGATGGCTATCGCCTCTTCACATTCCTCCACTGCCACCGCTGTTTCTCACCTTGGCACCATTAATCTCCCACCAAACCATGATGATGATCGGAGAAGGTAATCACCATAGTCCGACTATCCATGTCCCTCCTTGGACAATCTTTGAAGATTCACCACATATATGAACTATTCTCTCCCTGTAAGCGGAGATTAGCTGACGAAAACATAGGAGGTGCTTTTTTAGTTTAGTTTCAAAGGGAAGGGTCTGGTTTTTGTTCCTTTTTGCAGGAAGAAGAAGAAGAAATTTGAGAGAGAGGGTGGCACGGGAGAAAGGAGGTCGTCCGAGATCTCTCTTCAGAACTGGAAGTTGTTTCTGACAGTTTCGATGGCGACGGATTTAGACTCAAATAAAAATACATTGACTAGGAAGCAAACCAATCCTGAGATCAACCACTAAAATATTCAAAACAAGAAGATAGAATTAGAACCCAAGAAACCCATAATAAAAAACTCTGAAAAAAAAAGCTGTAGAATGTTAGTCAAAATGCAAATGCAGGAAGATAGAAAATGATGTTTTCTAAATTATTCTCACTTGTCTCTATTTTCTTGGTTTCTTTTAACTTTCGAACCATAAGGGAGAAGAAGAGGAAGACCATGTGAAGGACTAGGAGGAGGTCTAGTATTTTTTTCAGCTTTTGCTTTATTTTTCAAAGAAAAAATTTCATCTACATCCCATCAAGGATTACTAACATCATCTACACCCATAAGATTGAAAAAACATCACCTACCACCCAAAAATTTTACTATGCTAATCAAAGAAGTCCACTCTGTTACAAGATTCCTGGTAGTTGCTGATGTCAGCTGAAATGGAACCATTCATTGATGGAAAAAACTACCCTTTGAGCCGAGTTAAAAGACAATTTTACCTTTTTTTTCAATTTTTACCCTACCCCCAAATCCTCTGAATATCTTCTTCAGTGTCGGTGATAAACATCATCATCGTTTTTATTCTTAGCAAAAACTCCATAGGAGATTATGCAGAAAGCACCATTATAACTCAACAGAAGAACTTAAGAATTAATAAAAAAAAAACCCTAAAAGCGATGATGATGATTTAGCACAATTATTCTTAGCAAAAACTCTGCAAGAGATTCTGCTGTTTGTATAGCGAGTTAGGGGTGAGGTTCTCCGTTCTTCTGGAAGTGGGGGTTAGGGTCTCAGCAAACTTAAGAATTTTGGTGAGGTTCTCCTTTCTTCTACATGATTATTCTCAGCAAACTTTAGAATTTTGCACAATTATTCTCAGCAAAAACTCCAGAGGAAATTCTACCGTTTGTATAACGAGTTGGGGTGAGGTTCTTCGTTCTTCTGAAAGTGGGGGTGAGATTCTTGTTTCATCTGTAACTGGGGTGGGATTCTTCTAGAAGTGGGGTTTCATGTGTTGAAGGGTTTAAGAGCAAGGTGGAGGAGAAGAACAATTTGGATTTTCCAACCTCAAGGGTGCCAAGGGCGTTCGGTTGTAGAAAAACAGAAAAGAGGGATGTGAAAAGAGAGGCGGAGATGATGAGAGATGAGAGAGACATATGGAGTGAAGAAAGATAAGAAGAGAAAGGCAAAGTGAGGAGAGAAATAGAGAGGAGAAAGAGACAGTGAAGACTTCTTTGCACAGAGCGAGATTAGTGGGTTCCTCGAGCTTTCTTCGGCAAAATTTCCCAATCCAATTTGTAAGTTTTGTTTTTCTTTCAAATGTTTTTTGTTAAATGGATGGTTATTATGTGGAATTGCAGAGACGAAAGAGATGGGATGGGATTGAGTTTGGGACAGAAAAAGAGGGATGGGAAGGTGGCTTGGGTATCGTGGGAAGGAAGAGGGTGGGTTTTTATTCTGCAGAAAGCACGATAAACATCAACATTTACGTTTTGTGTAATTGCTGTCATGGCGTTACTCTCTCCTTTGGAACTTCTGAGTATTTTCCAGCAATCCTCAAAATCTATCAAAATCCATAAAAAAACCCTAACAAAATCCTGTCTGCAATAACAAGCATCGACCATCTGGGTGAGAAGAGAAAAGGAAAGAGAGAGAGTAAATGTACCTTTTATTAAAAGGTCAAACTAGTCATTCTATTTAATTTTAATTTTTTTTAATTTATAATATGAGGGGTAAAATTGTATTTCAATAATTTTAGTGATTTTCGTCAATTAAGTGGACCTAAGTGATGTTTCTGCAATCTTGTGGGTGTAGATGATGTTAGCAATCCTTGATAGGGTGTAGATGAAATTTTTTTCTTTTTCAAATGGTGGTGCTGCAATTCTGCCCGTGGAGGAGCTATCCCTCTTGTCACAGCTCAATTCTGAACCAACCAGAATGGTGTGAGTGAACCGTCATTAAACCAACGGTTCACACCAGGATCTCGAATAGACCGTGTCCACTCATACAAACCCATTGCACGTAACCACAATCAGAATATAAATGATACAGCGAAAGTCTTTAAATAGAATGAACTGAGTATCTATTGATAAATTAAATAAAATATCCCATTATTCAAATTCAATCATAAAATATAATATCATTACATCTCTTTAAAAGTCAACCAAAAATAACTGAACCAAATAAATAAAATCAATCACAGGTACACGCAGAAAGGGCACTCGCATGAAGCGTCATGCTCATCCTCTCCTGCCTGTACACCCAGAGCAGCAACATCACCATACGCCGGAGCGTTCATATAATCATCCACCGTGTAACCTGCATCAACATCTAAAAACAATGTATATACAAAGGGTGAGCTCACAACTTAGCTCAGTAAGACAATCAGACAGTTTCACAATATTATGCATGAGTAACAATCATTTTATGCTGTGGTCTGGTTTAAGTTTGCAATATGCTATAGAAAGGTTTGGTGGCCCCCGCACCTCTATACACGAGTGTGTGGCACCTCATGGATCACACCCCCATCGATCCACATGCACCCTGGATCACACCCCCATCGACCCACATGCACCCATCATGGAATAGAGATAGAGCTAAGATATCCCCGTACCTCCCCTGATGCTCTACCCATACCAGTACCTAAGCCCCTACTGGCCAGGGCTTGCAAACTGGGCTCGCAACTAACCAATCCTATATGTCATCAATGTATGCTCTATCCCAGCACAGCTGTTTACGGCATAGAGATAGAGCTAAGGCATCCCCGTACCTCCCCTGATACCCTATCCGCAACTAATCCACTAGGATAGAACAGTACGCAGGTAGACCCTATCCCAACATGACTCCCTACGGCATAGAGATGGAGCTAAAGCATCGTGGACAAGCCAGCGTCGACCTTGGAGACCACAGTGCCACATCACCATGGCCAGGCCAGCATCAACATCGGAGACCACCGTACCACGACCTTCCCTTGATGCCCCACCCGTACCAAGTATGTTAAGATAGAATACTATAAAAATTGCCAGTGTGAGGAATGATCCCAGGCCCATGCCCTACTCCACACACTAACGAAAACAATCACATGCCTAACAATCACATCTTATCAATGCATGAACAATAATAATAACTGAAAGTAAAGGATGGCATGCGAATATGCACAAACATCACATCATATATATTCAGGTGATTAACAAAGATTTACTGTCCATTAATTATTTGGTTTAGGTCAGATACCCTTACCTGACGCTCGTTTGTTAGCTTGCTCCACGTCGCAAGATCCAAACGGAAAGTCACAAAGTCCTACAATATTATTAGGGTTTCATTAGAATAGTTTCTTAGGGTTTACGTTGGTCGAAAAACCAATAGGATTCCAAAGCTACACTCACAGAGCTGACCGGTGGCATGTACCGGTGGCAGCTCTGTGGGGAAGACTGGCAACCGGTATGGTCAGCCGGTCCCCACAGACCAGCCCCCCGAAAGATACCGGTGGCAACATACCGGCCGCACTGTGTGCAACCGGTATAATTGACCGGTATGTCTCCGGAAGAACATACTTGGGTTTTTCGACTGCCGTCGATCATCCTCCATGGATTTCCAGGGTTTCTCCTATCCATTCTAAGTCTGAGCTTTGATTTAGAGTTATCTCCAACTCATTCAAGTCTAGTTTCGATGAATATCATCTCGAAACTCGAATCTAGGGTTTGACGGCAACCTAGGGTTTAATATCCAATTTAGGATTTTAGATCAATACCTACTTTGCATGGTATTGATCCACCCCTATAACTATCCTAGAGTCATAGGGTAAGAAGAATGGTTAAAACACTTACCATCGACTGGCGTAAAGTGAGCGTCGTCGAACGGCAATGGCGGCACCTCTTTCTTCTTCCTAGCCTCTTCTCCTTTCCAACCTCCTTCTCTTCTCTAGGGTTTGTGAAAGACAATGGAAAGGATTTGAGGAGGTTTAAGAGTGTTTATATAGGCTAGAATTAGGGTTTAGTAACCCTATTAGGATTAGGAAGGTTCAGGCATTAGGGTTTAGGAAAGTGGGACCCGCAGAGATCAAATTCTAGATCTCCGTAGTGAGCTGCGTAGAGCTGACCGGTCGACCGGTACCAAGACTGGTATCATCGACCGGTCAACATAAAATAATGATTATTTGATCATCTTTGATAATGATTATTTGACTGTCTTTGATCCGATTTTGTACCTGTTTGTCATCCGCTCGTCCCGTCTGGCTCGGTGATGATCGGAAGACCTGTCACGACATAAAACCAAGGTTTAGACCGGGTTTATGGAGTGCGGGTCTTACAACTCCCCCACCCTTAAAAGAAATTTCATCCCCAAAATTTGCATGTAGGTCTCACAACTCCCCCACCCTAAAAAGAAATTTCGGCCTCAAAATTTGAACGTACCTTGATCGTCGAAAAGGTTAGGGTACCCCTTCCTCATCGTGCTTTCCTCTTCCCAAGTAATTTCTTCGACATTTTGGCTTCTCCAATGCACCTTCACATAATGGATATCCTTGGTTCGAAGTTGCTGTACCTTTCGGCTTGAGAGCATCACAGGCACCACTTCGAATGTTATGTCTTCAGTCAAGTCTGGGGGGTCTGCTGTCAAGATGTGCGATGAGTCTCTGACATACTTCTTCAACAATGATACATGGAACACATCATGAACACTTGACATAGATGGTGGTAGAGCCAATTGATATGCTACATTATCCCGTCTAGCCAATATCTCGTATGGTCCCACATACCTAGGGCATAGCTTTCCCTTCTTACCAAACCGTTTCAAATCTCCCACCGGTGATATCTTCAAGAATACTTTGTCACCCACTGCAAACTCCAGATCTCGACGTCGATTATCCGCATAGTGCTTTTGTCGAACTTGAGCTGTCTTTACTCTCTCCTTGATTTGATCAATCACTCGACAAGTTTCTTCGACAACTCTGGTACTATAATTCTTCTTTCTCCCACCTCGTTCCATAACAGAGGTGTTCGACACTTTTTCCCATAGAGTGCTTCATATGGAGCCATCTGAATTGTAGCCTGATAGCTGTTGTTATAAGCAAACTCGATAAGTGATAGTTTCTCGTCCCAAGCTCCCTTGAAGTCTAATGCACAAGCTCGGAGCATATCCTCTAAAATCTGAATAGTTCGTTCTGACTGCCCGTCCGTCTGAGGATGAAAAGCTGTACTGAACTTCAACTTCGTTCCCATAGCTTTCTGTAATCCTTCCCAGAACTTTGATGTGAAACGGGGATCTCTGTCGGATACTATACTCTCTGGGACGCCATGGAGTCTGACTATATTATCTACATATAGCTTGGCCAGCTTCTCCATGGTATACTGAGGTCTGACCGCAATAAATCGAGTTGTCTTGGTGAGTCGGTCGACTATAACCCAAACTGCATCCACTGACCTTGGTGTCAAAGGTAGGCCAGTGACGAAATCCATAGTGATACAATCCCACTTCCATGCAGGTTTCCGTAATGGCTGTAGTTAACCTGCGGGTCTCTGCCTTTCTGCTTTAACTTGTTGACAATTCAGACATTGGAACACGAAACAAGCTATATCTGCTTTCATACCCCTCCACCAATATAGTCTTCTTAAATCATGGTACATTTTGGTACTTCCTGGATGTACCGAATATGGTGTGTAGTGAGCTTCAGTCATAACTCGATCTCTGATATTGCAGTCTTCACTCTCAGGTATACATAACCGTCCACGATACCTGAGTACCTTGTCTGAATCCAAGGTAAAGTCAGGATTGCTTGTACCCTTCTCTAAATCTTCTTGCACTGTCTTGAGATGTGGATCCTGTAGGATTGCTACCTTGACTTCATCAACTAGATCCGGTGAGATCTTCAAAGTTGCGAACATCATGGTGAACTTATGAATTAAGCCTTGCTCCACTGGATCTTCTGCAGTCTCTATAATATGTTCTTCATCATTTTCTAATGAACTTGAGGCTGTAGCACACAATGCAGCATTATACTTGGCCCGGCCTTAGGTTTCGATGCCTACTTTCTGCTTAAGGCGTCAGCCACAACATTTACTTTGCCCGGATGGTACTGGATGTCACAATCATAATCTTTTAACAATTTCAGCCATCTCCTCTGTCTCATATTCAGATCCTTCTGAGTGAAAAGATAAGTTAAGCTCTTGTGATCTGACTTAATCTGAAACTTTTCACCGTACAAGTAGTGTCTCCAAGTCTTGATGGCATGTATAACTGCTGGTAGCTCCAAATCATGCGTAGGATAGTTCTTCTCATGCTCCTTTAACTGCCTTGATGCGTAAGCAATCACCTGTTCTCCTTGCATCAATACACACCCAATACCCAACCCTGAAGCATCCGTATATAAGGTAAACGGTACACTTGGTTTTGGGATGCTCAAGATAGGTGTAGAGACTAGTCTTGACTTCAAAGTCTGAAAACACTTCTCGCATTCATCTATCCATATGAATTTCTCCCCTTCTTGGTCAATCTGGTGAGTGGAACAGCGATCCTGGAGTAATCTTCCATGAATCTTCTATAATAACCAGCCAACCCAAGGAAACTACGAATCTCCGCAACAGATTTTGGTGCTTCCCATCCTACTATAGCAACTATCTTACTTGGATCAACCTTGATACCGTCTTCAGATACTACATGGCCCAAGAAAGCCACTTCCTTCAGCCAAAACTCGCACTTCTTGAACTTAGCATAAAGCTTCTCCTGTCTCAGCCGTTGTAGGGCTGCCCTCAAATGTGTTGTATGAGTCTCCATGTCCTTTGAGTAGACCAATATGTCATCGAAGAATATGATGACCGAAGTGTCTAACATATCATGAAACACTCGGTTCATTAGTTCCATGAATGACGCTGGGGCATTGGTCAACCCGAACGACATAACTAGAAACTCGTAATGCCCATACCTTGTCCTGAAAGCAGTCTTCGGAATATCTCCGACCTTGATCTTCAGTTGGTGATACCCCGATCGGAGATCAATCTTTGAGAAGACCTTTGCACCCTGTAACTGATCGAACAAATCATCGATCCTAGGCAAAGGATACCGGTTCTTGATAGTCAATTTGTTTAGTTCACGATAGTCAATGCATAGCCTTACACTTCCGTCCTTCTTCTTGACAAATAGTACAGGTGCTCCCCAAGGTGATATGCTAGGTCGTATGAAACCCTTATCCAACAATTCTTGTAACTGGGTCTTCAACTCCTTTAACTCGGTAGGGGCCATCCTGTATGGTGCTTTAGACACCGGCGCCGAACCTAGCATAAGGTCTATCACAAATTTTGTAGCCCTGTTTGGTGGTAAACCTGGGAGATCCTCTGGAAATACATCTGAAAACTCTCGTACCACATCTAGATCTTCCATCTTTGGCACCTCAGCAGTGATGTCGACTACAGATACTAGATACCCAACTCCCCTCTTCTCTAAGCATCTCTTAGCTTTTAGGGCGGAGAGAATCAGCTTCCGCTTCCTAGGTAAATTGGTCCCAGTGAAGCTATACTCCTTTTCCTTTTTGTCTGTAAGCACAAGCTTTCTTTCACCACATAATAGGATAGCTGAATGATGGCCTAGCCAATCCATTCCCAAAATGACATCAAAGTCTGCCATCTCGAGTAGTACCAAACTTGCTTCTAAGTCTCGGCCCTCAATACATACTGTACATGGCCCATAATATTTAGTCAAAGCCACTTCAACTCCTAGCAGAGAGCGAACTATCAAGCTTGGGTTCAAGTGCTTGATCGGTAACTCCATTCGCTTTTCAAAGGAAATAGAAACAAAGGAGTGTGTGGCCCCAGAGTCAAAGAGCATCTGGCAGGTATACCAGCTACATTTACAATTCCTGAAATTTTATTGTCCCTTAGTTCTACATGCTTACACATACAATGAAATAGTAAGCTAAATAGTAAGGGATAGAGTCATACCAGTGACCACATCAGGTGATGCGGCTGCCTCTTCGGTAGTGACTGCAAATACTTTTCCTTGCTGGGGAGGTTGCTTCCTAGGTAGAGTGCAGGTCCTTGCAATATGACCCACTTGCTGACAGTTGAAACATTTAATGTTCGGGTTGTGTCCAGCGAACTGTGGCACAGGTGGTGCCGTATTGTTCCTTGCAGGCACTGTAGCGGTCTGAGCCCTGTATGGGCGGAAAGACCTATTGTTACCGCCACCCGAACTCTCAATAGTGGTACTCTTCACTCCCCTGTTCTGTGCAAAGAAGTTGTCCCTCTGACTGGATTCTATCACTCTCGCAACCTGTCTAGCCTCATTATAAATTTTCTTGTCCAAACCCAATATATGCTCTCTGATGCCTCCACGCAGTCCCATGGTAAACCTACGTGTCTTGGTCTCTTCCTCTTGCATACTTGTCGGTGCGAAGAAAAATAACTCCTCGTACCTCTGCTGGTAAGCATCCACAGTCGACTGAGACTGTTGTAGATTAAGGAACTCCCTCTCCATCTGATCCCTGAAACTCTTCGGAAAATATTTATCGAAGAAGGCAACCTTGAACGCTTCCCAATCCACCTGTGTATGCTTCGTCTCCAAAAAAGCCCGTATAGAATTCCACCAAGCATTCGCATCTTCCTTCAGCATATGAGTGGCAAACAGGACCTTTTCATCCTCTGTACAAGTCATCAGTCAAAAATTCTTCTCCATTTCTGCAACCCACTGTGCTGGCCACAATGGTTTCCCTGTCTTACCTGTGAATGAAGAAGGCTTCAACTTTAGGAATCTGTCCACCGCCCGACTCAGATCGTGCTGTCCTTGTGTATTCATTCCGTACCATGGTGGTGGATACGGATAGGCTCCCTGATAAGCAGAAGACGACGGAAACTGGTGCGGTGGTGGTACATTCTAGGCTTGGCCCATTGGCCCTGGACTACCATGCATTGGCTGTGTAGTATTATTTCCTCCAGACTCAGGCGTACCTTCAGTGGGAACAGGACCCGGTGGCCTGAACATCTTCAACATCTTGCTCAGGAATGCTTTCTGCTGAGCTTGCATCTGATAGACCAGATTTGTAACAATGGTCTCAGAATTCCTGTGAGGTGGGCCAGACAAATTTATCGGTACCCTTGGAACCTGTTCTTCTTCAACTTCTGGGCTTGGTTCTCTAACATAGCTTGGTTCAACCTGTTCTTCTTCCTCGAGGCGCATCCTAGCCTGGTGACGCTTTCGGCCCCTACGACCGTTTTCGCCTACCATCTCAGCCTGTTCTGTTGGGATCTGAGAAGAAGACATATCACATGAGAACAATAGTAGTGGTGTTAGTCTTGAACAATGTAAGGTGAGACAGCCGCAAAAATAAACATTTAAATGTTACAAAATTTTTAAAATTTTTCCGAAATTTTCTGGCTTTTCTGGTGCTGACCGGTCGTAGCATACCGGTCGCCACTCTGTAGAAAGTGTTGCGACTGGTATAGTCGACCGGTCAGAATTCCATTCTGACCGAGACATAGCGGTCGCAGCCAGTCTGGGGTACCGGTCGATCGGTATATCGACTGATACGCCCAGAAAGGCTTTAAAAATCACGAAAAGTGAGAAATTTCTCACTTTTCCATTCCTTCTCTTCTCCGGTGGCGATTCTACTTTGGTTCTGAGCTTCTACAGTTCGACCGGTCACCCTAGGAGTGGTTTTCTTGCGATTCGGACTCGGCATATTGTCTCCAGGTAAGTCTCTTCTCTCTCCCTCAAGTTTTTACAAATTTTTCATATCGTCTATACCTAGAATTTTTTATTCTTCTTTGATTGAGAGATTCTAACCGTAGGAACTCTTTTCCTTCGGCTTAGAAAGGGTTTAGGGCCCCCTAAGAGAAAAAGCCCTCAACCAATTCGAGGTTCCACCAAACGGTTTTCATAAAAATCAAATTTTTATAATTTTTAACCTAGGTTTTCAAAATTTTTGAAATTTTCTTGATTTTTCTTAATTTTTCAAAATTTTCTTGTTGAATTTGCATGGGATTGGTTTGTTGAAGAGTGCGGGGGTTACGTAAGTCCTCCTCCCCAAGTTTTTGGGTGAGTTCGAGGCTTTTTCCCAATTTACTGTCGTTATGCTATCGAAATTTCGACAATTTCTAACCCTTTTTCTTCTTGTTTTCTTTTGTTTTGCAGTTTAAATGGCTCCACGACGTGCTCTTGGCAAGCATCCTCATGGCTCGAGCGTGCGTGCTCCTCAGCCACCAGCTCCACAGCTCGATGAACTGTGGTTTCGTTCTGAGGCGACACAAGCCCGTTTCCCATGGTTTGATAGCAAGAACATTGAATCTGGACGTCGAGTTAACTTGGAACAGTTGGACAGGTTCGATGTGCGAGCAGCTTTAGACGCGCTTGGGTGGGTGCCTGTCATCTCATACACAGAGACCACTTGTCCCAACCTGGTTAAGCATTTCTATGCTAACCTGGAGCTTCATGGGGATGTCAACGATCCCAATCAGGGTAGGGACTTACGCATCTCCAGCTACATCAAGGGTGTCCATATCTCCTTCGACACTCATCGGTTGGCTGACCTGCTGGGGGTACCCAATGATGGAGACCTAGTATACTGCCCTCCAAAGGTGAAGGGCTATCTGAGCGAAGACCTACGCAGAGAGATAGCAGAGCAGATCCTAAATCCTGGGGCTCCTATGAAGGCAGCTAATCTGAAGCCCCTGGCTCGAGTTTATAGCCGCATCATCCAGCACAACATTGTGCCCCAGAGCGGCCACTACAGTGAGTTATCTCAGCTCACTCAGTAAATTACTTACTGTGTCTGTACAGGGGAGCGGGTTTCTCTCCCTTACCTCGTCATCCGTACCATACATCAGGCGACCCTGGCCGATCAGGCCAGTAACCTTCCATACGGTCGTCTCATCACATCCCTTCTACGCTGCCTAGGAGTGAGCATGAGAGATGAGGTGGCTGCTGAGGACACCATGACCTCTGACATTGACTGGGATGCCATTCTGAGGATACAGATGGATAATCTGCCTGTTAGCGACGACGAGTTGGAGGCTCGCCCTTGCCCACTTAGGAGGGTAGCAACTGCAGCAGAAGCAGCAGCAGCAGCCAATGTGGCCTATGCAGTAGAGGTCGAGAGTGATGATGACGATGATAGGGCAGAGGGTGTACCAGCGCCAGCTCCACAGCCTACACCTACAGCACCACCATCTACATCTACAGCTGGACCATCTCATTCCCCCCAGACCCGCTATTAAGCATGTTCACAGAGATTAGGGACACCCAGAGGGTCATCTTAGAGTCTCAGCGAGAGATGGGTCAAGAGTTGGGACGTCTGGCTCGTAGTCTACGGGCGACACAGGACCAGGTACACTGGCTTAAGGTCGCTTACGAGCGAGATTATGACATAGCGAACCCTATTCCTTCTAGGCCCCCTACCCCATGATTGTCCCTTTTATTTTCTTCTCTTTTGACTGTTTATATAACAGGGTAACTGTCCGGTTTGTGGACTGTACCCTGTAGCACTATTTCATTTGATACTCACTTTTTCTGATTAATGAAAGTTTTTATGGTTCACCCTTGCTAGTGTATGTGCAAATGTTAAATTCCATATTTAATATAGTATATTATGCTCTTTCTTAGTCCATCTCAGGTATCAAACAATGCTTAGGGTGTGTTTGTATTAAGATTTTTAAATTTTTTTCTAACTCAGTTCATCGACTTAGTTAAGTGCAATATGGTCTATGGACAGAGCCCGAGCGCTCTGATACCAAGTTGTCACACCCCAATTCTGAACCAACTAGAATGGTGTGAGTGAACCGTCATTGAACCAACGGTTCACACCAGGATCTCGAATAGACCGTGTCCACTCATACAACCCATTGCACGTAACCACAATCAGAATATAAATAATACAGCGGAAGCCTTTAAATAGAATGAACTGAGTATCTATTGATAAATTAAATAAAATATCCATTATTCAAATCCAATCATAAAATATAACATCATTACATCTCTTTAAAAGTCAACAAAAAATAACTGAACCAAATAAATAAAATCAATCACAGGTACACGCAGAAAGGGCACTCGCATGAAGCGTCATGCTCGTCCTCTCCTGTCTGTACACCCAGAGCAGCAACATCACCATACGTCAGAGCGTTCATATAATCATCCACCGTGTAACCTGCATCAACATCTAAAATCAATGTATATACAAAGGGTGAGCTCACAACTTAGCTCAGTAAACAATCAGACAGTTTCACAATATTATGTATGAGTAACAATCATTTTATGCTGTGGTCTGGTTTAAGTTTGCAATGTGCTATAGAAAGGTTTGGCGGCCCCCGCACCTCTATACACGAGTGTGTGGCACCTCATGGATCATACCCCCATCGACCCACATGCACCCATCATGGAATAGAGATAGAGCTAAGATATCCCCGTACCTCCCCTGATGCTCTACCCATACCAGTATCTAAGCCCCTACTGGCCAGGGCTTACAAACTGGGCTCGCAACTAACCAATCCTATATGTCATCAATGTATGCTCTATCCCAGCATAGCCGTCTACGGCATAAATATAGAGCTAAGGCATCCCCGTACCTCCCCTGATACCCTATCCACAACTAACCCACTAGTATAGAACAGTACGCAGGTAGACCCTATCCCAACATGACTCCCTACGGCATAGAGATAGAGCTAAAGCATCGTGGACAAGCCAGCGTCGACCTCGAAAACCATAGTACCACATCACCATGGCCAGGCCAGCATCAACA
Organism: Protea cynaroides; assembly: GCA_028583415.1. Taxonomy (NCBI): domain Eukaryota; kingdom Viridiplantae; phylum Streptophyta; class Magnoliopsida; order Proteales; family Proteaceae; genus Protea; species Protea cynaroides. The sequence continues at coordinate 80,466,323 of CM053275.1, forward strand.
TCGGAGACCACCGTACCACGACCTTCCCCTGATGTCCCACCCGTACCAAGCATGTTAAGATATAATACTACAAAAATTGCCAGTGTGAGGAATGATCCCAGGCCCATGCCCCACTCTACACACTAACGAAAACAATCACATGCCTAACAATCACATCCTATCAATGCATGAACAATAATAATAACTGAAAGTAAATGATGGCATGTGAATATGCACAAACATCACATCATATATATTCAGGTGATTAACAAAGATTTACTGTCCATTAATTATTAGGTTTAGGTCAGATACCCTTACCTGACGCTTGTTTGTTAGCTTGCTCCACGTCGCAAGATCCAAACGAAAAGTCACAAAGTCCTACAATATTATTAGGGTTTCATTAGAATAGTTTCTTAGGGTTTACGTTGGTCGGAAAACCAACAGGATTCTAAAACTACACTCACAGAGCTGACCGGTGGCGTGTACCGGTCGCAGCTCTGTGGGGAAGACTGGCGACCGGTATGGTCAGTCGGTCCCCACAGACCAGCCCCCCGAAAGATACCGGTGGCAACATATCGGCCGCACTGTGTGTAACCGGTATAGTCGATCGGTATGTCTCCGAAAGACCATACTTGGGTTTTTCGACTGCCGTCGATCATCCTCCATGGATTTCCAGGGTTTCTCCTATCCATTCTAAGTCTGAGCTTTGAGTTAGAGTTATCTCCAACTCATTCAAGTCTAGTTTCGATGAATATCATCTCGAAACTCGAATCTAGGGTTTGACGGCAACCTAGGGTTTAATATCCAATTTAGGGTTTTAGATCAATACCTACTTTGCATGGTATTGATCCACCCCTATAACTATCCTAGAGTCATAGGGTAAGAAGAATGGTTAAAACACTTACCGTCGACTGGCGTAAAGTGAGCGTCGTCGAACAGCAATGGCGGCACCTCTTTCTTCTTCCTAGCCTCTTCTCCTTTCCAACCTCCTTCTCTTCTCTAGGGTTTGTGAAAGACAATGGAAAGGATTTGAGGAGGTTTAAGAGTGTTTATATAGGCTAGAATTAGGGTTTAGTAACCCTATTAGGATTAGGAAGGTTCAGGCATTAGGGTTTAGGAAAGTGGGACCCGTAGAGATCAAATTCTAGATCTCCATAGTCAGCTCCGGAGAGCTGACCGATCGACCGGTACCAAGACTGGTATCATCGATCGGTCAACATAAAATAATGATTATTTGACCGTCTTTGATAATGATTATTTGATTGTATTTGATCCGATTTTGTACCTGTTTGTCATCCGCTCGTCCCGTCTGGCTCGGTGATGATTGGAAGACCTGTCACGACATAAAACCAAGGTTTATACCGGGTTTACGGAGTGCGGGTCTTACAACTCTACTATACTTTAATTAATTAATACCAAATTTAGTTCAAAGTGAAATATAAATATGTTGCACTATCGTTGCAGAGAAGAACACACACACACTCTCTCTCTCTCTCTCTCTCTCTCTCTCTGTGTCTCGGCTTCTCTACTAAAGCCAATGGTGGTTGTGGTGGAGGTAGCATTATCGAAAGTGATTACTCTCCTTTCCTGCATTCCGCATCTATGAGTTCAAGGTGAGGTGGTGCACACGAGGGCTCTCTCATGATTTTCGCAAGGGTAACTGCAAGAGGGGTGATTCCTGTGAGTTTGCGCATGGCGTTTTCAAGTGGTGGCTTCATCCGATGCGCTATATCATACTCAGCCCTGCAAGGATGGACCAATTGTCTTCGTTGGGTTTGCTTCTTCGCTCATACTCCAGAACAGCTCGAGTGTTGTCACAACAAAGCCCCAAGAACCCTGCTTCATTTGATTCTTTCGATGTAGCCGGAGAATCGAAATCAGAGAAGGAAGCTCAAGAAATATTTTTATTTTTTATTTATTTATTTAACAGAAATTTTTGCTTTTTACCATGAGGGTAAAATAGACTTTTCCATTTTACCTTCAAATACTTAACTATATCGGGTGTAGGTGAAAATATTGGCAAGGTTTGGCGTCGAGTGAATTAAAGGTAAAGTTCAAGGGGGATGGGTGAAATTTTCCCTATAACTTAAATAAATTTGTTAGCATAACTATACCAAAATATAATTAAATATCCCTAATATTCAAACACATTCATTGTATAATCCTCCCAAATAAAATAACTAGTCTAAGAGACTAGCAGAAATGAACTCCAGAGACTCTAGTCTACTCGTATACATAGGAATCACACTCACACAATGGTCAATGACTCTCCCAATCAGGCACCTGCAAATCCAGGCAAGCAAGACTTGTCACCTTTAGTGAATCCACGAAATCCGACACCGTAGGTCACAACAACATCTAAAATAGAATACGTACGTGGGGTGAGCTCTTTTACACGCGCTCAGTGAGAAAATTGCAAACAAGCAAGCAATAATGCATGATTAAATATATTCAAATCAATGGTTAGGTAGAGTTTGCTAAGTGCTATGGAAAAGCCTGGCCACACTCACCAAAGCTAACCCAAGCTTTCATGCACAAGAGAGAATGGTCACTCATCTGGTGTTGCTTTAACTACCGGACGAAGCCATGCATCTCCCACTGTGTTCTAGAGATAGGGCAGAGCCTTAATGATGATGCCCCAATGAACATCACTGAAGTACCTCTTCACCCTACCTTACACCAGTACATAACTCCCTACTGACCAAGGTTACAAACATAAGGAATTTTGTCACTAACCAGTCCTATATGTCATATAAAGTACATCTATGGTCGTACCCTAACAGATATCTCAAATCATCCGTCTACTCCCCTCCTAGACGTTTTCAATTCGCTAAGGCACATGGCAATGCAAAGTAGTGTCCATGTGCTAAAATGAATCGGTAGTCCTCAACTCCGTCCCGTTCCCCATGTAGACTAAATAGACATCATGCTTTCACAATGTTAAGATATAATGCAAATGCATGAAAATAGCAAAGATATTGGATGGCATGTTATACATAACAAAATGCATCACATACAAACAAGTTTATAAAAATACACTAAAAGGAATTCAAGGGTTCCGTCCCTCACCTATAAATTTGAAAATATAAACTCTCCATACCACAAAAAACTTGACCTTGTTCATTCATGTTACACCTAAATGTAATACAATCTCATTAGGTTAATGATATGCAAGTAACCTATGAATTAGAGTCCCTCAAAGAGTGTCCGGTTTTAGTCTCCAGTTGGAGGCTAAGACCAAACCCCCATCTGATCTTGACAGGGAACCCTACTGAAAGTGTCCAGTAGTAGCTCTGGTTGCATAGTGGTGCGACCGATGTTGCTACTGAACCTTTACAGAGGCTTTCTAGATTTTTCAATGGCAGTGTCCAGTCTCACAGTAGTGCGACCCGATGTTGCGACCAGACCCTTCCAGAAGGCTGGTTTGGGATTGAGCCGTGTTCGGTTGCACGGACTTCCTTCCGGACCTCCTCTATAGAAGTCTATCAGTTGGTCACGAGGTTAAAGATTAAATGTCCATCTATGGTCCTACTCTGGGGTTCTTGCTAACCCACTATGGTTTTTCCATTCCAAGTCTAGGACTTACCCTTCTACAAGTCCCATGAACAATTCTAAGGTTTTTACTTAGTTTTTGAAATAGGTTTTCCCCTTTTTTCCATTACCCTATTGGAGAAATAGTGCACCACCATTAATGGATTGAGGGAAGAATTTCCCTCACCATTGGTTAGGGTCTTCCTTAGGTAATGTACCTCTGCTTGACCTCTGCTTGACTAAAGCTAAGATGGTATAGAACTTATCAGCAATCATGGTGATTCATCTACAATTCCTCCCTTTGCACTTCCCTTCCTTCTCTAACACTTCCCTCTAGACAGGGATGTGTCAAAGCTCCAAGGTAGGTTTTGATTTGGGTATGCATAGGAAGAAAAGGCCTAGACTATACAAGAGTCTCCCTTTCTGACTGGGACATAACCACAAAGACAAAGGGGAAACTGCCGCCACATGTCATTTTACGGGAAGTTAGAGAGATCCACTTCCTCCTAATTGAAAGGGGAAGTTAGATTGAGTGGGCCCCCATAGGATACGCAGGAAGGAAGGAAAATTACTCCTTCCTCTAAAAATGTATGACTTCCACGTGTCAAATCAAAGGGCAAGGTTTTGGGCCCGTCCAGATGCAGGGTTCGGTACCACAATACATAGGCCTCTGCAACCAAACTGTTGCAACAGGATAGAATCCGATTGTTCTCGGTCTGTCTACACGATAAATAACTACATTCTTCTTACCTGGTTTAACTAGAAATTCTACTCAGTCATTACATCAGTTCCATCTGTGGTGGGAAAACCTAGCACGAGATGAAAACCAAAGTTTGACCAGATTTTTTAGGTGTGGATTTTACAACAATCACCATGACAGAGCCACACCACTTGGAGTTAGGTAATACATTGATGAAGTCCATAGAAAATCTCTCACGGCCTCCCTGATATAGGGAGTGGTTCTAACAACCCTCTCGGTGGTTGTTTCTCCACCTTGTCTTGTTGGCACACAAATCAAGTTCTCACGTAGGCTTCTATGTCTTCCCACATTTAAGGCCCATAATATGTCGCCTCTAACAATGCCCGTGCACACCTTTGCCATGGGTAACTGACCCACTTTGTGTCGTGGCACTCACGGTTGGCGTTACGTCGTTGGTTGTTCCACTTAGGAACATAGAACCATCTCTTCTTGACATAAAGTAGGCCATCATTTTCCCAAAACCAGATTCATTGTCACACCTCAATTCTGGACTAACCAATGATGTGATGAACCATCATGAGAACTAATGGTTCAAACCAGGATCTCGTATTGACCGTGCCAACCATGTTAAACCAAAACACATTTCACATCAATCAGAGATATTAAAGTAAATAGCGAAAGTCTTATTAATAATGAACTGAGTGTCTACAATGATAAGTAAATAATAAACCAGTTATCTCCAAGTAACCAAAACATAATTAATACCTATTACAAATATCAAAATATAAAAATTAACCACTAAGCATAAACATAGTTGAAACACTTGCTTGACGAGTCATATTCGTCATCTATAGCTTACTCGTTCATAGCCGCCACATGTCCAAATGCTGACACCTTCATGTAGCCTTTAACGGTATTACCTGCATCATTGGAAACTAAAAAAAATGGTACCGTGGGTGAGCTCACAACCTATCCTAGTGAGAAAAATAAAACAATACAACAAACATATGCATGCATTCAATTCATACCTTTGGTCTGGTTTTAAGTTTACAATGTGCTATAGAAAGGATTGGTGGCCACCGCATCCCTATACACGAGTGTGTGAATTCTCCTAATGGATAAAAAACCATTGTCATCCCATATGCACCTACCATGGAAGAGATTAAGTTAAAGTGTCCGGATCATAACACCTTCTGTCACACCCCAATTCCGTACTGTTCAGAATGGTGTGTGACAACTTGGTATCAGAGCTCTCATGCCATGTCTATTAAACCGGTATACTTCCACAAAAGTTTGTGAACTGAGTTAAGAAAAATTTAAAAATTGTAATAAAAACACACTGTAAGCACCTGTGTTGTTTGAGACAAAAATTAAGAAAGAGAATAATGCACATATAAAGGGAGAAACAAGTTTTATATACATCAAACTAAAGCAAGTTTATATACATATCCAAAGCAGAGTACAGTCCACAACCCGGACAGTTACTCTGTAATACAAAAGAAGAATAAAAAGAAAAATACATCATGAAGCTGGAGGTGATGGGGGAGGCGGTGCCTCGCGGTCTCTGTCATAGTCCTCTGCATAGACCCTAGTCAACCAGGCTACCTGAGTCTGGGTCGTCTAGAGACTAGCCGTCAATGCAGCCATCCGTTGGTCAGACGCACGATGAGCATCCATGAGCTCTCCCACTCTCAGATCCATCGCTCGCTGAGCCTCCCTGATCTCATGTAGTAATCCCATCACATCCTCACATGGTGGGCGTGAAGGAACAGCCATACGTGAAGGAGTCCGAGATGGACCAGCTCTAGTAGAATGTAGAGGTGATGGAGGAGGTATGGAGTCTACATCCATGTACATACGATCCTCATCCCCAGTATCACCCCCATGAACCCCTGCTTCAGCTGCTGCTGCTGCTGCCTCAGCATCTGCCACCTCAACCCGAGTACGAGGACGCACTAGAACGTTCCTCTCATCATCATTGGCCTGAGCATCCCGCATGCCCATCCTACAGATAGCCTCCCAGTCTAGCACTGATGAGAAAGTCTTCTCCTGAATCTTTTCATCTACTAAATCAATCCCTAGGCGGGTAAGCAGTGTAGTGATCAGGCGTCCATAGGGCAGGTTGCCTATCTGACCAGGCAACGTAGCACAGATCATTGTCCTCATAATAATATATGGGAGGCAGACAGGCTGCCTAGTGCAGATAAAGTAAAGTAAGTACTGGGTCAACTAGGAGATCCTCTCGTAATGTCCACTCTGGGATATCAGGTTATGCTGGATGATCTTACAGTACACCCGAGGCTCTGGACGTAGGTTGAGCTCTTTCATCTCCTAGCGATCCTCTCTGATAAGCTGACGGTCTATCTCAGCCCGCATCTCCAAGGAAAAGAACTGAGGCTCTCTGGGAGCATAGTACACTAAAGGGCCGTCATGTGATATGCCCAAGAGGTCCGCTAACTGCTGGCAGTCAAAGAAACCTCTACTCCTTTGACGTAGCTCGTGATCCTGAGCTCCCTACCCCTCTCAGTGTCATTGTGATCTCCCACCACCTGGAGATTACAATAGAACTGTCTCACCAGATCCGGATGGGTACATGCGTCGTAGGTAATCACGGGAAGCCAGCCCATGTCACCAAATGCTATCTCCACGTCGAACAAGGCTAGACTAGCCAAGTCCACACGACGACCTCCCTCTACCTTCTTACGAGCGTAGCGAGCATACTGAGCCTTGGCCTCGTTAGAGTGGAAACGAACTGGGTCGTGAACCCTAGGTACTTTGGTACGAGCTATATTATCTGCCAAAACAAAGAAAGACAAATAATAGATTAGTAATGGTGAAAAACCCAAATGTTTCGGCACTATAATGGCATAAACTGGTCAAAAGCCTCACTTTTCACCCAACCACTTGGGCAGGAGGACTTACATAGGTTCCAAACCATCTTGCAAAGTTTATACATTTGGAAATTAAATCTAGAAAGATTGAATTTGAAGAAATTTCAATAAATTTGAAAAATCTCAAAAATTAGGTCAAAATTAGAAATTTTCAAGTTTCTCGATAACCAACCGATGAAACTTGAATATTTTTGAGGGATTTCGTCCATTGGGTGACCAACAGCAAAAGCCCCCAATAAAAATCAAATTTTTATGGTTAGAAAAATTTTAATTTGAAAAAAATGATATAATTGGGCAAAACCGTAGTTAGGAAACCTTAAAAACATGAAACAGTAGAGAACACACCTGAAGAGAAGGAATGAGAGTCTCAAATGTCTGATAGAATCACCAAATGGGTCGGGGTCGTCACTGTAGCAACTCAGAGGAATGAGTTCAGTTGGAAGGTAGGAGAAAGAATGAGAAATGAATCCAAAATCGGGTTTAAAAACCTGATTCTGGGTCCTAGGGTCGCATAATTTGACCAAAACATGCGACCCTACCTCCGACCCCCTCATCGACCCTAGCCTCTCGGTGATCTAACAGAGAACTAGGGGTCGACCCTAGGGTTAGACATATACCAACCCTACCTTCGACCCTAGGCTCTCAGTAAGTTGACAGTGATTCTCAGGGTCGCATACCCTAGGGTCGCATAAGGATCGACCCTATGATGAAAAATACAGTATTTTTAACAGAATGATCTGAAAAATTTGAAAATGATATTGATTAGTTGGATTTTTGACTGGAGAACAATTATACTTAGTTCCTTACATGTGCTATGATTACTCACAGGCACTACCATCATCAGAACGGAAAAATGGCTGGGCGAAGAGTGACCAGGGAAAGCTGAAACTCTATTCCACCACCACCACCTGTGGAGGAAGACAGCCATATACGTCCTGAAACACAGGAGAATCTGAACACGGCACCGTCCGTAGTTAATGGTCAGACAAATCCTACCAATCTGCCAGCTCCACCTACAGACCTGGCTACAGCTGTAATAAACTTGGCACAACAGCTGCAGCAAATATAATAGGTACAAGCTATTATGCAAGCTGCCATAGGCATGGCTTTTCCAGCTGCACAGATGACACCGATGCCAGCAGGACAGGCAAGCACAGTACTAGGGGGAAGTAATACGGTACCCCATGCACCTCAAACTCCCATCATGCAGGCTCAAGTGCAGAACCCTGAAGTAGCTCAAGGTGGTTGTCAGTACCAACCACCTATGTATGGGGCCTATGTTCCTCATCAACTGGACCACTCCAGACTAGTTGAGTGTTTTCTAAAGATGAAGCCCAAGGAGTATAATGGTACGCCAGCTGATCCTTTGTGGCCAGCACACTGGATTGATGAGATGGAGAGGAATTTTATGATGATGACGGTGAATGAAGAGGAGAAAGTGTTGTGCGCAACATTCATGCTGAATGGTGATGCACACCACTGGTGGAAGTCCACACGGACTTACCTGTTAACAAAGCACACCCAACTGACCTGGGGTATATACAAAGAGGCATTCTTTGAGAAGTACTTTCCTAGAAGTTTTAAAGATTCTATGGAGAGAGAGTTCCTGAGTTTGTATCAGGGGCAAATGACTGTGGATGCATATCAACAGCATTATGAGGAGCTGTTCTTCTTTGCACCCTCCAGCATGCAAGAGGAAAACAAAAAGATTTGAAGGTTCGTCATGGGACTCAGGGAAAGCATTCGTGAACATGTTCTGGGACTTGAGAAAAAAGTCTACAATGAAGCTGTACAAATTGCTCGCGTGATAGAGTCGAGCCAGAAAGAGAGCTATTTTGCTCAAAATAGGGGTATTAAAAGGCCAAATGGAAATTCTTACAACGGAGGAAACACCAAGACATTCAAACCCTTCCGTACTCAAGGCTTCAATGCTGCAGCCAAGACCACTTCAGCAGCCCCACCACAACCAAAGAAAAACGGTGAAGGAATAAGATGTTTTAACTGCAATCAAGTAGGGCATATCTCAAGAGAGTGTACTAAGCCCAGAAAACAACTACAGCAAGGGAGAGTTTGCGCTGTTACCTTTGAGGATGCTGCCGCATTGCCTGATGTGGTCACCAGTATGACCTGAACCTTTTCATTTTGTGTTACATTGTATGAGCATGTAGACTAAATTAAAACAAATCACAGGTATCTTATCTATTAATGGAATTCCTACCAGAGTACTCTTTGATTCTGGAGCTACTTATTCTTTTATATCTGTGTCATTTGGAAAGAAGCTAAATCTACCCCTCAAATCTTTAGACTACAAACTGCTTGTACGATCACCGATGGGATTAGAAGTGAAACTAGAAAAAGGTTATGGACCATGTCTAGTTCTTATTGATGAGAAAACTTTGGATGCAACCTTGATTCAACTCGAGATGGCAGACTTTGACGTCATCTTGGGAATGGACTGGTTAGCTCGACATTCTGTAAATCTATTATGTGCCGAAAAGAAGCTGACATTTAATGACAAGGAAGGAGCAGAGTTTAGTTTTGTGGGAACCAAACTTCCCCGTAAACGAAAACTCATCCTCTCTGCATTAAAGGCTAGGAAATGCCTCGAGAAAGGAGGAGTTGGGTATCTAGTCTCAGTGGTCGTCCTCACCAAGGAAGCACCACGAATGGAGGATATTGATGTCGTGCGTGACTTTCCAGATGTATTTCCTGAAGAACTACCAGGACTACCACCCGACCGAGTTACAGAGTTTGTTATAGATCTGATACCCTGAGCCGCACCAGTATCTAAAACACCTTATCGAATGGCTCCTACTGAACTAAAGGAATTAAAAGTACAGTTACAAGAACTACTGGACAAGGGTTACATCAGACCTACCATATCACCATGGGGAGCGCCAGTATTATTCGTAAAAAGAAGGACTATCACACCGCAATTCTGCACCATTCAGAACGGTGTGATGAACCGCTAATAAACCAACGGTTCAACCAGGATCTCTAATAGGCTGTGTCCATTGAAACTAAAACCATACACATCCACAACCATAATCAGAATAAATACACAATAGCGAAAGTTTTGATAATAAATGAACTGAGGAATCTAGCTGTGATAATCATAAATAAAGTATCAAATTATGTTATATCAACTGAGACATAAGTAAATAAAATATCAATTACATTCCTTAATAATTCAAATCAAAATCTAATCGAAAACACATGCGTTGCACTCGCATGAAGAGTCATGCGTTTCCACTAAGTCTTCAGCTTCCATCGCAGCGATGTGCCCGTACGCATAAACATTCATATAGTCTTCCACCGTGGTACCTGCATCATCAACTAAATATATTCGAAGTCGAAAGGGTGAGCACACATCACAGCTTAGTGAGCAAACAAAACAATGCAACAAACATATGCATGCATTCAATTCATATCTATGGTTTGGTTTATAAGTTTGCAATGTGCTATAGAAAGGTTCGGTGGCCGCCTCACCTCTATACACGAGTGTGTGAATCCGCCCAATGAGTATCTGTACTGTCGTCCCACATGCACCCACCATAGACAATATACATCCCATGAAAACGACATGGCTGTACCGATTGCCCATACCAACACGTAAGCCCCTGCTGGCGAGGGCTTGCAAACTGGGCTCGCAACTAACCAATCCTAATGTCAAACAGTGTATCCAAGGCCTCACCCCAGCATCCCTCAATACATCCATATAGATAGAGCTAACGCCCCCCGACAGAGTCGAAGACTACAAGGTCCGAGACCACCTCCCCTGATACCCTACGACGTAATAGTTCTGCTAAGGTAATGGCAATATGACGATGTCAGTGGACATGACTTGAGTAGAACCATGGCACAATATACACCCCATGAAAATGGCATGGCTGTACCAGTTGATACCATCCCCTACCCGCACCATGTACAGTAACCACATACATACATTCACATGCCTATTCCTAGCATCATCATCATCTTCATGTTATAAATAAACAGAATTAAATATGCATGAACAGTAATAACAGGAATATTGGATGACATATTGAATGCACATACAAGCATACACGCATAAAATCAGTCATGGCATTGGACTCAAGAAATAAAAATAGTTTATTATTAGTCAATTAGTTTAGGTCTTGTTCCCTCACCTTTGCTTGAGTGTTGATCCTCTTTCAAGCTTTAAAACCACTTTTATATCAATAGAAAAACCTAACAAGTCGATAGATTTTGGTTAGAAGTCATTCCGGCATCATTAGGCTTGTTTTTAAGCACGGGTCGCAGGGTGGGTCGCAGGTAGGGTAGCAGTCTACATCGACCCCCAGGGTAGGGTCGATGCTAGGGTCGGATGTTCCATCGACCCTGGGTGCGACCACCCCTATTCTGGACTTCCCGAATACTGGGGGTCGATCTTGTGGTCTGGTTGGTTCGATTCCCAATCGACCCCACGTGCAACCCCCCGTGGGTTGAGTCGAGATTTTCATTCTACAGTCCATTCCTTTACGTTTGGGTCCTATGGCTTACTTCCACAATCCATTCTAGGCTTGTTCTATGGCTTAGAACACTAGGTTTCTTCCTTACCTTGTCTACCATGATTTCTCCATGGATTTCATCGAAATCTTCCCATGGGTGTATGATTTGGGTTTCTCCTAGACCGTACTCTCTTCATAAACTATTCTAAGGTCTTAGATTATCAAATAGAAAGCTTGCCCATACCTTAGGTTTGCTGAGATTCAAAGATTTCTCTGAATTCTTTAATTCGGTCCTCTTCTCCAACTTTTCTTCTCTTCTTCTTCTCTTCTCTTTCTCTCACTCTCAATTAGGGTTTCAAAAGGAGTGAAAGAGGCTTAGGGACGTCTTATTTGTAGAGTAGAATCTCTAAAAATAAGTCCCATTGAGTTCAGGAAGGAATCCCATTGAAATTTGAAAAGTTTCCTATTTACGATTTCTGTCAGCAAACAGGGGGTCGATGAGGGGGTCGGAGATCCCGTCGACCCTCAGTTCCTATGTTGTCCGACCCCCAGTGAAAAATCAGGGGTCTAACTTTTATGTGAGGGGGGTTGACCCTGCCTACCTAGGTATGCGATCCTACCCTCCCATTCACTGTTTTTGGGTAAGTTTAGTACCTGGTTTTGCCATTTCCTTACGCACTTGGTCCATTTGGCTCGACCATGATGGGTAGACCTGGTACAAGGTGGTAAGTCCGATTAGTTCGATACGGGTCTTACAAGAATGATAGTGTTCGACTGTGTATACACTACTGGGAACTGAATAAACTGACAATCAAGAATCAGTACCCATTGCTTCGGATCGATGATCTGTTCGATCAGTTGCAAGGTGCCAAGGTGTTCTCCAAGATCGATCTGCAGTCAGGATACCATCAGTTGAAGATTAAGGCTGGTAATATTCCCAAGACAGCATTCAGGACAAGATATGGACATTATGAATTTTTGGTCATGTCTTTTGGATTGACGAACGCACCAGCAATTTTTATGGAAGTTATGAATCGGGTATTCCATGATATGTTGGATACGTCGGTCATCGTATTTATTGATGATATATTGGTCTACTCCAAGGACAAGAAAACTCATATTATGAATCTAAGAGCCGCTCTGCAGCCGTTATGGGAAGAGAAGCTTTACGCCAAATTTACAAACTGTGAGTTTTGGCTAAATGAAGTCGCCTTCCTAGGCCATGTTGTATCCGCTGAAGGGATTAAGGTGGATCCTAGCAAGATTGAAGCCATTGTAAAGTGGGAAGCACCGAAGAGCATTGCAGAAATTAGAAATTTCCTAGGTTTAGCTGGGTATTATCGATAATTTGTGGAAGACTATTCCCGAATTGCCGTACCTCTCACCAGTTTGACTAAGAAGGGCAAAAAGTTTGTTTGGACTGATAAATGTGAGCAGAGTTTTCAAACATTGAAGGCTAGATTGATATTTACTTCGGTCTTGACTATTCCTATACCAGGACAGCCATTTATTTTGTACACTGATGCGTCAGGATTGGGTTTAGGATGTGTACTTATGCAAGGAGAACAAGTAATTGCATATGCCTCAAGACAACTGAAGACACTTGAGAAGAACTATCCCACTCATGACTTGGAATTAGCGGCAGTGGTACATGCTATCAAGATATGGAGACATTACTTGTACGGAGAGAAATTTCTGATTAAATCAGATCATAAGAGTCTCACTTATCTCTTTAACCAGAAGGAGCTGAATATGAGACAAAGAAGATGGCTAGAACTATTAAAAGACTATGATTGTGTTATCTAGTATCATCCGGGGAAAGCTAATGTGGTTGCTGACGCGCTGAGTAGAAAAGCGATGATAAAATCTCAAGGTGAGGTTAACACAACTGCCATAATGTGTACTACTGGAAAAGTGTTCAATTATGGTAATGAGCAGTTTATGATAGATGCACCGGGTGAAACAACCAACCAAGGGTTTATTCATCGGTTTGAAAATATGTTCGCCACAATGAAGATTGTACTTGATATAATTGAGGAAGTGAAAGCCGCCATTAAATCAGACCCTTATCTGAGAACGGTACAAGAAGACATCGAAAAAGGTAGGACTATTCCCAAGTTTACCTTAGATGATGAAAAGGTACTGAAGTACAAAGGAAGAATATGTGTACCTGAAATAGAAAATTTAGACATTAGACACCAACTAATAAAAGAAGCCCACACCACTGTCTATTCGATATATCCTAGAAGTATAAAAATGTATCATGATCTAAAGAAATTATATTGGTGGAGAAGAATGAAAGTAGATGTAGCTAAGTTCGTATCTCAATGCCTAAACTGTCAGAGGGTGAAGGCTGAACAACAAAAACCTGCAGGAATGTTACAACCGTTATCGGAACCAGCATGGAAATGAGACTGCATCACTATGGGCTTCGTCACTGGGTTACCATTGACTTCCCGAGTAGTTGACGCGGTTTGGATGATTATAGACCGCCTGACTAAAATAACTCGATTTATAGCTATACGACCTCAGTAAACACTGGAGAGGTTAGCTAAGTTGTATGTGGATAATATTGTCAGATTACATGGTATACCCGAAAGCATTGTGTCCGACAGAGATCCATGATTTACTTCAAAGTTTTGAAAAGGATTGCAAAAGGCTATGGGTACAACATTGAAGTTTAGTACTGAATTCCATCCTCAGACAGACGGACAGTCGGAGTGTACCATTCAGATTTTAGAAGAATGCTCCGAGCCTGTGTAATCAATTTTAAAGGATCATGGGATGAAAAATTACCATTGATCGAGTTCGCTTATAACAACAGCTATCAGACTACTATACAGATGTCACCCGATGAAGCACTGTATGGTAGGAAGTGTCGAACACCTTTGTTTCGGAATGAAGTTGGAGAACGTAGCATTGTTGGACCAGAATTTGTTGAGGAAACATGTCAAGTAGTCGACATTATCAAGGAAAGAGTAAGAACGGCTCAGAATCGTCAGAAACAGTATGCAGATACTCGATGCCGAGACCTTGAATTTGCCGTATGTGATAAGGTATTTCTGAAAGTTTCACCTATGCGAGGTTTGAAACGGTTCAGACAGAAAGGGAAATTAAGTCCGAGATATGTCGGGCCATATGAGATTCTAGCCAAACGTGGAAAAGTAGCTTACCAGTTAGCACTACCACCATCTATGTCAAGTGTGCATGATGTATTCCATGTTTCATTATTGAAGAAGTACATCAGAGATCCAACGCACGTTTTGATAGTGGATCCACCTGATTTGAATGATGATTTGACATTCGAAGTAACACCATATGAAATCACCAGCCGAAAGGTTCAACGACTACGCAACCGTGACATCTATTATGTTAAAGTCACCTGGAGAAGCCGAGATATAGAAGAAATCACATGGGAAGAAGAGAATGCTATGCGAAAGCAATACCCTCATCTTTTTGACTCAAAAGGTATGTACCAATTTCGAGGATGAAATTTTAATAAGAAGGGGGGAGTTGTAAGACCCGTACCAAACTAATCGGTCTTACCACGTTGTATCAGGTCTACCTATCATGGTCGAGCCACATGGACCAAGTACGTGAAGGAAATTACAAGACCAGGTATGAAATTGACCCAAAAATAGTAAAATAGAGGGTAGGGTTGCATGCCTAAATAGGTAGGGTCGACCCCACCTCAGCAGGGTCCAACCCATGACTTTTTAGTCCTAGGGTCGGATGACTTGAGACCCTAGGGTCGATGGGTCCTACGACCCTAGCATCGACCCTAGGATGACAGACAGAAATCAAAAATTAGAAAACTTTCCTGATTCAAAGGGAACCTTTCCTAAACTCATTGGGATGGATTTTGGGAGGTTTTTCTCTATAAATAGGATGTCCCTTAGCATCTTTCACTCCTTTGAAACCCTAATTGAAAGTGAGAGAAAGAGAAGAGAAGGAAGAGAAGGAGAAGAAAAGGAATGTTGGAGAAGAAGGCTAAGGAGAAGAAATTCAGAGGAATCTCTGAATCTCAACAAGTCTAAGGTATGAAAAGATTCTCCATGAATTGTGTAAGACTCTAGAATAGTTTATAAAGAGGGTAGGATCTAGGAGAAACCCAAATCATCCATCCATGGGTAAATTCCAATGGAATCCATGGAGGGAATCATTGTAAACAAAGTAAAGTGAGTAACTTGGAGTTTTGAGCCATAGAACAGTCGTAGAATGGACCATGAAAGTAAGCCAAAGGATCCAAACATGGAAGAATGGACTGTAGGATGAAAGGTCGACTCAAACTACGTGTGGTTGCACATAGGGTCGATTGGTAACCGATCCTACCAGACCACATAATCAACCCCAATCTCTCGGGAAGTCCAGGGAGGCTGTGGTAGCACCTAGGGTCGATGGATAACCGACCCTATGATCGACCCTACCCCTGGGGTCGCAGAAAGTTGCTACCCTACCTGCGACCCAACCTTCGACCCTAGCAGTATAGCAAGCTTAAAACTGTTGGAATTAATTCTAATTAAAATCTATCGACTTGTTAGGTTTTCCTAGTGATATAAAAGTGATTCTTAAAGCTTGAAAGAGGATCTACACTCAAGCAAAGGTGAGGGAACAAAACCTAAACTACTTGGCTAATAATAAACTGTTTCTATTTATTGAGTCCAAAGCCATGACTGATTCTATGCGTGTATGCTTGTAATGTGCATTCAACATGTCATCCAATATTCCTGCTATTAATGTTCATGCATATTTAATTCAGTTTATTTATAACATGACGATGATGATGATGCTAGGAATAGGCATGTGAATGTATGTGTGTGGTTAGTATGCTTGATGCGAGTGGGGCATCAGGGGGAGGACGTGACATTGTGGTATGTCCTGGTCACCAGACTCTAGCTCTATCTCTACTCAAGTCTTGTCCACTAACATCGTCGTATCGCCATTACCGTAGCAGAGCTATTACGTCGTAGGGCATCAGGGGAGGTGGTCTCGGACTGTGTAGTCTCTGACTCTATCGGGGGGCCTTAGCTCTATCTCTATGGACGTATTGAGAGATGCTGGGGTGAGGCCTTGGATACACTATTTGACATTAGGATTGGTTAGTTGCGAGCCCAGTTTGCAAGCCCTCGCCAATAGGGGCTTATGTGTTGTTATGGGCAGTCGGTACAGCAATGCCATTTTCATTGGGTGTATACTTGTCCATGGTGGGTGCATGTGGGACAGCAATGTCGATATTCATTGGGCGGCTTCACTTACTCGTGTATAGAGGTGAGGCGGCCACCGAACCTTTCTATAGCACATTGCAAACTTATATACCAGACCACAGATATGAATTGAATGCATGCATATGTTTGTTGCATTGTTTTGTTTGCTCACTGAGCTGTGATATGTGCTCACCCTTTTTGAATTCAAATATTTTTAGTTGATGATGCAGGTACGACTGTGGAAGATTATATGAATGATCCCGCATACAGGTATGTTGCGGCGATGGACGCAGAAGATATAGTGGAGACACATGACTCGTCATGCGAGTGCAACTCATGCGTTTTCGATTAGATTTTTATTTGGATTATTAAAGAAATATAATTGAATATTTTATTTACCTATGTCTCAGTCAATGCAAGATAATTGGATATTTTATTTATGATTATCACATTTAGATTCTCAGTTCATTTAATATTAAGACTTTCGCTATTGTATATTTACTCTGATTATGGTTGTGGATGTGTATGGTTTAAGCAAACAGACACAGCCTATTTGAGATCCTGGTTGAACCATTGGTTAATTAGCGGTTCATCACACCATTCTGAACAGTGCAGAATCGAGGTGTGACACCTTTAGACACTTCCCCTGATGCCCTAACCATACCAACACGTAATCCCCTGCTAGCGAGGGCTTGCAAACTGGGCTCACAACTAACCAATCTTAATGCCATCCAATGTATCCAAGGCCTCACCCCAACATCCCTCAATACGTCCATAGAAATAGAGCTAAGGCCCCCCGACAAAGTCAGTGACCACACGGTTTGAGACCACCTCCCCTGATGCCCTACGATGTAATAGTTCAGCTAAGATAATGACCATACGACGATGTCAGTGGGCAAGACTTGAGTAGAGATAGAGATAGAGTCTGGTGATCAGGCTGAACCACAATGCCACGTCCTCCCCCTAATGCTCCACTCGCATCCAGCATACTAACCACACACATAATCACATGCCTATTCCTAGCATCATCATCATCATATTATAAATAGACAGAAATAAATATGCATGAGCAGAATATAACATTAATATTGGATGATATGTGAGATGCACATTACAAGCACACAAGCATAGAATCATTCATGGCATTGGACTCAATAAAATAAAACAGTTTGTTATTATCCAATTAGTTTGGTCTTGTTCCCTCACCTTTGATGATGTTTGTTCCTCTTCCAAGCTTTGGAAATCACTTTAAATCCATTGGGAACCTAAATAATTAATGTATTTTAGTTAGGGTTCGATTGTATCAAGTTATAGTAGTCGAAGACCTTATTTGGTCTCAAAATATACTTCTTGTTAACGTATGGTCGACCACTGTGGTCAACCCTATGGTCTCAACATATGCAACCATACGACGTACAGTCGATCCTATGGTCGCACTACATGTGACCGTACGTGCGACTACACATTTTCTGGGAACTTCCTGAATAGTTGTGGTGACACACTGGTCACCCTATGGTCGACCATAGCTGCGACCATACAAGTTTGGTCTGATTCTTACTTCCAATACGAGTTCCTCATCTGGGCTCAATAATAAGGTTCCTCCTATGATCAGTCTATGTCATTAAATCACAGTTTTTCCCTCATCCGTTATCCCTAAACTATTCTCTATGGTTTCCCATAGAAAACCTATAACCAAAATCATTGTATTAGGTTCCACATATCAACTTGAAAAGAACCAATTCTATCTGATCTACCATACAAAGTCAACTCCATACCTTAAGCTTGCTGTAGAGAGATAGAACACTTCTCTGCAAAAACCTTCTGCTCAGCCTTCTTCTCCAAATCTCCTTCTCCTTTACTTTCTCTTCCTATCTCTCTTTCTCTCTTAGGTTTAGAGTTTTAATTTGGGTTCTAAAAGAGCGAGAGATGCTAAGGGACGTCCTTTATATAGAGAAAAACCTCCATATAGAGTCATCTTTCAATTAGGAAAGAGTCCGCCTCAAATTAGGAAAGTTTCCTAAGCAAGGAGTCGGTTCTGGATTCATACAGTCGGTCGTACGGTATCATACAGTCGGTCGTACGGTAGCATAATCCATTGACCATACAACCAAAACATGCGACCATAAGTTGTACGGTCACAACTTAGTCAACCATAGCCCTTAAAAATGAGACCATATGTCCAAAATTTACTGGTTTTTTGTTTTTGACTGGTTACTTCCATACAAACTTTAACAGTCAACCACACCAACTAAATTTGACTTGTTACTTACCTCATCTTGTGGTTTCTTCATACAATTGGTTCACTTGAGTATATTATGATGGGAAGACTGGTCACGACACAAGAATGTAAGGTTAGACCGGGTTCGTGGCATGCGGGTCTTACAGTCTTGCCCTCTCGTACAAGGGCGATCAAGCTTTTAACTATAAAATCATGCTCAAGACCTACCCTGATCAAATCCAAGAGTAGCCCTTCTAGTTGGGTAAGAGAGGCCAACTCCACCTTCCCGCTCAGCACATTTGCCACATCATTGGCTTTGTCAAGCTTACACTTGAAGGCAAAGTCAAACTCTACCAAGAAGTCTTGCTATTTAGCATGTTTTAAAACTTAGTTTTTTTTGTGTTTGGAAGTACCTAGTGGCAACATTGTCTGTCTTCACCACGAACCCCGAACCAAGTAGATAATGGTGCCTCATTCGTAGATAATGCACCACCTCTATCATCTCGATCTTGTGGATTGTATTGCACCGCCCTATGTTATTGAGATTGCAGATCTCATAGGCAATGGGATATCCTTCTTGCATTAACACCCCTCCAATAGCAAAGGCAGAGGCATCCATGTGCACCTCGAACGACTTGCCATTGTCGAACAAGGAAAATATAGTTCCTCCATCACTGCTTTCTTTAGGTCCTCAAAAGCATGTCAGCATACATCCAACCATTGTTACACCTTGTTTTTCTTGAGAAGATCCGTCATGGGGGGGCTGCTTGTGCAGAATATCCTTTAATGAACCTCTAATAATAGTTCAATAAGCGAAGGATAGGATCGCAGCTCAATGACCTTAGTAGAAACTCCCCTATTTGATTCCCCGCACCTTGCTATCGTCCATTGCCAGCATTCCTCCCCCAATCTTGTGGCCGAGGAACATCACATCCTCTTTATCATCCAAGTAAACATCCATGAACTTGTCAAGGTAAGGGTGGAAGAGCTTGTTCATGAGCATACAAAACGTAATCGATGCATTGGTAAGGCCAAAGGACATGAACAAGAACTCATACTGTCACACCCCAATTCTGGTCAAACCAGACGTGTGATTGAACCGTCAGTGAACCAATGGCTCAAGTCAAGATCACATAGGACCGTGCCAACAATCAAACCATTACATCAAAACCAAAATCAGTGTTGATAATAAATAATAGAATTTGTATTAATAGTGAACTGAGAGTCTACAGTGAGAAATAGTAATTATCCAATTATCTCAATATTAATTAAAACATAATAAATATCCTTACAAGTTCTTAATAAAAAATACAGGAATAAATCTAAAGGTAGACACAATGGAAACACTTGCATGAAGAATCATGTTGGTCCTCCATCAGTTGCACATTCATATGACGGCACATTGATATAATCTTCTACAGTAATACTTGCATCATCAACTAAAAAGAAAACGATATCGTGGGGTGAGCTCACAACTTAGCTCAGTGAGAAGAACAATACAACAAGCATATGCATGATGTATCATTTAACTCTTTAGTCTGGTTTAAGTTTGCAATGTACTATGGTAAGGATAGGTGGCCACCACACCTCTATACACAAGAGTGTGAGCATACTCACCGGTCAGGCACCCACCAAAATTGATGTCACCCCACAACACTCACTACAGAATAGAGATAGAGCTATAGCCTAATAGATCACATACTGCCAACACCCCACCTGATACTCTACCCCATACCAGTACGTATGCCCATATTGACGAGGGCTTGTAAACTAGGTCTGTCACTAACCAACCCTAGATGTCATCAAAGTGTATCCAAAGTCTTACTCCAGTATCCTTTAATATGACACAGAGATAAGTTAGAGTCTGTTGGCAGAGCTACGGCCTACACCGCGATCACTCTCCCTAATACTTTACGACATACTAAGTCCGCTAAGGTAATAGTGATACGATGATGTCAGTGCAGTAAATGATTTGAGGTTACCACCTCTGCCCACTCAACACACCAACCATATACAAACACATACCTATCCTCAACATTATCAGCATAAAAAATATAATTAAATATGCATGAACAATATAAACAGTGATTGGATGACATGTTATATGCATAAATAATAGAACATCAAAATAAGCAATAAACAGGGTAGCTTGTTATTAACCAATTAGTTTAGGTCTTGTCCCTCACCTGTTGGTGTTTGTTGAGTTTCTTTAAGACCTTAAAATCACCTTTGCTTGAGTACAAATCCTATAAGATTATTAGAATTTGGTTAGGGTTCCATTCTAATAACTTTTAGTGATTAGACTCACTGTTCGATTTGGCATTTCAGCCTTTGAAACATTGTCCGATCGACTGTTCGACACTGTATAATGTGCAACCGGACAACAGACATGACAACCTTGAGATACTTCCTGAGAGTATCCGATCGTCTGTTCGGTCCCTCTCTGGGTGCTTCCAGACGACACAGAACGGATAACCTATGAAGCGTTCTCCAGGCTGTCTTCCAGTCGGATCTCCTTCAGAGTCGATTCTTCGAATTCTTCCTAGGATTCGTCCTACACCATTCTAAGATAAAAAATATATTAGGGTTAGGGTTTCACTATAACCCTAGATCTATACAACCCTAATAGTGGTGAAATCAGATCACTATCTCTACTAATTGTGAGTTTAGGCTCAGGCACACTCTAACGTATTCACAATAATGAAAGGACTTACCATTGGTCTCTCAATAAAGATAGTTGGAAACCGACGGTGAGTTCTTTCTTCTCCTTTTTCCTTCTCCCAACCTTCCTCTCAAGTCTCTCTCTCACTTTTAGGGTTTGTGAGTAATCAAAAAAGTGAGAGAAAGTGAAGGGACATCCTCTATATAGAGGGAAAACTTCCATACAAAGTCATCTCCCAATAAGGAGAGTAGTTTCCCAAATTTAGAAAACTTCTCTAAACTCGGAGTCCTATTCTTGGTTTGACCAGTTGCTTGATCGGTTTCCTAATTAGTAGACCAGACAAACTAGATTGTCTGATAGGATAAGGTTTGAGTCGACAGTTTTCCATACCTGGCTTTATGGTCCATCATCTGGTTGGTTCGTCTAACCCAGTTATGATGGAAAAACCTGTCACGACACATTAACCAGATTAGACCAGGTTAATGGAGTACGGATCTAACATATACTGTCACACCCCAATTCTGGACTAACCAGAATAGTGTGATGAACCATAAATAAACCAATAGTTTAACCAGGATCTCCGTTAGGTCGTACCCACCATATTAACCACACACACCTTCCACAGAAATAATCAGAGATAAATAACAAATAAACGAAAGTCTTATAGATAATGAACTGAGTGTCTAACAATGATATGATAATTATTTAATCTAATTATTTTCCAAAAACTCAAGACATAAAGGTAAATAATCTGTTACATGTTCTAATAACCAAATATAGCTAAACTAATAAAAAATGCATTGGTTGCACACGCATGAAGGATCATGCGCATCTTCAACAGCTTCTACGTCTATGGCCGCAACTTATCCGTACATCAGTGCATTCACATAATCTTCAACAGTAGGACCTGCATCATCAACTAAAATATTCTACATCGAAAGGGTGAACACATATCACGGCTCAGTGAGTAAAACAAAACAATGCAACAAACATATGCATGCATTCAATTCAATATCTTTGGTCTGATTTTTAAGTTTGCAATATGCTATAGAAAGGTTTGGTGGCCCCCGCACCTCTATACACAAGTGTGTGAATCTGTCCAATGGATCAAACACCATTGTCGTCCCACATGCACCCATCATGGAATAGAGATAGAGCTAAAGTGTTCGGATCACACACCTCCAACACTTTCCTTGATGCCCTATCCATACCAACACGTAAGTCCCTATTGGTGAGGGCTTGCAAACTGGGCTCGCAACTAACCAATCCTAAATGTCATCCAGTGTATCCAAGGCCTCACCCCAACATCCCTTAATGCGTCCATAGAGATAAAGCTAAGGGCCCTCAGCAGAGTCAGAGACTATAAGGTCCGAGACCACCTCCCCTGATGCCCTACGACGTAATAGTTCTGCTAAGGTAATGACGATACGACGATATCAGTGGGCAAGACTTTAATAGAGATAGAGCTAGAGTCTGGTGACCAGGTCAAAAACTACAATGCCACATCCTCTCCCTGATGCTCTACTCGCATTAAGCACACTAACCACACACACATAATCACATGCCTATTCCTATCATCATCATCATCATCATCATATTATAAATAGATAAAAATAAATATGCATGAGCAGTAATAGCAGAAATATTGGATGACATGTGAGATGTACATTACAATCATACAAGCATAGAATCAATCATGGCATTGGACACAATAAAGTAAACAGTTTGTTATTATCCAATTAGTTTAGGTTTTGTTCCCTCACCTGTTGGCAAAACTCGATCTCCTTCCAAGCCTTATAATTCTCTTTGAATCGATTTAATAACCTAAAAGTTATATGAATTTAAGTTAGGGTTTATATGTATCATGTTAAAATAGTCGAAAAATAAAATAGAGCATTGATAGGTGTCTGATTGGTCCTATGGTCTCATACTGTGTCAACTTTACTGCCTACGGTCGCACCATATGCGACCGTACCTGCTACCATATTGTTTCTGAATTCTTCTCGAATGCCTATGGTCGATACTTTGATCATGCTGGTCATGCTATAGTCGACTGTAGCTGCGACCTTGAGATTTCTGGTTACAAACTACATTCAATCCGAGTCCTTTTTGGATCAACTTTTTGACTCTTTAATTGGGTTTATCCTAATGATTATTTTAAGGTTAAGTTTCTTAGTTTTACCAACTAATTACTCTAACCTATTCTCCATGGTTACCCATTGGAGGCTTGCTTAGCAATTCCCATGGTTGCATTCTTACGTTGGGTTTGGTATCTGAATTTACATTAGCAACCTTTACTCCTAGTGTTCTAAGGCTACGGAGACAAGGTTCATACCTTACTTGTTGCAGAGAGTCTGTGGAACTCTTCTCTCAGGCTCCTTCTTAGTCTTCTCTTCTTCTCCTTCTTTTCCTTCTCTTACTCTAGGGTTTACTAATGTTCTAAAATAGTGACAAAGGCTGAGGAACGTCCTTTTTATAGAGAAAAATTCTTCATATAGAGTTCTCCAACATTAGGAAAAAAATCCTCCTCAAATTAGGAAAGTTTCCATCTCAGAGTTTGATCTAGAGTCTCACGATCAATGGCCTACGGTCACAGAGCCCATCGACCATAGGGTTGAAAACATCGACCATAGGGTCCTGGATCAGTGACCTTTGTTTCTTACCTTATGGTCGACCATATCTACCCAGGTATTCGACCATACGCATACTTAGTTTGGTGATCCATCTTCACACGGTTGGTCCACTTGGTCCAACAATGATGGAAAGACCTGACACTACACGATTAAACCAAGTTAGTGGAGTGTGGGTCTTACAACTCCCCCCTTATATAAATTTCATCCTCAAAATTTGTACATACCTTCTGATTCAAATAGGTAAGGATATTGCTTCCGCATAACATTTTCTTCTTTCCTTGTAATTTCTTCCACATTTTGGCATCTCCAAGTAACTTTAACATAATATATGTCATGGTTGCGAAGACGTTGAACCTTTCGACTTGTGATTTCAAAAGGTATCACTTCAAACGTCAAGTCTTTAGTTAAATCCTGTACGACCCACACGCCACGAACCCGGTCTAACCTTACATTTTGTCTCGTGACCAGTCTACATATCATGGTCGAGCCAAGTGGACTAAGTGCGTGAAGAAACCCAAGACCCAATATGAAATTTAACTCAAAAACAGTCAAAATGAGGGTAGGGTCGCATGCCTAAACAGGTAGGGTCGACCCCACCTTAATAGAAATCCAACCCATGACTTTTTGGTCGTGGGGTCGCATGTTTTAAAACATAGGGTCTCAGATTATGCGACCCTACATCTAACCCTACATGCGACCGTACACCCTAGGGTCTTACGTTTTAAAAATCATAGGGTCTCAGTACATCCGACCCTACGTCCGACCCTATGAAAACAGCACGAACCAGAAATTAGGAAACTTTCCTAATTCCAAGGGGATCTTTCCTAAACTCATTGGGGGTTATTATGGAGGGTTTTCTCTATAAATAGGACGTCCCTAAGCCTCTTTCACTCCTTTAAAAACCTAATTGAAAGTGAGAACAAGAGAAAGAGAAGGAAGAGAAGAAGAGAAGGAAACTTGAAGAAGAAGACTAAGGAAGAGGAGGAAGCTTAGAGAAACCTTTGAATAAAGGTATGAACCTAATTCCTTACCTGAATAAGAGATTCTAGAATATTTATGAAGAACATAGGATTAGGAGAAACCCAAATCATCCATCCATGGACAAGTTTCAAGAGATTTCATGGAGGAAATCATTATGGACTATGAATAGTGTATAACTTGTAGTTTGAGCCATAGAACAATCATAGAATGGACCATGAAAGTAAGCCAAAGGATCCAAACATGAAAGAATGGACTTTAGAATGAAAGGTCGACTCAGAATATGTGTGGTCGCACTTAAGGTCGAATGATATCCGACCCTATGAGACCACAGGATCGACCACATGCCCTAGGGAAGTCCTAGGGAGGGTGTGGTCACACGTAGGGTCGATTGGTATCCAATCCCACGTCCGACCCTACACCCTAGGGTCATAAAAACTGCTATCCTAGGTGCGACCCTACCTACGACCCTACGATTTCAGCTAGTCTAAATTTTTTGGAATTAATTATAATTAAAATCTATCGACTTGTTAGGCCTTTCTAGTGATTTAAAGGTGATTCATAAAGCTTGAACGAGGATCTACACTCAATCAAAGGTGAGGAAACAAAACCTAAACTAATTGGCTAATAATAAACTGTTTTTGTTTATTGAGTCCAATACCATATATGATTCTATGATTGTATGATTGTAATGTGCAGATCACATGTCATCTACTATTCCTGTTAATACTGTTCATGCATATTTAATTCAGTTTATTTACAACATGATGATGATGATGATGCTAGGAATAGGCATGTGAATGTTTGTATGTGGTTAGTGTACATGATGCGAGTGGGGCATCAGGGGAAGTGTGATGCGGTGCGGTCCTAAGAACTTTAGCCCTATCTCTACTCATGTCTTGTCCACTGACATCGTCGTATCGCCATTACCTTAGCAGAACTATTACGTCTTAGGGCATCAGGGGAGGTGGTCTCGGACCGTGTAGTCTTTGACTCTGCCAAGGGGCCTTAGCTCTATCTCTATAGACATATTGAGGGATGTTGGGGTGAGGCCTTGGATACACTGTTTGACATTAGGATTGGTTAGTTGCAAGCCCAGTTTGTAAGACCTCGCCAATAGGGGCTTACGTGTTGGTATGAGTAGAGCATCAGGGGAAGTGTGATGCGGTGCGGTCCTAAGCACTTTAGCTCTATCTCTATTCCATGGTGGGGTGGATGTGGACGACAATGGTGTTTGATCCGTTGGGTGGGCTTACACACCCTGTGTATAGAGGTGCGGTGGCCACTAATCCTTTTTATTGCACATTACAAACTTATGAACCAGACCAAAGATATGAATTGAATGCATGTATATGTTTGTTGCATTGTTTTGTTTACTCACTGAGCTCAAATTGGAGAGCTGACCCTCGCACACGTAATTCTTTTAGTTTATGATGTTGTAGGTATTACGGTTGATGATTATGTCAACACGCCAACATATGAACATGTGCGACTATGATGAGCAAGCTGTGGAGGACTATTGTGATTAGTTAAGCGATCGTTCAACTATGAATACGCTTAATGTTTAACTTTTATATTTGGATATTTATAATATGTATTAAATTATGTTTTAGTTACTTGGAGATAAATAGAATATTAATTATTTATCATGACTAGACCTCAGTTCATTATCTGTAAGACTTCCGCTATTTATTTTATTATCTCTGATTAATGTGGAATGTGTTTTGATTTAACAAAAATGGGGATAGCCTATACGAGATCCTGGTTGAACCATTGGTTTATTGATGGTTCATCATACCATTCTGGTTGATGCATAATTGGGGTATGACAAATCCGGTAGATCTGTTGTTAACATGTGTGTTGGATCTCTGACATACTTCTTTAGTTGTGAGACATGGAATACATCATGTACACTTGACATTGATGGTGGTAGTGCTAACTGATATGCTACCTTTCCACTCCTTGTAAGAATTTCGTAAGGTCCAATATATTTGGGACACATTTTTCCCTTCTGTCCGAACCTTTTTAACCATGCATAGGAGATATTTTCAGAAATACCTTATCACCTATGGTAAATTCAAGATCTCTTCACCGATTGTTCGCATATTGCTTCTAAGTTCTGAGTTGTTCGGACTCTTTCCTTGATGATGTCAACCACTCAACATGTCTCTTCAATAAACTTTGGTCCAACAACACTATGCTTTCCAACTTCATTCCAAAACAAAATAATTCGACACTTTCTACCATACAATACTTCATAGGGCGACATCAATATTGTAGCTTAATAGCTGTTGTTATAAGAAAACTCGACCAATGGTAACTTCTCATCCCGTGATCCTTTAAAATCAATTACACAAGCTCGAAGTATGTAAGACCCATATCAAACTAACTGGTCTTACCACCTTGTTCCAGGTCTACCTATCATGGTCGAGCCAAGTGGATCAAGTGCGTGAAGAAACCATAAGACTAGGTATGAGTTTAACTCAAAAATAGTCAAATATGAGGGTAGGATCGCATGACAGGTGTGACCAACCCCACCTCAAAAGAGTCCAACCCATGACTTTTTGGTCGTGGGGTCGCATGTTTTAAAGAACATAGGGTCGACGGATTCTGTGACCCTACATCTGACCCTACGAAAACAGCCTGAAACTGGAAATTAGAAAACCTTCCTAATTCGAAGGGGGTCTTTCCTAAACTCATTGGGGCATTTTTTAGAGGGTTTTCCTCTATAAATAGGACATCCCTTAGCCTCTTTTACTCCTTTAGAACCCTAATTGAAAGTGAGAGAGAGAGAAGAGAAGGAAGAGAAGGAGAATTGAAGAAGAAGGCCAAGGAAGAGAGGAAGTTCAGAGAAACCTCTGAATCTCAGTAAACCCAAGGTATGAACCTAAATCCCTACATATATTAAGAGCCTAGAATAGTTTATGAAGAAGATAGGATTAGGAGAAACCCAAATCATCCATCCATGGATAAATTCCAAGAGAATCCATGGAGGAAATCATTGTGGACAATGGATAGTGTATAGGAATTGTAGTTTGAGCAATAGAGCGATCATAGGAAGGACATGATGATAAGCCAAACAATTAAAACATCAAGGAATGGACTTAAGAGTGAAAGTTCGACAAAGTACACGTGTGGTCGCACGTAGGGTCAAATGATATTCGACCCCACGAGACCACATGATCGATCACATGCCCTCAGGAAGTCCCAGGGAGGGTGTGGTCGGATGTAGGGTCAAATGATATTCGACCCCACCTATGACCCTACACCTTGGGGTCGCAGAAACTGCTACCCCAGGTGCTACCCTCCCCTGTGACCCTACCCCTATGGTCATAGAAACTGAGACCCCAGGTGCTACCCCACCTACGACCCCTCAGCTTCTGTTAGTCTAAACATATTGAAATTTATTCTAATTAAAATCTATCAACTTGTTAGGTCTTTTCAGTGATTTAAAAGTGAATTATAAAGCTTGAACGAGGATCTATTAGCAATCAAAGGTGAGGGAACAAGACCTAAATTAATTGGCTAATAATAAACTATTTTAGCTTATTGAGTCCAATACCATGAATGATTCTATGCTTGTATGATTGTAATGTGCATATCACATGTCATCTAATATTTCTGTTATTATTGTTCATGCATATTTAATTTCTGTTTATTTATAATATGATGTTGATGATGATGCTAGGAATAGGCATGTGAATGTATGTGTGTGGTTAGTGTACTTGATGCGAGTGGAGCATCAGAGGGAGGACGTGACACTGTGGTTTATCCTGGTCACCAGACTCTAGCTCTATCTTTACTTAAGTCTTATCTACTAACATCGTCGTATTGCCATTACCTTAGCAGAACTATTACGTCGTAGGGCATCAGGGGAGGTGGTCTCGGACCGTGTAGTCTCTGACTCTGTCGGGGGGCCTTAGCTCTATCTCTATGAATGTATTAAGGGATGCTGGGGTGAGGCCTTGGATACACTGTTTGACATTAAGATTGGTTAGTTGCGAGCCCAGTTTGCAAGCCCTCGTCAATAGGGGCTTATGTGTTGGTATGGGTAGGTCATCAGGGGAAGTATGATGCGGTGCAGTCCTAAGCACTTTAGCTTTATCCTTATTCCATGGTGGGTGCATGTGGGACGACAATGGTGTTTGATCCATTGGGCGGCTTCATACACTCGTGTATAGAGGTGCGGTAGCCACCTATCATTTCTATTGGACATTGCAAACTTATGAACCAAACCAAAAATATGAATTGAATGCATGCATATGTTTGTTGCATTGTTTTGTTTGCTCACTGAGTCATGATGTGTGCTCACCCTTTCGACGTCGAATATTTTTAGTTGATGATGCAGGTTCCATAGTAGAAGACTATATGAATGCTCCAGTGTGCAGACATGCTGCGGCGATGGATGCAGAAGTTATGATGGACAACCAGAATGGTGTGAGTGAACCGTCATTGAACCAACGGTTCACACCAGGATCTCGAATAGACCGTGTCCACTCATACAAACCATTGCACATAACCACAATCAGAATATAAATAATACAGCGAAAGTCTTTAAATAAATGAACTGAGAATCTATTGATAAATTAAATAGAATATCCAATTATTCAAATCCAAACATAAAATATCATATCCTTACATCCACTTAATCCAACTGAAAATAACTGGAACAAATAGATAAAAATCCAATCAAAGGTACACGCAGAAAGGGCACTCGCATGAAGCGTCATGCTCGTCCTCTCCTGCCTGCACACCCAAAGCAGCAACATCACTATATGTCGAAGCGTTCATGTAGTCATCCACCGTATAACCTGCATCAACATCTAAAAACATGTATATATACAAAGGGTGAGCTCACAACTTAGCTCATTAAGACAATCAGACAGTTTCACAATATTATGCATGAGTAACAATCAATTTTATGCTGTGGTCTGATTTAAGTTTGCAATGTGTTATAGAAAGGTTTGGTGGCCCCCGCACCTCTATACACGAGTGTGTGGCACCTCATGGATCACACCCCCATTGGCCCACATGCACCCATCATGGAATAGAGATAGAGCTAAGATACCCCCGTACCTCCCCTGATGCTCTACCCATACCAGTACCTAAGCCCCTACTGGCCAGGGCTGGCAAACTGGGCTCGCAACTAACCAATCCTATATGTCATCAATGTATGCTCTATCCCAGCACAGCCATCTACGGCATAGAGATAGAGCTAAGGCATTCCCACACCTCCCCTGATGCCCTATCTGCAACTAACCCACTAGGATAGATACATAACGTAGGTAGACCCTATCCCAACATAACTACCTACGGCATAGAGATAGAGCTAAAGCATCGTGGACAAGCCAGCGTCGACCTCGGAGACCACAGTGCCATATAACCATGGCCAGGCCAGCATCAACATCGGAGACCACCGTACCACGACCTTCCCCTGATGCCCTACCCGTACCAAGCATGTTAAGATATATTACTATAAAAAGTGCTAGTGTGAGGAGCGATCCCAGGCCCATGCCCTACTCCACACACTAACGAAAATAATCACGTGCTTAACAATCACATCCTATCAATGCATGAACAATAATAATAACTGAAAGTAAAGGATGGCATGTGAATATGCACAAACATCACATCATATATATTCAGTGTTAATAACAAAGATTTACTGTCCATTAATTATTAGGTTTAGGTCAGATTCCCATACCTGATGCTCGTTTGTTAACTTGCTCCACGTCGCAAGATCCAAACTGGAAGTCACAAAGTCCTACAATATTATTAGGATTTCATTAGAATAGTTTCCTTATGGTTTCATGTTGGTCAGAAACCAACAAAGTCCAAAACCAGCCTTTCAGAGCTGACCGGTCGCAACATACCGGTTGCAGCTCTGTGAGAAAACTAGCAACCGGTATGGTCGACCGATATGTCTCCGGAAGACCATACACTTGGTTTTTCGACTGCCGTCGATCGATTTCCTTGGATTTTCAAGGTTTCTCCTATCCATTCTAAGTCTAATCTTTGAGTTAGAGTTATCCCCAACTCATTCAAGTCTTATTTCGATGAATATCATCTCGGAACTCGAATATAGGGTTTGACGGCAACTTAGGGTTTTAAGGTCCAATTGGGGTTTTAGATCAATACCTACTTTGCATGGTATTGATCCACCCCTATAACTATCATAGGGTAAGAAGATTGATTCAAACACTTACCGTTGACTGGCGTAACTTGAGCGTCGTCGAACGGTAATGGCGACACCTTCTTCTTCTTCCTAGCTTCCTCTCTTTTCCAACCTCCTTCTCCTCTCTAGGGTTTGTGAGAGACAATGGAAAGGATTTGAAGAGGTTTTAGGGTGTATTTATAGGCTAACATTAGGGTTTAGTAATCCTATTAAGATTAGGAAGGTTCAGGCATTAGGGTTTAGGAAAATGGGACCCACAGAGATCTAATTCCGGATCTCCGCACTCAGCTGCGCAGAGCTGACCGGTCGACCGGTACCAAGACCGGTACCATCGACCGGTCAACATAAAATCATGTTGATTTGATCAACAGTGGTCCGATTTCGTACATGTTTGTCATCTGCTCATCCCGTCTGGCCCGGTGATGATTGGAAAACCTGCAACGACACAAAACCAAGGTTTAGACCGGCTTTACGGAGTGCGGGTACTACAATATTCATCAAATCATCAGCTCCCTCATTTTTCAAGATTCAAGAAGGGTTTATCTAAGAAGTCACTTTCTGCAATCAATCTGTCAATATTCCCTTGACCTTGGAAGCATGGTCAAATTCTTGATGCAATCCAGATTCAACCTAGTTCTAACTTTGTTAGGTGTTTGTTTCCTACTATAGTAGTAGTCTGTCACAACAAGTAGAAACTGGGGCATAAATATATCCTATGTAGAGGAATTGAACTTGATCATGAGCATTACATCTAGGATCCATTGTCTAGTCTGAACTCACTGACTTTCCTAGTCAATAGAAGTAGTCCGTCCAAGTTGGTTTTTACCAATTTCTCAGTTCTCCCAATCCTGTTGATGAAGAAAATCCAATGTGGTCGCTCACCTGTTAGGATTTGGTCACCAAATTCTCTGAAGGAACACTTCGAATCCTTTGCTCCTCGTGCCTACTTTGGGGCCATGGTTCATTCATCTTTCAAAATTGGCACAACAATGTTGCAAAGCCCTGAGCTTTTCATGAGCCTAGATCAAGGGCCAAATCCATGTCACATTTCATCGCCGGTTAGCTGTTCTACCAATTTGGTCTACCATAGTGCACTTTCAAAGAACTTAGTTGACCAGATACCCCTCGACAGTTTAACACCAAGGTCAATCAATAAAATCACTTTAGAAGAGACTGTCAAGCTCCCCTTATTTTTTTCCAAAATCGTCACTAGAGTTTCTTTCAATCCAAAATCCAACAACACCAATGTTGGCTCAAGAAAAACATCACTTTCAAATTACATGGAACCCTTCCAAGGGAGTAATCAAGTCATCACTACCATGCTGAAATTGAGT
The DNA here is from genome assembly GCA_028583415.1 of Protea cynaroides. Lineage (NCBI taxonomy): Eukaryota > Viridiplantae > Streptophyta > Magnoliopsida > Proteales > Proteaceae > Protea > Protea cynaroides. The sequence continues at coordinate 80,499,100 of CM053275.1, forward strand.
CAAACTTACAGTACCAAGTCATAAATGGAAAATTTCAAATCTAGGTATCATGCCAGTAATGTTCATGACACCATTTCCAATGATGCCATGTTTTATGCCTTCACCAACAAAGCAGGGGCAAAACCCTTGGAAAACTGCCAAGCAATTTACCATCATTTCAAATATGTTCAGCACTCTATATGTTCAAAGTCAAGAGACTTCCAAGATGAGTCACATTTCAATCCTAAAGGTTCAAAGTCAACAAAGACTTCCTGTCTGGGTCACTTTCGAGCACCCTAAAGGTTCAAAGTCAACAAAGATTTCCTGTATGGGTCAGTTTCGAGCACCTAAAGGTTCATAGCAACAAAGCTACTTAAGAGGATATTCTAGTTTCCATTCCTGAAGGTTCATAGCCATAGAACTTCCAAGAAGGATATTCTAATTTTCAATCCCGAAGGTCCAAAGCTGGTAGGAACTTCAAAGATGAGTGTTCCAGTATCACCCTATAAGTGACCTTCTGAGTTCTTGCTCATTTTAGAATCAATAGCGGATTCCTCACCCTAAAAGTAACCTTCTGTGATTCTTGCTCATTTCATAATCAAATGTAGAGCCCTAGCTCATCCAAAGTTCAAATCAATCTTAGCCTATTAGTGAATCAAATGTAGAGCCCTAGCTCATCTAAAGTTCAAATCAATCTCAGCCTATTAGTGAATCAAATGTAGAGCCCTAGCTCATTCAAAGATCAAGTCAATCTCAACCTATTATTGAATCAAATGTAGAGCCATAGCTCATAAAGATCAAGTTAATCTCAGCCTAGTAAATCAAATGCAGAGCCCTAGCTCATCTAATGTTCAAATCAATTTCAGCCTATTAGTGAATCAAATGTAGAGCCCTAGCTCATCCAAAGATCAAGTCAATCTCATCCTATAAGTGAATCAAATGCAAAGCTCTAGCTTATTCAGAAAATTAATCTCAAAATCTCAATCAAAAGGGCCACTTTTCAATCAAAGAAAAGACATCAAGTCTTCCATCAAGACAAATCAAAGCCGAGCCCAAACTCGTGCAACCAGCCTTGTATTCACAGCCTAGCTTCATACTAGAAGAGGTTAATCAGCCTACAAATGGATCAAGCCGGGTTCAAGCCCGCGAGTACCTTGCATCATGAGTTCCACCTCAGCAAGAAGAGGTTCCCAGCCTACAAATGAGCCTTGTATTCACAGCCTAGCTTTATACAAGAAGAGGTTTATCAGCCTACAAATGGATCAAGTCAGGTTCAAGCCCGTGAATACCTTGCATCATTAGTCCCACCTCAGCAAGAAGAGGTTTCCAGCCTTCAAATGAGCCTTGTATTCACAGCCTAGCTTCATACAAAAAGAGGTTCATCAGCCTACAAATGGATCACGCCGGGTTCAAGCCCGCACATACCTTGCATCATGAGTTCCACTTCAACAAGAAGAGGTTCCCAGCCTACAAATGAGCCTTGTATTCACAGCCTAGCTTCATATAAGAAAAACAATCACCAATTTCCCAAGAAGAGCAAACCTTCTTACCAGTCGAACAACATTCTGGGCTTGATTTCTAGGACACCCTTAGAATACGTAGGCAGTTTAGGATAAATTACCCTAAGTGCAGCTCAATAAGAAATCTCACTCATATCGCAAAAATGTGGTTCTTTTATCTTCAGCCTTCAATTGGTAAAAATCTCGGCTAAAGAGGGGCATCTGTAAGCACCCCATTTTTGCCACCCTCAGCATAAGTTAACCCATATGGTAGGTTTTCGAATTTTAACCCAAGGGTTTGTGATTCTCTCATGAACCCCACAGCAAGGTCATGGGCTATTACCTACTCGGATGAATAGGTCATGAAATTATCTTTGAAATGGGACCGGAATCATCAAATTCTGACTTCAAACAAGGAAGATATCGCAGTTTGAAAGTGCAAGGGCATTTACGTAATTATTGTATGATGCATGCATTATCATTCAAACTTCAGGACATCATATCTGGGTCATCTGATATCAGGATCAGATAATTCAAAGGCCAATATTCCTTATTTTCAGTCCTCTTCAAAGTGAACGTGAAAAATCTCGGGTAGAAGTCACTAGTAGGCCCCATGTAAGCTTTCATACAAAATTATCCTTAGAACTTCAAAGCTTCATATCTTTTCCGTTCTACGTCGGATTCGGATGATTCCAAAATCATTATTCTTCATTTATAATGTTCTAAAGAGTGGATGGAAAAATCCTGGGTAGAAGTCACCAATGGGTCCCATGCAAGTTTTCATGCAAAATTATCGTTAGAACTTCAAAGCTTCATATCTTTTCCGTTCTACGTCGGATTCAGATGATCCCAAGGCCATTATTCTTCATTTATGATGTTCTACAAAGTGGACGTGAAAAATCCCAGGTAGAAGTCTCCAAAGGGTCCAATGCAAAATTACACATGGAAATGGTTATTCAACCTTTGGAAATTCATATTTTGGTCACCCCATATCCAAATCAGGTGATTTCAGTTTCATTATGTTCCAATTTAGTACTCTACAAAGTGGACATAAAAAATTTCTGGTAGAAGTCTCCGAAGGATCCCATGCAGAATGATCAACCAAATTATCGATAATTGGCCTGTTTAAAGTTCAAAAATTCATAAGTTGACCATTTTATTTCCAAATGAGTTGATTCAAGCTCACATATTCTTCATTTTTAGTGTTCTACAAAGTGAACGTAGAAAATTTGGAATAGAAACTATCAAAAAATTTCATGCGGAATGGCAACGAAAATAGCCCATGAAATGACAAAGAGAGAAACCCAGTCAATCCAGTCAACTCAGCTCAACCCAAGCCAGTCTTGGCGCAACCTAGTTTAATTCAAGTCATTCTCAGTTCAACCCAGCTCAGTTTAAGTCAGTCCAGCACAGTCAACTTAAGTCAGACCAGTCTGGACCAAGTTCGTTTAACCCATGTGCAAGAATTTTATGTTTATATTATATGTATATGATATTGCATATATATTAATATATATCAAGGTTATATATGATATATATATATATATGTGGAAGATTCGGTTCAGCTGGAAAGGAAACTCGAGAGGGAGGAACTAGCTACGAGAATGAAAAGAAAAAAAAAGCAAAAGAAAATAAAAGAAGAAGGAAGTAGGGAGGAGAATAAAAAAAGAAAAAAAAAGAGAAAAAGGAATAAAATCCGAGAGAGAGAGGAGGAAGACAAGGGGAGAGTGGAGCGGTGAGAATAAAAAAAAGGAAAAAAGAAAAGAAAAAGGAAGGAAATCCGAGAAGATGGAGGGAGGAGGGACTGATTACCAAGAAAAAAAAAGAATAAAGAAGGGGATCCCGCAAGAGAGAAAGGAGGATCCAAAGAGAAAAAATTGAAGGGAGAAAAAAAACAGAAAAAACAAGAAGAAGAGAAGAGGAGAGAGGGCGGAAGGAAGTGGAGAGAAAAGAAAAAAAAACAGAAAAAACAAGTAGAAGAGAAGAGGAGAGAGGGCGGAAGGAAGTAGGGAGAAAAGAAAAAAAAAACAGAAAAACAAGCAGAGAGAAAAAACGGAAGAACTTGAGGAAAAGGAGGAGTCGGAGATCAGAGGAGTGGGAGAAGAAGAAGAAGAAGGAGAAGGCAGCCTTGGGCTCTGCGATTCAGGTAAGCTGCTGCCCACATCTTCTTTTACTCTTGCACGATCACCGTTCCACCTTGAACTCATCGACCTATCTTCCTCAAAACCCAGCCACCGAGCACCATATCCATTCCCTCATCACCCCATGCTTGACACCAATGCAAGCAACCTGTCCTCCTGAGTTTCCAGTAACCCCAACTCCACCAACCTTGCAACTTCACTGCAACACACTGTCCAGCCAAAACCGCCATCATTCTTGCCAAATCCTTTGATATGCCACCTCCTGCTACTCAAACTCACCACCCTCTGTAGAATCCACGGCCAGCAATCAACACAACTGCATCACCTGCACCACTAATTATTCCTTACATGATCAGAACCAACCCACAAAGCCTTGATTAAATCCCCATCAACTAAAGCTAATCCATATCTGCCCATTAAACTTGTACCCTTTGATCAGCATCCTCATCCTACTATTAATCTTCCCACCAAATTTGGGCCATTGATTAAACCTATGATCATGATATGCTTAAATCTAAATTTTAATTTTTATCATTTTGCTATGATGCTTAGTGAAAATCTGATTCATTGATACTAAATTTGATTGGTTAAAGATAATTTTATTTTGATCATATGATGACCATTAGATGAATTTTTAAGGTGATTGAAATATGCCTATTGATCTTGGAATAAGATGAAAATGGGGTCATTGATTTTAAATTAGTGTATATGAACCATTGGATGACTTGATCAGGTGATTTAAGCAATCTGAACGGTTGGATTACCATCTTGAGTGATCTGAACCATTGGATAATATTTGGGAATGTTTTAAATGAATCTGAATGGTTAGATTACCATCAATAGTGATTTATACCGTTGAATTTTTCATCATGAGTGTTTTTAGCTGCACTGACTTGTTTGGATGCTCATTGCCGTATTTAGATGCTCACTGTCATGTTTAGATGTTCACTGTCACGTTTGGATGCTCATTGTCATGTTTAAATGCTCACTGCCATATTAGGTCTTGTCATGCTTTGAAGATAGCATACTAGATCATGCCACATAGGCTCTTGCCTTATTTGCAATACATGCCATATTTGAGAGAATTTAAACAATCTTACTACATGTGAATTTCTTGCCATAAATGTTTTATATGCCATATTTAGATAGAAAATTCTATTTAGGTAATAATTTAATTTATGTTGTACCTTAGTCTGCCATATCTGTACACCTAGCAAACATATTAGGTGTGGGGACGTGCATTTAGGCACCCACATTCTTGGGAAGGGCATAATGGGGATAATAAAAATCTTAATAAAGAAAGAAAATGCTTTGCCAAAATTTTCAAAATTAGAACTTAGGTTGAAAAGGGTAATTCAGGATGATTTTACCCCTCGGTAAACCCTAAACCTAGAATAGGTTCTCAACCCTAAATTGGTTCTAAACCCTAAACCTAGAATAGGTTCTCACATTCTAACCTAGAACAGGTTATCATTACTCGAACTACATGGATTCTGATTCCTAGGGTAAACCCTAGGATACGTATCCCAAATTCGGATCCACACGTTAGTCCACTCAGACTATCCATAGAACCACTAGGATATCCACCTAGAGTCCCGAACTACGCGGATTCTGATTCCCAGGGCAAATCCTAGGATACGTTGGCTATTTGGGGGAATCCCAAATTCAGATCCAAACCTTAGTCCACTTGGACTATCCTTAAATCCACTAGGATATATACACACATTTTGACCCAAATAGGGTCATCCATGCACATTTTGACCCAAACAGGGTTATCCACATTCAGACCCAGAAAGGGTTATCCATTCTTAGATCCACTAGGACTATCTATTAGTTCGCATGGACTATCCAGATCCTAACCCATAGGGTTTTCTCAGCCTCTCAAGCATAAACTTCAACTTGAACAATGAACTTAATCATGCACAAGCATAAATCACAGCCATAAACTTTAATCACACCTGAACTACGATGGTGAACCTGATTTTTGGAATAATTCCGTGATACATAGGCAATCTGATGGATACAGATTCGGTTCAATGACATCAAACCACTTGGTTTGGTTCGGTTTAACAGATAGAGTCTAGCATAGGAAAGGTATAGGAAACCGATCTCAATCGGGCGGTTTGGGTGCCTAACCCCTTTCCATAACTGAAACCTGACGCTTACCCAATCTCTGATGGACCAGAAATCCAATCTAAGGGTCATGAGTCAATCGAAGTCCTACCTTAGGGTGAGATTTCATATTTTCCAAGGTCCTAGACCTTAATCTAGGTGATGACTTCCAAGATTTCCATCTTTGTCCTCACAGTGGCACTCCACTGGGGATATAAACGTCATACTCCGAAATGAAACTTTCCTTGTGTGAATTGGATGCTAGCTTTTAGGATACTATATTTATGCTTGTATAATATCACTTTGGGGGGACTGGGTTCTGTCACAAGTTCGTGCGAGTAGTCGAACCGGGTCCCATGCAGATGGAGCAGCCCGCTAGGCGAAACACACCACCTTGGCCTGTACTTTGTGAGACCACGACCGGCGAGCAGCCTCTAACGAGCATTTCTTGGGTACGCCTGAGAATGCGTTATGCGACTCCACGTCTCTTGGATCCTTGCAACATAGTATATAAAGGGATTGGGGGCCCTTATTCATCGTGCATTTGGTGATAGGTTACCCTGTCCTTGTCGAGGTGGCCTTTTCTGTCCTAACCCAGATTGTAGCCCAATGTTTGTTATTTTTGGTTCATCCCTGAACCGACCCAATAAAATCTGCTTAACCATAACATCCATGCTCGAGACGTCGAGGTCCTCGATTGGTCAACATGTTAGAATCTACACGATGAGCATCTTGAACTCTCACCCATTGGGAGTATGAGGTATGTATACAATTATTCTACATCATAGTAGACGGTCACTATATACCCTCCATTAAGTAAGCTCGATGTGTCGAACCTCTCATTGTTAACACGTCGATTTCAAAAAACGAGTAGAAAATCCCTGTCAAGACTTAGATACCATGGTCAAGAAGAAATTTACTAGTTTGTTCATCCATGAATTACTTTTGCTAACCATCCCTAATAAGGACGACGGATTAATATATCCATTTCAATTTCATCGAATTCAATAATCCAATTGGCCAGATTTTGGCACCACTGATTATCCATTTTAGAATCACGAGGTCCTCAAACTGAACACATGGCTTAATCAAATTCAATTAAATTGACACGGATAATGTTTACCCAATTGCCCTTATGAGGGAGCTAACTTTGTTGGTTAAGTTATCCTTGATTGTGTATGTGACTTCTTTCATTCCTCTAGATGTCTAGAATCTTGATATTTCTCCATTGGGTTACAATGCCTTTGGAAAAGAGAATCAATCTGCAACCATATCCACCCTTTTAGGGTGAGAGGCCCCTACAACTAAGAAATTGTCTTGATCTCCCACCATGAGATCCATCCATGTTATATTTCTAAATGAATCAATGGAAGCCATGAATCTAGATCTTGATTGAAAATCATATTTTGTAAGAGATGAGGCAACCAGATTTGGGATCACAATCAGTAACTCAGTCAATTTGGTGCAATAGAGCATTCAGTTTAAGCAGTGACAAGCACCTATACTTGAAAAATTTTACAATATTCCTGTACAGTTAGTCCTTAGGCTTACTCAAATATCATATTTAGTTCATCTCATAATCAAGGAGAGATTCAGCCCCTAGGCAAATCCAATCATAGTTCTCAATGTACCTCAGAATTAAGGACAGATTCAGCCCCTAGGCAAATCCAATCATAGTTCTCAATTCACCTCTGAATTAAGGAAAGATTCAGTCCCTAGGCAAATCCAATCATAATTCTCGATTTACCTCAGAATTAAAGAAAGATTCAACCCCTAGGCAAATTTTATCATAGTTCTCGATTCATCTCTGAATGAAGGAGAGATTCAGCCCCTAGGCAAATCCAATCATAGTTTTCGATTCATCTCAGAATTAAGGAAAGATTTAGTCCCTAGGCAAATCAAATCACCATTCTCCATTCACCTCTGAAATAAGGAAAGATCCAGCCCCTAGGCAAATCCAATTATTGTTCCCTATTCACCTCTGAATTAAGGAAAGATTCAACCCCAAGGCAAATCCGATTATTGTTCCCTTTTCACCTCTGAATTAAGGAAAGATTCAGCCCCTAGGCAAATCCAATCAATGTTCCCTATTCATCTTTAAATTAAGGAAAGATTCAGCCCCTAGCAAATCCAATCATTGTTCCCTATTCACCTTTAAATTAAGGAAAGATTCAGCCCCTAGGCAGGTCCAATCATCATTTTGGTTCATCCAAAATTAAGGAAAGATTCAATCACATCTAGTTCATCTCATAATCAAAGAAATATTCAGCCCCAGATTCAACCACCATTTCTGGTTCATCTCAGAACCGAAGAAAATATTAAGCCCCTAGGCAGGTCCAATCATCATTTCGGTTCATCCAGAATTAAGGAATGATTCCGCCCCTAGGCAGATTCAATCACATCCAGTTCATCTCAAAATCAAAGAAATATTCAACCCCAGATTCAACCACCATTTCTGGTTCATCTCAGAACTGAAGAAAGATTTAACCCCTAGGCAGGTTCAATCATCACTCCTAGATCATGTTAGAGTGGAGGAGACATTTGGCCCCTAGGCTTTCTCACCCTTCACTTCTTGGGTAGGGTTCTGATTCATGTTGGAACTAGGAAAAGTTCCATTCTTCTGAATTCAATTAGCCACTAGGCTTATCCAACCATCAACTTTGGTTAGAGTTCTGATTCATGTCTGAAGTAGGAAAAATTCCATTCATCTGAATTGAATTAGCCACTAGGCTTATCCAACCATTAATTTTGGTTAGAGTTTTGATTCATGTCGAAACTAGGAAAAGTTCCATTCATCTGAATTCAATTAGCAACTAGACTTATCCAACCATCAACTTTGGTTAGGGTTCTGATTTCTGTCGGAACTAGGAAAAGTTCCATTCATCTGAATTCAATTAGCCACTAGGCTTATCCAACCATCAACTTTGGTTAGGGTTCTGATTCATGTCAGAACAAAGAAAAGTTCCATTCATCTGAATTCAATTAGCCACTAGGCTTATCCAACCATCAACTTTGGTTAGGGTTTGATTCATGTCGGAACTAGGAAAAGTTCCATTCATCTAAATTCAATTAGCCACTAGGCTTATCCTACCATTAACTTTGGTTAGGGTTCTGATTCCTGTCGAAACTTGAAAAAGTTCCATTCATCTAAATTCAATTATCTACTAGGCCTGTCCAACCATCAACTCCGGTTCAGGTTCTGATTCATGTTGGAACTAAGAAAGGTTCCATTCATATGAACTCAATGTGAGCATGAGTTAGCCTCTAGGCCTGTTCAACCATTACCTGTGGTCCATGTTCCATTTCATGAAGGAATCGAAGAGAATTTTAGTCATTTCAACTCAATCAATCCAGCATCTCTAGCAATTAGAGTCCAATCCATGATTGTTGTCCTTGGCCTCTATCAATCGGAGCCCAACTCAAGCAATCTTTGCCTCTAGCAATTAGAGCCCGGTCCATGATTGTCAATCTTGATCTCTATCAATTAGAGATCAATTCAAAGTCAATCATGATCTCTATCAATCAGAGACTAATTCAAAGTCAATCTTGATCTCTATCAATCAGAGACCAATTCAAAGTCAATCTTGATCTCTATGAATCAGAGACCAATTCAAAGTCAATCTTGATCTCTATCAATTAGAGACCAATTCAAAGTTAATCTTGATCCTAGACGAGACCATTCAAAGTCAATCTTGATCTCTATCAATTAGAGACCAATTCAAAGTTAATCTTGATCTCCATCGATCAGAGACCAATTCAAAGTTAATCTTGTCTCTATCAATCAGAGACAGATTGAAAATCAATCTCTGGCTCTATCAATTAGAGCCCGATCCATGTCTATCGTAGCCCAGTGCTAAAAGTTATGATAGCTCGTCAGGAATGGTGAATGAGAAGCATTCCTCATTGCCTGTCAGTAAAGATCAATTCCAGATTCTAGATTCATCACGAGACCATGAAACTTCAGCTATGATAGTGCTATCCCATCACAGGCATTTCTACCCCATTAGCCAAGGAAATGCTAGAATCCAAAGAGTTGCCCTCATATTTCTCAAAGAAGGAATGAAATTTTTTCGAGCAGTAGGTTAAACCAAAGAAGAGATCCAATGTACCCTAGGCTAGGATAGGAACCAGAATCACGGCTAGGGAATGGTCCAATGATGAAACCCTAAACCCATAAACTGGGGCATGAACCAGATTGAACTTGGACAAAAATTGAGTGCGGTCCAATGGGGAAAGCCAATGACCCCTAAACTGGGGCATGAACCAGATTGAACTTGGACCCAAATTGAGTGCGGTCCAATGAGGAAAGCCAATGACCCTTGAACTGGGGCATGAACCGGATTGACTTTAGGCCTGAATTAGGTATGGTTCAATTAGGAAAGCCCTTGAGCCTTAAGTGGGGCATGAACCGGATTGACCTTGGACCTAAATTGGGTATGGTTCAATGAGGAAAGTCATGAGCCCCTGAACTAGGGCAAGAACCGGATTGACTTTGGACCCAAATTGAGTATGGTCTAATGAGGAAAGCCATTATGCCCTAAACTGAAGCATAAATCAAATTGACTTTGGATCCAAACTGTAAGTGGTCTAATGAAGAAATCCTTTGAACCCCCAAGCCGAGGCCTAAACTAGTATAATCTTGGACTCGAAATGGTGTAGTGCAATGGTGATACCCCTTGCTCCCCAAGCTGGTGCATAAGCTAGAATGATTGTGAACTCAACTAGAAGCGGTCCATTGATGAATCCATTTGAACACCAAACTGGGGCATGAACCAGAGTAACCTTGAGCTTAAAAAAGCAATAGTCCGATTATGAATGGATCCCAAACTGAAAAAAGAGAGGTAAGAATTGTATGGAACCCTGAAAGGTAGGCATCTTGCACCTATTGATAGAGGGGCATGATGAATCCTATTGATAGAGGTCTGAAGGAAGATTTATTCCTGCAACAACTGAAGGTGGTCGTTGAAGGAGTTATGCCCAACTGGAGCCGCTTGGACAAACTAGTTGTTTCAACTAGAAACAACTTTCTATTATCGGTATTCGATAGGTCATCCATGTCCAGGTCCAAGATTGATATGCTTGTTGACAAGTTCAGCCCAATCTGCCCTGTAAGTAAAAGAAATCACCCCGTTTGGGATTTTAAACTCTGTGCTTTGTCTCTTCCATATATTTCCTCCCAGTTTCGTACATCCTCCTATTCTACGTGTGCAGTCAATTCTGACTCTGGAGATGATTGAAACGATGAACCATCTCCTGAAATTCTACGCCACCTGGCCTCTTGAGAAAGAAAGGTCCAACCCGTTTGGAAAAACTTTAAATGATCAATCGGGAGACACAAGAGTACTCTCAAGAAACATGTATTGGAGAAGCTGCCTTTTGTTCTACTTATGAAAGGATGCCAAGGAAAGCATTAGATAGTAACAGATCATATCAGCAGGTCAGCCAATCAGTACAAATGAGAGGAGAACAGATGTGCCACCAAAAAGATAGAAATACCAAAGTTCTTACAAAGTACATCATCTGCAAGCAAGAGATACATGATGAATGATCAATCTCAAAATCAAAGAATGAGGTCTTGAAAAAACCAAAAAAAAAAAAAAAAAAAAAAGAAAAAAGAAAAAAAAGAAAATTCAAGCCTATGTTTTATCTACATCAATAATGGGAGGTAGTCACATGAGACAGAAGGAGATGAGTAACTTCCAGAGGACAGCATACGGATTCACCATTCAGATAAAATCAAATACTAGATGAGCAGTCACAAATGTTCATAAAGTTTACAGAAGATCAGTACTGACTGGGGCAAAGATGTTCTATCTGATTGGAAGTATTTGGAAGAAGAAGATTCAAATCCAATATTGAAAGTCATGATTCAACTTTGCGATCAAGCGAAGCACTGCATTATGTGGCCTCCACATCCAAAAAAAAAAAGAGCAAAAAAAAAAAAATAAAGAAAATAATAAGATGTTGAATGGCATTGGAGTTCGACAGTAAGCCAATTGTCCCTCTCATTTCAAGAGGATGGTAGTTCCAATCAAAGCCTGATAACAAGTTCGATCCTTCGTCGAGATTCACAGCATGTTAGACCGGACTTTTGATTTTGGCCAATTACATCCCACCTTTACAGGAGACGATCTCATCACTTCTTCATCATCAGAGAAAGATTTCTCATCGGCATTAGACTCTCTCTCCCATCTATCAATCTGACGCCCTTCCAAGGAGACTTTATCACAAGCCATTTTTTTTATTATCAGTTTTCTTGGCATTGTATCTCGTGATCATGTCATCATTTTATCTACAAATTCATGAATCTGACTGGAACTCTCATCTGTCATTCATTACATCCAACGGCTTCCCAAGGTTCCTATAAGCCCTTCATTTCTCAAGCTAATAAAATGGGATCTTCTCGATAAGATAAACCCATTCTACATAAACAACCAAACACTCTCCCAATGGTAGACCCATGTGGAAAGTTTCACATCAGTCCTCCCGGACCTTCAACATCAATACTTGTCAACAAACTTAAAGGTTTCAGGCCCAGATATTATCGTGACTGATTTGGCATCTCGATGTAGTTTGTTGAGACACGTGTTCCATCTGAACATCTCAAAGAAAGGAAAACATAATTTGGCACCATTTTTAATTTTGGTGTGGGACTGCATTTCCTTAAGGTCACTTTTAGTGATGATTCAAATAGCTGCCCGCCTATCATTGCGTGTAGGTGTCAACCTAAACAATGGGGCAAGGCTACCCATTTATCATGAAAGTCATGTCATTCGGACATCCCCTAAGGGTTTTAGACCATTGGATAGGACCATAATTTTGGCAATATCCTCACCATATTAGGACTCTTTATTCAACCCAAGATGGGGTTTGTAAAAGAAAAAAAAGGGTAAAAAAAGCGACCTCAGCAAGGAAAAGCAACCCAAGAAACCTCAAAGGGCAACCCACAATACCTCAGTGGGGATAGGCGAACTGATGCAACCCTAAAGCATTGCCCTCATTGGCCCTACATAGAAAAATCCAATGGTTCATGTGGACAAGTGTCATACACAGTCTACCCTCTATAAGGAAAGGAACCCCTCTTTCTCTCCAGTGAATCATACTCAGAGGAATTGTACAAACCATTGTTTGTTTGCCTTTTGGGCTCCATAGCATTGCCTTTCAACAGAATTCTATCTTCAAATCCTTTGGTCATGTTAGGGAGGGGGCAAATTCTCATGGCCTGGTTACGGATGTAACCAAATTCATCAAATCATTAGCTCCCTCATTTTTCAAGATTCAAGAAGGGTTTATCTAAGAAGTCACTTTCTGCAATCAATCTGTCAATATTCCCTTGACCTTGGAAGCATGGTCAAATTCTTGATGCAATCCAGATTCAACCTAGTTCTAACTTTGTCAGGTGCTCGTTTCCTACTATAGTAGTAGTCTATCACAACAAGTAGACACTAGGGCATAGATATATCCTATGTAGAGGAATTGAACTTGATCATGAGCATTACATCTAGGATCCATTGTCTAGTCTGAAGTCACTGACTTTCCTAGTCAATAGAAGTAGGTCCGTCCAAGTTGGTTTTTACCAATTTCTCAGTTCTCCCAATCCTGTTGATGAAGAAAATCCAATGTGGTCGCTCACCTGTTAGGATTTGGTCACCAAATTCTCTGAAGGAACACTTCGAATCCATTGCTCCTCGTGCCTACTTTGGGGCCATGGTTCATTCATCTTTCAAAATTGGCACAACAATGTTGCAAAGCCCTGAGCTTTTCTTGAGCCTAGATTAAGGGCCAAACCCATGTCACATTTCATCGCCGGTTGGCTGTTCTATCAATTTGGTCTACCATTGTGCACAGTCAAAGAACTTAGTTGACCAGATACCCCTCGACAGTTTAACACCAAGGTCAATCAATAAAATCACTTTGGTAGAGACTGTCAAGCTCCCCTCATTTTTGTCCAAAATACTCACTAGAGTTTCTTTCAATCCAAAATCCAACAATACCAATTTTGGCTGAAGAAAATCATCACTTTCAAATTACATGGAACCCTTCCAAGGGAGTAATCAAGTCATCACTACCATGCTGAAATTGAGTCAAACTTGCAGTACCAAGTCATAAATGAAAATTTTCAAATCTAGGTATCATGCCAGTAATGTCCATAACATAATTTCCATTGATGCCATGTTTTATGCCTTCACCAACAAAGCAGGGGCAAAAACCTTGGAAAACTGCCTAGGAATTCACCATCATTTCAAATATGTTCAGCACTCTATAGGTTCAAAGTCAAGAGACTTCCAAGATGGGTCAGATTTCAACCCTAAAGGTTCAAAGTCAACAAAGACTTCTTGTGTGGGTCACTTTCGAGCATCCTAAAGGTTCAAAGTCAACAAAGACTTCCTGTATGGGTCACTTTCAAGAACCTAAAGTTTCATAGCAACAAAGCTACATAAGAGGATATTCTAGTTTCCATTCCCGAAGATTCATAGCCATAGAGCTTCCAAGAATGATATTCTAATTGTCAATCCCGAAGGTCCAAAGCTAGTAGGAACTTCAATGATAAGTGTTCCAGTATCACCCTATAAGTGACTTTCTGAGTTCTTGATTATTTCAGAATCAATAGCTAATTCCTCACCCTAAAAGTAACCTTCTGTGATTCTTGCTCATTTCATAATCAAATGCAGAGCCCTAGCTCATCCAAAGTTCAAATCAATCTTAGCCTATTAGTGAATCAAATGCAGAGTCCTAGCTCATCCAAAGTTCAAATCAATCTTAGCCTATTAGTGAATCAAATGCAGAGTCCTAGCTCATCTAAAGTTCAAATCAATCTCAGCCTATTAGTGAATCAAATGTAGAGCCCTAGCTCATTCAAAGATCAAGTCAATCTCAGCCTAGTAGTGAATCAAATGTAGAGCCCTAGCTCATTTAAAGATCAAGTCAATCTCAGCCTAGTAAATCAAATGCAGATCCCTAGCTCATCCAAAGTTCAAATCAATCTCAGCCTATTAGTGAATCAAATGTAGAGCCCTAGCTCTTCCAAAGATCAAGTCAATCTTATCCTATAAGTGAAGCAATTGTAGAGCCCTAGCTTTTCAGAAAATCAATTTCAAAATCTCAATCAAAAGGGCCTCTTTTCAATCAAAGAAAAGACATCAAGTCTTCCATCCAGACAAATCAAACCGAGCCCAAACTCGTGCAACCAGCCTTGTATTCACAGCCTAGCTTCATACTAGAAGAGGTTCATCAGCCTACAAAAGGATCTAGCCGGGTTTAAGCCTGCGAGTACCTTGCATCATGAGTTCCACCTCAGCAAGAAGAGGTTCCCAGCCTATAAATGAGCCTTGTATTCACAGCCTAGCTTTATACAAGAAGAGGTTTATCAGCCTACAAATGGATCAAGTCACGTTCAAGCCCGCGAATACCATGCATCATGAGTCCCACCTCAGCAAGAAGAGGTTCCCAGCCTACAAATGAGCCTTGTGTTCACAGCCTAGCTTCATACAAAAAGAGGTTCATCAGCCTACAAATGGATCATGCCGGGTTCAAGCCCGCACATACCTTGCATCATGAGTTCCACTTCAGCAAGAAGAGGTTCCCAGCCTACAAATGAGCCTTGTATTCACAGCCTAGCTTAATATAAGAAAAACAATCACCAATCTCCCAAGAAGAGTAAACCTTCTTACCAGTCGAACAACGTTCTGGGCTTGATTTCTAGGGCACCCTTAGAATACGTAGGCAGTTTAGGATAAATTACCCTAAGTGCAGCTCAATAAGCAATCTCACTCATATTGCAAAAATGTGGTTCTCTTATCTTCAGCCTTCAATTGGTAAAAATCTCGGCTAAAGAGGGGCATCTGTAAGCACCCCATTTTTGCCACCTTCAGCATAAGTTAACCCATATGGTAGGTTTTCGACTTTTAACCCAAGGGTTTGTGATTCTCTCATGAACCCCACAGCAAGGTCATGGGCTATTACCTACTTGGATGAATAGGTCATGAAATTTTCTTCGAAATGAAATCAGAATCATCAAATTCTGACTTCAAACAAGGAAGATATCGCAGTTTGAAAGTGTAAGGGCATTTACGTAATTATCGTATGATGCATGTATTATCATTCAAACTTCAAGACATCATATCTGGGTCATCTGATATCAGGATCAGATAATTCAAAGGCCAATATTCCTTATTTTCAGTCCTCTTCAAAGTGGACGTGAAAAATCCTGGGTAGAAGTCACCAGTGGGCCCCATGCAAACTTTCATGCAAAATTATCCTTAGAACTTCAAAGCTTCATATATTCCGTTCTACGTCGGATTCAGATGATTCCAAGATCATTATTCTTCATTTATGATGTTCTAAAGAGTGGATGGAAAAATCCTGGGTAAAAGTCACCAATGGGTCCCATGCAAGTTTTCATGCAAAATTATCGTTAGAACTTCAAAGCTTCATATCTTTTCCGTTCTACGTCGGATTCAGATGATTCCATGGCCATTATTCTTCATTTATGATGTTCTACAAAGTGGACGTGAAAAATCCCAGGTAGAAGTCTCCGAAGGGTCCAATGCAAAATTACACATGGAAATGGTCATTCAACCTTTGGAAATTCATATTTTGGTCACCCCATATCCAAATCAGGCGATTTCAGTTTCATTATGTTTCATTTTTATACTCTACAAAGTGGACATAAAGAATTTCAGGTAGAAGTCTCCGAAGGATCCCATGCTGAATGATCAACCAAATTATCGATAATTGACCTGTTTAAACTTCAGAAATTCATAACTTGACCATTTTTTTTCCAAATGAGTTGAATCAAGCTCCTGTATTCCTCATTTTTAGTGTTCTACAAAGTGAAGATAGAAAATTTAGAATAGAGGCTATCAAAAAATTTAATGCGGAATGGCAACGGAAATAGCCCATGAAATGACAGAGAGAGAAACCCAGTCAATCCAGTCAACTCAGCTTAACCCAAGCCAATCTTGGCCCACCCAGTTAATTCAAGTCATTCTCAGTTCAACCCAGCTCAGTTTAAGTCAGTCCAGCCCAGTCAACTTAAGTCAGACCAGTCTGGACCAAGTTCGTTTAACCCATGTGCAAGAATTTTATGTTTATATTATATGTATATGATATTGCATATATATTAATATATATCAAGGTTTTATATATATATATATATATATATATATATATATATATATATATATATATATATATATATATATATATATATAAGATTCGGTTCAGCTGAAAAGGAAACTCGAGAGGGAGGAACTGGCCACGAGAATGAAAAGAAAAAAAAAGCAAAAGAAAATAAAAAAAAGAATAAAGTGGGGAGGAGAACAAAAAAAGAAAAAAAGAGAAAAAGGAATGAAATCTGAGAGAAAGAGGAGGAAGACAAGGGGAGAGAGGAGCGGTGAGAATAAAAAAAGGAAAAAAAGAAAAAGGAAGGAAATCCGAGAAGATGGAGGGAGGAGGGACTGATTACCAAGACAAAAAAAAAGAATAAAGAAGGGGATCCCGCAAGAGAGAAAGGAGGATCCAAAGAGAAAAAATTGAAGGGGGAAAAAATAGAAAAAACAAGAAGAAGAGAAGAGGAGAGAGGGCGGAAGGAAGTAGGGAGAAAAGAAAAAAAAAACAGAAAAAACAAGCAGAGAGAAAAAACGGGAGAACTTGAGGAAAAGGAGGAGTCGGAGATCAGAGGAGCAGGAGAAGAAGATGAAAAAGAAGAAGAAGGATAAGGCAGCCGTTGGGCTCTGCGATTCAGGTAAGCCGCTGCCCACTTCTTCTTTTACTCTTGCACGATCACCGTTCCACCTTGATCTCACCGACCTATTTTCCTCAAAACCCAGCCACCGAGCACCATATCCATGCCCTCATCACCCCATGCTTGACACCAATGCAAGCAACCTATCCTCCTGTGTTTCCAACAACCCCAACTCCACCAACCTTGCAACTCCACTACAACACACTGTCCAACCAAAACCACCATCATTCTTGCCAAATCCCTTGATATGCCACCTCCTGCTACTCAAACTCACCACCCTCTGTAGAATCCACGGAAAACAATCAACACAACTCCATCACCTGCACCACTAATTATTCCATACAAGATCAGAACCAACCCACAAAGCCTTGATTAAATCCCCATCAACTAAAGCTAATCCATATCTGCCCATTAAACCTGTACCCTTTGATCAGCATCCTCATTCTACTATTGATCTTCCTACCAAATTTGGGCCATTGATTAAACCTATGATCATGATATGCTTAAATCTAAATTTTAATTTTTATGATTTTGCTATGATGCTTAGTGAAAATCTGATTCATTGATATTAAATTTTATTGGTTGAATGATAATTTTATTTTGATCATATGACGACCATTAGATGAATTTTTAAGGTGATTGAAATATGCCTATTGATTTTGGAATAAGCTGAAAATGGGGTCATTGTTTTTAAATTTTTAGATGATTAAATATGAACCATTGGATGACTTGATCAGGTGATTTAAGCAATCAGAACGGTTGGATTACCATCTTGAGTGATTTGAACCGTTGGATTATATTTGGGAATATTTTAAATGAATCTGAACGGTTAGATTACCATTAATAGTGATTTATACCGTTGAATTTTTCATCATGAGTGTTTTTAGATGCACTGACATGTTTGGATGCTCATTGCCATATTTAGATGCTCACTGCCATGTTTAGATGCTCACTGTCATGTTTTGATGCTCATTGTCATGTTTAAATGCTCACTGCCATATTAGGTCTTGCCATGCTTAGAAGATTGCATACTAGATCATGCCATATAGGCTCTTGCCTTATTTGCAATACATGCCATATTTGAGAGATTTTAAATAATCTTACTACATGTAAATTTCTTGCCATAAATGTTTTATATGCCATATTTAGATAGAATACTCTATTTTGGCAATAATTTAATTTATGTTGCACATTAGTCGAACTGTCATATCTATACACCTAGCGAACATATTAGTGGGGACGTGCATTTAGACACCCACATTCTTTGGAAGGGCATAATGGGGATAATAAAAATCTTAATAAAGAAAGAAAATGCTTTGCCAAACATTCTAAAATTAGAACTTAGGTCGAAAAGGATAATTCTGGATGATTTTACCCCTCGGTAAACCCTAAACCTAGAATAGGTTCTGAACCCTAATCAGGTTCTAAACCCTAAACCTAGAATAGGTTCACACATTCTAACCTAGAACAGGTTATCATTGCCCGAACTACGTGGATTCTAATTCCTAGGGTAAACCCTATGATACCTAGGCTATTTGGGAGAATCCCAAATTTGGATCCACACCTTAGTCCACTCGGACTATCCATAAATCCACTAGGATATCCACCCAGAGTCCCGAACTATGCGGATTCTGATTCCTAGGGCAAACTCTAGGATACGTAAGCTATTTGGGAGAATCCCAAATTCAGAACCAAACCTTAGTCCACTTGGACTATCCCTAGATCCACTAGGATATTTAACCACATTTTGACCCAAATAGGGTTATCCATCCATATTTTGACCCAAACAGGGTTACCCACATTCAGACCCAGAAAGGGTTATCCATTCTTAGATCCACAAGGACTATCTATTAATCCGGATGGACTATCCAGATCCTAACCCATAGGATTTTCTCAGCCTCTCAAGCATAAACTTCAACTTGAACAATGAACTTAATCATGCACAAGCATAAATTACAGCCATAAACTTTAATCACACCTGAACTACGATGGTGAACCTGATTTTTGGAATAATTCCATGATACGTATGCAATCTGATGGATACAGATTCAGTTCAATGATATCAAACCACATGGTTTGGTTCGGTTTAACAGATAGAGTCTAGCATAGGAAAGGTATAGGAGACCAATCTCGATCGGGCGGTTTGGTTGCCTAACCCCTTCCCATAATCGTAACCTGACGCTTAACCAATCTTTGATGGACCAGAAATCCAATCTAAGGGTCATGAGTCAATTGAAGTCTTACCTTAGGGTGAGATTTCATATTTTCCAAGGTCCTAGACCTTAATCTAGGTGGCGACTTCCAAGATTTCCATCTTTGTCCTCACAGTGGCGACTCCACGGGGGATATAAACGTCAAACTCCTAAATGAAAACTTTCCTTGTGTGAATTGGATCCTAGCTTCTAGGATACAATATTTATGCTTGTATAATATTACTTTGGGGGGAATGGGTTCTGTCACACATTCGTGCGAGTAGCCGAACCGGGTCCCATGCAGATGGGGCAGCCCGCTAGGCGAAACACACAACCTTGGCCTGTACTTTGTGAGACCACGACGGGCGAGCATCCTCTAACGAGCATTTTCTTGGGTCCACCCGAGAATGCGTTATGCTACTCCATGTCGCTTGGATCCTTGCAACATAGTATATAAAGGGATTGGGGGCCCATTATTCATCGTGCATTCGGCGATAGGTTACCCTGTCCTTATCGAGGTGGCCTTTTCTGTCCTAACCCAGATTGTAGCCCAATGTTTGTTATTTTTGGTTCATCCCTGAACCGACCCAGTAAAATCTGCTTAACCATAACATCCATGCTCGAGACGTCGAGGTCCTCGATTGGTCAACATGTTAGAACCTACACGATGAGCATCTTGAACTCTCACCCATTGGGAGTATGAGGTATGTATACACCTATTCTACATCATAGTAGACGGTCACTATATACCCTCCATTAAGTAAGCTCGATGTGTCGAACCTCTCATTGTTAACACGTCAATTTCAAAAAATGAGCAGAAAATCCCTGTCAAGACTTAGATACAATGGTCAAGAAGAAATTTACTAGTTTGCTCATCCATGAACCACTTTTTCTAATCATCCCTAATAAGGACGACGGATTAATATATCCATTTCAATTTCATCGAATTCAATAATCCAATTGGCCAGACCTTGGTACCACTGATTATCCATTTTGGAATCACGAGGTCCCAAGACTGAACACATGGCTTAATCAAATTCAATTAAATTGACTCGGATAATGTTTACCAATCGCCCTTATGTGGGAGCAAACTTGGTTGGTTAAGTTATCTTCGATTGTGTATGTGACTTCTTCCATTCCTCTAGATGTCTAGAATCTTGATATTTCTCTATTGGATTACAATGCCTTTGGAAAAGAGAATCAATCTGCAACCATATCCACCCTTTTAGGGTGAGAGGCCCCTACAACTAAGAAATTATCTTGATCTCCCACCATGAGATCCATCCATGTTATCTTTCTAAATGAATCAATGGAAGCCATGACTCTAGATCTTGATTGAAAATCATATTTTGTAAGAGATGAGGCAACCAGATTTGGGATCACAATCAGTAACTCAGTCAATCTGGTGCAATAGAGCATTTAGTTTAGGCAGCGACAAGCACCTATACCAGAAAAAGTTTACAATATTCCTGTACAGTTAGTCCTTGGGCTTACTCAAATATCATATTCAGTTCATCTCATAATCCAGGAGAGATTCTGCCTCTAGGAAAATCCAATCATAGTTCTCAATGTACCTCAGAATTAAGGAAAGATTCAGCCCCTAGGCAAATCCAATCATAGTTCTCAATTCACCTCTGAATTAAGGAAAGATTCAGTCCCTAGGCAAATCCAATCATAATTCTCGATTTACCTCAGAATTAAAGAAAGATTCAACCCTAGGCAAATCCAATCATAGTTCTCGATTCATCTCTGAATTAAGGAGAGATTCAGCCCCTAGGCAAATCCAATCATAGTTTTCGATTCATCTCAGAATTAATGAAAGATTTAGTCCCTAGGTAAAACAAATCACCATTCCCCATTCACCTCTGAAATAAGGAAAGATCCAGCCCCTAGGCAAATCCAATTATTATTCCCTATTCACCTCTGAATTATGGAAAGATTCAGCCCCTAGGCAAATCCAATCATTGTTCCCTTTTCACCTCTAAATTAAGGAAAGATTCGGCACCTAGGCAAATCCAATCAATGTTCCCTATTCACCTTTGAATTAAGGAAGGATTCATCCCCTAGCAAATCCAATCACATATTCACCTTTGAATTAACGAAAGATTCAGCCCCTAGGCAGGTCCAATCATCATTTCGGTTCATCCAAAATTAAGGAAAGATTCAATCACATCCAGTTCATCTTAGAATCAAAGAAATATTCAGCCCCAGATTCAACCACCATTTCTGGTTCATCTCAGAACTGAAGAAATATTCAACCCCTAGGCAGGTCCAATCATCATTTCGGTTCATCCAGAATTAAGGAAAGATTCAGCCCCTAGGAAAATTCAATCACATCCAGTTCATCTCAGAATCAAAGAAATATTCAGCCCCAAATTCAACCACCATTTCTGGTTCATCTCAGAACTGAAGAAAGATTTAACCCCTAGGCAGGTTCAATCATCACTCCCAGATCATGTTAGAGTGGAGGAGACATTTGGCCCCTAGGCTTTTTCACCCTTAACCTCTTGGTTAAGGTTCTGATTCATGTCGGAATTAGGAAAAGTTCCATTCATCTGAATTCAATTAGCTACTAGGCTTATCCAACTATCAATTTTGGTTAGAGTTCTGATTCATGTCGGAACTAGAAAAAGTTCCATTCATCTGAATTCAATTAGCCACTATGCCTGTCCAACCGTCAACTCCGGTTCAGGTTTCGATTCATGTTGGAACTAAGAAAGGTTCCATTCATATGAACTCAATGTGAGCATGAGTTAGCCTCTAGGCCTGTTCAATCATTACCTCTGGTCCATGTTCCATTTCATGAAGGAATCGAAGAGAATTTTAGTCATTTCAACTCAATAAATCCATCATCTCTAGCAATTAGAGTCCAATCCATGATTGTTGTCCTTGGCCTCTATCAATCAGAGCCCAACTCAAGCAATCTTTGCCTCTAGCAATTAGAGCCTAGTCCATGACTGTCAATCTTGATCTCTATCAATCAGAGATCAATTCAAAGTCAATCTTGATCTCTATCAATCAGAGACCAATTTAAAGTCAATCTTGATCTCTATCAATCAGAGACCAATTCAAAGTCAATCTTGATCTCTATCAATCAGAGACCAATTAAAAGTCAATCTTGATCTCTATCAATTAGAGACCAATTCAAAGTTAATTTTGATCTCTATCAATCAGAGACCAATTAAAAGTCAATCTTGTCTCTATCAATCAGAGACCGATTCAAAATCAATCTCTGGCTCTATCAATTAGAGCCTGATCCATGTCTATCATAGCCTAGTGCTATAAGTTAGGATAGCTCGTCAGAATGGTGAATGAGAAGCATTCCTCATTGCCTGTCAGTAAAGATCAATTCCAGATTCTAGAGTCCTTAGGAGATCAAGAAACTTCAGCTATGATAGTGCTATCCCATCACAGGCATTTCTACCCCATTGGCCAAGGAAATGCTAGAATCCAAAGAGTTGCCCTCATATTTTTCAAAGAGAAGGAATGAAATTTATTTGAGCAATAGGTTAAACCAAAGAAGAGATCCAATGTACCCTAGGCTAGGATAGGAACCAGAATCACGGTTAGGGGATGGTCCAATGATGAAACCCTAAACCCATAAATTGGGGCATGAACCAGATTGAACTTGGACCCAAATTGAGTGCGGTCCAATGGGGAAAGCCAATGACCCTTGAACTAGGGCATGAACCAGATTGAACTTGGACCCAAATTGCATGTGGTCCAATGAGAAAAGCCAATGACCCTTGAACTGAGGCATGAACCGGATTGACTTTGGGCCTGAATTGGGTATGTTTCAATGAGGAAAGCCCTTGAGCCCTAAGTGTAGCATGAACCAGATTGACCTTGGACCAAAATTGGGTATGATTCAATGAGGAAAGTCATGAGCCCCTGAACTGGGGCATGAACCGGATTGACCTTGGACCCAAATTGAGTATAGTCTAATGAGGAAAGCCATTATGCCCTAAACAGGGGCATGAATCAAATTGACTTTGGATCTAAACTGAGAGTGATCTAATGAAGAAATCCTTTGAACCCCCAAGCCGAGGCATTAACTAGTATAATCTTGGACTCAAAATGGTGTAATGCAATGGCGATACCCCTTGCTCCCCAAGCTGGGGCATAAGCTAGAATGATTGTGAACTCAACTAGAAGCGGTCCATTGATGAATCCATTTGAACCCCAAACTGGGGCATGAACCAGAGTAACCTTGAGCTTAAAAAAGCAATAGTCCGATTATGAATGGATCCCAAACTGAAAAAAAAAGATGTAAGAATTATATGGAACCCTGAAAGGTAGGGATCTTGCACTTATTGATAGAGGGGCATGATGAATCCTACTGATAGAGGTCTGAAGGAAGATTTATTCCCACAACGACTGAAGGTGGTCGTCGAAGGAGTTATGCCCAACTGGAGCACCTTGGACGAACTAGTTGTTTCAACTTTCTATTATCGGTATTCGATAGGTCATCCATGTCCAGGTCCAAGATTGATATGCTTGTTGACAAGTCCAGCCCAATCTGCCCTGTAAGTAAAAGAAAATCACCCCGTTTGGGATTTCAAACTCTGTGCTTTGTCTCTTCCATATATTTCCTCCCAGTTTCATACATCATCCTATTCTACGTGTGCAGTCAATTCTGACTCTGAAGATGATTGAAACGATGAACCATCTCCTAAACTTCTACGCCACCCGGCCTCTTGAGAAAGAAAGGTCCAACCCGTCTTGAAAAGCTTTAAATGATCAATCGGTAGACACAAGAGTACTCTCAAGAAACATGTATTGGAGAAGCTGCCATTTGTTCTACCTATGAAAAGATGCCAAGGAAAGCATTAGATAGTAACAGATCATATCAGTAAGTCAGTCAATCAGTACAAATGAGTAGAGGACAGATGTGCCACCAAAAAGTTGGAAATACCAATGTTCTTACAAAGTACATCATCTGCAAGCAAGAGATACATGATGAATGATCAATCTCAAAATCAAAGAATGAGGTCATAAGAAAACCAAAAAAAAAAAAAAAAATTCAAGCCTATGTTTTATCTACATCAATAATGGGAGGTAGTCACATGAGACAGAAGGAGATGATTAACTTCCAGAGGACAGCATACGGATTCACCATTCAGATAAAATCAAATACTAGATGAGCAGTCACAAATGTTCATAAAGTTTACAGAAGATCTGTACTGACTGGGGCAAAGATGTTCTATCTGATTGGAAGTATTTGGAAGAAGAAGATTAAAATCTAATATTAAAAGTCATGATTCAACTTTGCGATCAAGCGAAGCACTGCATTATGTGGCCTCCACATCAAAAAAAAAAAAAAAAAAAAGAAAGAGCAAAAAAAAAAAGTAAAGAAAATAATAAGATGTTGAATGGCATTGGAGTTCGACAGTAAGCCAATTGTCCCTCTCATTTCAAGAGGATGGTAGTTCCAATCAAAGCTTGATAACAAGTTCGATCCTTCGTCAAGATTCACAGCATGTTAGACCGGACTTTTGATTTTGGCCAAATACATCCCACCTTTACAGGAGACGATTTCATAACTTCTTCATCATTAGAGAAAGATTTCTCATCGGCATTAGACTCTCTCTCCCGTCTATTAATCTGACGACCTTCCAAGGAGTCTCTATCATAAGCCCTTTTTTTATTATCAGTTTTCTTGGCATTGTATCTCGTGATCATGTCATCATTTTATATACAAATTCATGAATCTGGCTGGAACTCTCATCTGTCGTTCATTACATCCGATGGCTTCCCAAGGTTCCAATAAGCCCTTCATTCCTCAAGCCAATAAAATGGGATCTTCTCGATAAGATAAATCCATTCTACATAAACAACTAAACACTCTCCCAATGGTAGACCCATGTGGACAGTTTCACATCAATCCTCCTGGACCTTAAACATCTATACTTGTCAACATACTTAAAGGTTTCAGGCCCAAATATGATCGTGACTGATTCGGCATCTCGATGTAGTTTGTTGAGACACGTGTTCCATCTGAACTTCTCCAAGAAAGGAAAACATAATTCGGCACCAATTTTAATTTTGGTATGGGACTGCATTTCCTTAAGGTCACTTTTAGTGATGATTCAAATAGCTGCCCGCCTATGAATGCGTGTAGGTGTCAACTTAAACAATGGGGCAAGGCTACCCATTTGTCATGAATGTCATGTCGTTCAGACTTCCCCTAAGGGTTTTAGACCATTGGATAGGACCATAATTTTGGCAATATCCTCACTATATTAGAACTCTTTATTCAACCCAAGATGGGGTTTGTAAAAAAAAAAGGGTAAAAAAAGCGACCTCAGCAAGGAAAAGCAACCCAAGAATCCTCAATGGGCAACCCATAATACCTCATGGGGATAGGCGACCTGATGCAACCCTAAAGCATTGCCCTCATTGGCCCTACATAGAAAAATCCAGTGGTTCATGTGGACAAGTGTCATACATAGTCTACCCTCCATAAGGAAAGTAACCCCTCTTGCTCTCCAGTGAATCATACTCAGAGGAATTGAACAAACCATTGTTTGTTTGCCTTTTGGGCTCCATAGCATTGTCTTTCAACAGAATTCTATCTTCAAATCCTTTGGTCATGTTAAGGAGGGAGAAAATTCTCATGTCTTGGTTACGGATGTAGCCAAATTCATCAAATCATCAGCTCCCTCATTTTTCAAGATTCAAGAAGGGTTTATCTAAGAAGTCACTTTCTGCAATCAATCTGTCAATCTTCCCTTGACCTTGGAAGCATGGTCAAATTCTTGATGCAATCCAGATTCAACCTAGTTCTAACTTTTTCTAGGTGCTCGTTTCTTACTATAGTAGTAGTCTGTCACAACATGCAGACACTGGGGCATAGATATATCATATGTAGAGGAATTGAACTTGATCATGAGCATTACATCTAGGATCCATTGTCTAGTCTGAAGTCACTGACTTTCCTAGTCAATAGAAGTAGGTCCGTCCAAGTTGGTTTTTACCAATTTATTAGTTCTCCCAATCCTGTTGATGAAGAAAATCCAATGTGGTCGCTCACCTGTTAGGATTTGGTCACCAAATTCTCTGAAGGAACACTTCGAATCCTATGCTCCTCGTGCCTACTTTGGGGTCATGGTTCATTCATCTTTCAAAATTGGCACAACAATGTTGCAAAGCCCTGAGCTTTTCATGAGCCTAGATCAAGGGACAAACCCATGTCACATTTCATCGTCGGTTGACTGTTCTACCAATTTGGTCTACCATAGTGCACAGTCAAAGAACTTAGTTGACCAGATACCCCTCGACAGTTTAACACCAAGGTCAATCAATAAAATCACTTTGGTTAGAGACTGTCAAGCTCCCCTCATTTTTTTCCAAAATCCTCACTAGAGTTTCTTTCAATCCAAAATCCAACAACACCAATGTTGGCTGAAGAAAATCATCACTTTCAAATTACATGGAACCCTTCCAAGGGAGCAATAAAGTCAACACTATCATGCTGAAATTGAGTCAAACTTGCAGTACCAAGTCATAAATGGAAAATTTCAAATCTAGGTATCATGCCAGTAATGTCCATGACACCATTTCCATTGATGCCATGTTTTATGCCTTCACCAACAAAACAAGGGCAACAACCTTGGAAAACTGCCATGGAATTCACCATCATTTCAAATATGTCCAGCACTCTATAGGTTCAAAGTCAGGAAACTTCCAAGATAGGTCAGATTTCAACCCTAAAGGTTCAAAGTCAACAAAGAATTCCTGTGTGGGTCACTTTCGAGCACCCTAAAGGTTCAAAGCCAACAAAGAATTTCTGTATGGGTCACTTTCGAGCACCTAAAGGTTCATAGCAACAAAGCTACTTAAGAGGATATTCTAGTTTCCATTCCCGAAGGTTCGTAGCCATAGAGCTTCCAAGAAGGATATTCTAATTTTCAATCCCGAAGGTCCAAAGCTGGTAGGAACTTCAAAGATGAGTCTTTTAGTATCACCCTATAAATGACCTTCTGAGTTCTTACTCATTTCATAATCAATAGCAAATTCCTCACCCTAAAAGTGACCTTCTGAGACTCTTACTCATTTCATAATCAAATGCAGAGCCCTAGCTCATCCAAAGTTCAAATCAATCTCAGCCTATTAGTAAATCAAATGTAAAGCCCTAGCTCATTCAAAGATCAAGTCAATCTCAGCCTATTAGTGATTCAAATGTAAAGCCCTAGCTCATTCAGAAAATCAATCTCAAAATCTCAATCAAAAGAGCCTCTTTTCAATCAAAGAAAAGACATCAAGTCTTCCATCCAAACAAATCAAAGCCGAGCCCAAACTCGTGCAACCAACCTTGTATTCACCGCCTAGCTTCGTACAAGAAGAGGTTCATCAGCCTACAAATGGATCAAGCCGGGTTTAGGCCCGCGAGTACCTTGCATCATGAGTTCCACATCAGCAAGAAGAGGTTCCCAGCCTATAAATGAGCCTTGTATTCACAGCCTAGCTTCATACAAGAAGAGGTTTATCAACCTACAAATGGATCAATTCGGGTTAAAGCCCGCGAGTACCTTGCATCATGAGTCCCACCTCAGCAAGAAGAGGTTCCAAGCCTACAAATGAGCCTTGTATTCACAGCCTAGCTTCATACAAAAAGAGGTTCATCAGCCTATAAATGGATCAAGCCAGGTTCAACCCCACACATACCTTGCATCATGAGTTCCACTTTAGCAAGAAGAGGTTCCCAGCCTACAAATGAGCCTTGTATTCACAGCCTAGCTTTATACAAGAAAAACAATCACCAATCTCCCAAGAAGTGCAAACCTTCTTGCTAGTCGAACTACGTTCTGGGCTTGATTTCTAGGACACCCTTAGAATACGTAGGCAGTTTAGGACAAATTACCCTAAGTGCAGCTCAATAAGCAATCTCACTCATATCCCAAAAATGTGGTTCTTTTATCTTCAGCTTTCAATTGGTAACAATCTCGGCTAAAGAGGGGCATCTGTAAGCACCCCATTTTTACCACCCTTAGCATAAGTGGACCCATATGGCAGGTTTTTGGCTTTTAACCCAAGGGTTTGTGATTCTCTCATGAACCTCACAGCAAGGTGATGGGCTATTACCTACTTGGATGAGTAGGTCGTGAAATTATCTTCGAAATGAGATCAGAATCATCAAATTCTGACTTCAAACAAGGAAGATTCGTAGTTCGAAAGTCCAAGGGCAATTACGTAATTATCGTATGATGCATGCATTATCATTCAAACTTCAAGACATCATATCTGGGTCATCTGATATCAGGAGTAGATAATTCAAAGGCCAATATTCCTTATTTTCAGTCCTCTTCAAAGTGGACGTGAAAAATCCCGGATAGAAGTCACCAGTGGGCCCCATGCAAGCTTTCATGCAAAATTATCGTTAGCACTTCAAAGCTTCATATCATTTCCGTTCTACGTCGGATTCAGATGATTCCAAGGCCATTATTCTTCATTTATGATGTTCTACAAAGTGGATGTGAAAAATCCCGTGTAGAAATCACCAATGGGTCCCATGCAAGCTTTCATGCAAAATTATCATTAGAACTTCAAAGCTTCATATCTTATTTGTTTTACGTCAGATTCAGATGATTCCAAGACCATTATTCTTCATTTATGATGTTCTATAAAGTGGACGTGAAGAATCCCAGGTAGAAGTCTCCGAAGGGTCCCATGCAAAATTACACATGGAAATGGTCATTTAACCTTTGGAAATTCATATTTTGGTCACCCTATATCCAAATCAAAAGCTTTCAGTTTCATTATGTTCCATTTTTAGTACTCTACAAAGTGGACATAAAGAATTTCTGGTAGAAGTCTCCGAAGGATCCCATGCAGAATGGTCAACCAAATTATCGATAATTGGCCTGTTTAAACTTCAGAAATTCATAAGTTGGCCATTTTATTTTCAAATGAGTTGATTCATGCTCCAATATTTCTCATTTTTAATGTTCTACAAAGTGAGGTAGAAAATTTGGAATAGAGGCTATCAAAAAATTTCATACGGAATGGCAACGAAAATAGCCCATGAAATGACATAGAGAGAAACACAGTCAATCCAGTCAACTCAGCTCAACCCAATCCAGTCTTAGCCCAACGCAGTTAATTCAAGTCATTCTCAGTCCAACCCAGCTCAGTTTAAGTCAGTCCAGCCCAGTCAACTGAAGTCAGACCAGTCTGCACCAAGTTTGTTTAACCCATGTGCAAGAATTTTATGTTTATATTATATGTATATGATATTGCATATATATTAATATATATCAAGGTTTTATATATATATATATATATATATATATATATATATGAGTGGAAGATTCGGTTCAGCTGAAAAGGAAACTCGAGAGGGAGGAACTGGCTACGAGAATGAAAAGAAAAAAAAAGCAAAAGAAAATAAAAAAAGAAGGAAGTGGGGAGGAGAATAAAAAAAAGAAAAAAAAAGAGACAAAGGAATAAAATCCGAGGGGAGAGGAGGAAGACAAGGGGAGAGAGGAGGAAGACAAGGGGAGAGAGGAGCGGTGAGAATAAAAAAAAGGAAAAAAAAATAAAAAGGAAGGAAATCCGAGAAGATGGAGGGAGGAGGGACCGATTACCGAGAAAAAAAAGAATAAAGAAGGGGATCCCGCAAGAGAGAAAGGAGGATCCGAAGAGAAAATATTGAAGGGAGAAAAAAAATAGAATAAAGAAGAAGAAGAGAAGAGGAGAGAGGGTGGAAGGAAGTAGAGAGAAAAGAAAAAAATAGAAAAAATAAGAAGAAGAGAAGATGAGAGAGGGCGGAAGGAAGTAGGGAGAAAAGAAAAAAAAACAAAAAAAAATAAGCAGAGAGAAAAAACGGGAGAACTTGAGGAAAAGGAGGAGTCGGAGATCAGAGGAGCGGGAGAAGAAGAAGAAGAAAGAAGGAGAAGGCAGCCGTTGGGCTCTGCGATTCAGGTAAGCCACTGCCCACTTCTTCTTTTACTCTTGCACGATCACCGTCCCACCTTGAACTCACCGACCTATCTTCCTCAAAACCCATCCACCGAGCACCACATCCATGCCTTCATCACCCCATGCTTGACACCAATGCAAGCAACCTGTCCTCCTGAGTTTCCAGCAACCCCAACTCCACCAACCTTGCAACTCCACTGCATCACACTGTCCAGCCAAAACCGCCATCATTCTTGCGAAATACCTTGATATGCCACCTCCTGCTACTCAAACTCACCACCCTCTGTAGAATCCACGGCCAACAATCAACACAACTCCATCACCTACACCACTAATTATTTCTTACATGATCAGAACCAACCCACAAAGCCTTGATTAAATCCCCATCAACTAAAGCTAATCCATATCTGCCCATTAAACCTGTACCCTTTGATCAGCATCCTCATCCTACGATTGATCTTCCCATCAAATTTGGGCCATTGATTAAACTTATGATCATGATATGCTTAAATCTAAATTTTCATTTTTTTCATTTTGCTATGATGCTTAGTGAAAATCTGATTCATTGATATTAAATTTGATTGGTTAAATGATAATTTTATTTTGATCAAATGATGACCATTTGATGAATTTTTAAGGTGATTGAAATATGCCTATTGATCTTGGAATAAGATGAAAATGGGGTCATTGATTTTAAATTTTTAGGTGATTAAATATGAACCATTGGATGACTTGATCAGGTGATTTAAGCAATCTGAATGGTTGGATTACCATCTTGAGTGATTTGAACCGTTGGATTATATTTAAGAATGTTTTAAATGAATCTGAATGGTTAGATTACTATCAATAGTGATTTATACCGTTGAATTTTTCATCATGAGTGTTTTTAGATGCACTGACATGTTTGGATGCTCATTGCCATATTTTGATCACTGCCATGTTTAGATGCTCACTGTCATGTTTGGATGCTCATTGCCATGTTTAAATGCTCACTGCCATATTAGGTCTTGCCATGCTTAGAAAATTGCATACTAGATCATGTCATATAGGCTCTTGCCTTATTTGCAATACATGCCATATTTGAGAGATTTTAAACAATCTTACTACATGTGAATTTTTTGCCATAAATGTTTTATATGTCATATTTAGATAGAATATTTTATTTTGGCAATAATTTAATTTATGTTGCACCTTAGTCGAACTGCCATATCTGTACACCTAACAAACATATTAGGTGTGGGGACGTGCATTTAGGCACCCACATTCTTGGCAAGGGCATAATGGGGATAATAAAAACCTTAATAAAGAAAGAAAATGCTTTGCCAAACTTTCCAAAATTAGAACTTAGGTTGAAAAGGGTAATTTAGGATGATTTTACCCCTCAGTAAACCCTAACCTAAAATAGGTTCTCAACCCTAAACAGGTTCTAAACCCTAAACCTAGAATAGGTTCTCACATTCTAACCTAGAACAGGTTATCATTGCCCAAACAACGCGGATTCTGATTCCTAGGGAAAACCCTAGGATACGTAGGCTATTTAGGAGAATTCTAAATTCGGATCCACACCTTAGTCCACTCGGACTATCCATAGATCCACTAGGATATCCACCCAGAGTCCCGAACTACACGGATTCTGATTCCTAGGGCAAACCCTAGGATACGTAGGCTATTTGGGAGAATCCCAAATTCGGATCCAAACCTTAGTCCACTTGGACTATCCCTAGATCCACTAGGATATTTACCCATATTTTGACCCAAATAGGGTTATTCATCCACATTTTAACCCAAACAGGGTTATCCACATTCTGACCCAGAAAGGGTTATCCATTCTTAGATCTACTAGGACTATCTATTAGTCTGCATGGACTATCTAGATCCTAACCCATAGGGTTTTCTCAGCTTCTCAAGCATAAACTTCAACTTGAACAATGAACTTAATCATGCACAAGCATAAATCACAGCCATAAACTTTAATCACACCTAAACTATAATGGTGAACCTGATTTTTGAAATAATTATGTGATACGTAAGCAATCTGATGGATACAGATTCGGTTCAATGATATCAAACCACTTGGTTTGGTTCGGTTTAACAGATAGAGTCTAGCATAGGAAAGGTATAGGAGACCGATCTCAATCGGACGGTTTGGGTGCCTAACCCCTTCCCATAACCGTAACCTGACACTTACCCAATCTCTGATGGACCAGAAATCTAATCTAAGGGTCATGAGTCAATCGAAGTCTTACCTTAGGGTTAGATTTCACATTTTCCAAGGTCCTAAACCTTAATCTAGGTGGAAACTTTCAAGATTTCCATCTTTGTCCTCACAATAGTTATTAACAATGTTTTACTGTTATTAAATTATTAATGTTTAGGTCCGATTCCCTTACCTGACGCTTGTTTAATAGTTTGCTCTACATTACAGAATCCAAACTAGCTATTACAAGGTCCTACACGATGTTAGGGTTGAATTAGAATAGTTTTCTTAGGGTTTACGTTGGTCAGAAAACCAACTGGGTCAAAAACACTTCTCACAGAGCAGACCGGTCACAGGTACCAGCCACGGCACTATGGGGAAAGGTACGATCGGTATGGTCTACCGGTCCCCACAGACCAACCTTCGAGAGGTATGTCTCCGAAAGACCATACATCCGGTTCTCGCCTTTCGTCAATCACCCCCTATTGATTCTAGGGTTTCTCCTATAGATTCTAGGTCTAAGCAATGAGTTAGGGTTATTTTCAACTCCATTCAAGTCCTAGTTTCGATGGTCTTCAACCTAGAACTTGAATCTAGGGTTTACCGACTAGATTAGGGTTTGACGGCAAAATATGGTTTAAATCAATACCTCGCTTTGCATGGTATTGATCCAATCATGACTAACCATTCTAGAACGCTTAACGTAGAGGAAGGTTTAAGCACTTACCGTTGGTTTGCGGTAGAGTGTTCTTCGTCCAACGGTAATGGCGGCTCTTCCCTCTCCTTCCTAGCTTCTTCTCCTTCTTCAATCTCTTTCTCCTCTCTAGGGTTTGTGAGGATCAATGAAAAGGATTTTAGGAGGTTTAGGAGTCCTTATATAGGCTAGGGTTGAGTTTAGGAAGCCTCCTAACATTAGGAAAGTCCTTCGGTTCGAAATTTAGAAAGTAGGACCTGTAGAAATCCGTTTCTGGATCTAAGTGGTCTGCTGCACAGGCTATACCAGTCGACCGGTACCATCGACCGGTATGAAAATTGTCATTTAGTTTGGTCCATTTTTATACCTGGTTGTCATCCGCTCGTCCCATCTGGCCCGGTGATGATTGAAAGATCGGGTTCATGGAGTGCGGGTCTTACAACTCCCCCACCCTTAAAAGAAATTTTGTCCCCAAAATTTGCATGTAGGTTTCACAACTCCCCCACCCTTAAAATAAATTTCAACCTCAAAATTTGAACATACCTTGTTTGTCAAAAAGATTAGGGTATTCCTTTCGCATCGCGTTCTCTTCCTCCCAAGTGATTTCTTCTACATCATGGCTTTTCCAATGCACTTTCACATAATGAATATCCTTGCTTCGGAGATGTTGTACCTTTTGGCTTGTGAGCATCACAGGTACTACTTCAAATGTCAAGTCCTTAGTCAAGTCTGGTGGGTCTACTATCAAGATGTGCGATGGATCCCTGACATACTTCTTCAATAAAGAAACATGGAACATATCATGAAACATCATGAACGCTTGACATGGATTGTGGTAGAGAAAGTTGATATGACACATCGCCACATCTGGTCAAAATCTCGTATGGTCCCACATACCTGGGGCATAGCTTTCCCTTCTTACCAAACCGTTTCAGACTTTGCACCGGTGATATCTTCAAGAACACCTTATCACCCACTGCAAACTCCAGATCTCGACGTCGGTTATCTGCATAGTGCTTTTGTCGAACTTGAGTTGTCTTTACTCTTTCCTTAATTTGATCAATCACTCGACAAGTTTCTTCGACGAACTTCGGTCCTACAATCCTTCTCTCTCCCACCTCATTCTATAACAGAGGTGTACGACATTTCTTCCCATAGAGTGCCTCATATGGAGCCATTTGGATCGTATCCTGGTAACTATTGTTATAAGCAAACTCGATGAGTGATAGCTTCTCGTCCCAAGCTCCTTTGAAATCTAGGACACACGCTCGAAGCATATCCTCTAAGATTTGAATAGTTCTTTCTGATTGCCTGTCTGTCTGAGGATGAAAAACTGTGCTAAACTTCAACTTGGTTTCCATAGCTTTTTGTAATCCTTCCCAGAACTTTGATGTAAAACGGGGATCTCTGTCAAATACTATACTTTCTAGAACACCATGAAGTCTGACTATATTATCCACCTATAGCTTGGCTAGCTTCTCTATGGTATATTGAGGTCTGACAGCGATGAATCGAGCTGTCTTAATAAGTCGATCGACTATAACCCATAATGCATCCACTGACCTTGGTGTCAGGGTAGGCCAGTGACCAAATCCATTGTGATACAATCTCACTTCCATGCTGGCTCCGATAGTAGTTGCAGCAAACCTGTGGGTCTCTGCCTTTCAGCTTTAACTTGCTGGCAATTTAGACATTGAAATACGAATCAAGCTACATCCGCTTTCATACCTCTCCACCAATATAATCTTCTTAAATCATGGTACATCTTGGTGCTTCCTGGATGTACCGAATATGGGGTGTAATGAGCTTCTGTCATAACTCTATCTCTGATATTTGAGTTCTCACTCTTAGGTATACATAATCGTCCACGATACCTGAGTACCTTGTCTGAATCCAAGGTAAAGTCAGGGTTGCTTTTACCCTTCTCTAGATCTTCTTGCACAGTCTTGAGGTGTGGATCCTGTAGGATTGTTACTTTGACCTCATCTATGAGATACGATGAGATCTTCAAAGCTGTGAACATCAATATGAACTTATGAATTAGGCCCTATTCCACTGGATCTCCTGCAGTCTCTAATATATAGTCTTTATCATTTTCTATTGAGCCTGAGGCTGCAACGCACAGTGCAGTGTTTGTACTAGATCCTGCCTTAGGTTTCAATGCCCACTTTCTGCTTAAGGCATCGGCCACAACGTTTGCCTTACCTGGATGGTACTAGATGTCACAATCATAACATTTGAATAGCTCCAGCCATCTCCTCTGTCTCATATTCAGGTCCTTCTGAGTAAAAAGGTAAGTTAAACTCTTGTGATCCGACTTAATCTGAAACTTTTCACCATAAAGGTAGTGTCTCCAAGTCTTGATTGCGTGAATTACCACTGCTAACTCCAAATCATGCGTAGGATAGTTCTTCTCATGCTTTTTCAACTGTCTTGATGCGTAGGCAATCACCTGTTCTCCTTGCATCAATACACATCTGTGAGCACCCCATTTTTGCCACCCTCTGCGTAAGTGAACCAATATGGCAGATTTCTGGCCTTTAACCCAAAGATTTGTGATTTTCTACTGAATCCCACAGCAGGGTCATGGGCTATTATCTACTTAGATGAATAGGTTGTGAAATTATCTTTCGAAATGAGACCGGAATCATCAAATTCTGACTTCAAACAAGGAAGATATCGTAGTTTGAAAGTACAGGGGCATTTACGTAATTATCATATCATGCATGCATTATCATTCAAACTTCAAGACATCATATCTGGGTCATCTGATATCGGAATCAGATCATTCAAAGGCCAATATTCCTTATTTTCAATCCTCTTCAAAATGGACGAGAAAAATCCCGGGTAGAAGTCTCTGAAGGGTCCCATGTAAGCTTTCATGCAAAATTATCATTATAACTTCAAAGCTTCATATCTTTTCCGTTCTACGTCGAATTCAGATGATTCCAAGGCCATTATTCCTCATTTTTAGTGTTCTACAAAGTGAATGTAAAAAAATTTGGAATAAAGGCTATCAAAAAATTCCATGCGGAATGACAGTAGAAATGGCCCAGGAAATGATAGAGAGAGAAAACCCAATTAATCCCAGTCAATCCAGTCAACTCAACTCAACCCAAGCTAGTCTTGGCCCAACATAGTTAATTCTAGTCAATCCAGTCAACTCAGCTCAACCCAAGCCAGTCTTGGCCTAACCCAGTCAATCTTTGTCAATCCAGACCAATTCATGGTGGCACATATGCATGTATTTCTTCTATATATTATTATATAATGTATAATATATTATAATATATCATATAATATAAACATATGTCTTATATGTATATTATATTATATATAGTAATATATTAATATATTATATAATTATATATATGTTTTATATATAGAAAACAAAGGATCCAAAGAGAAAGGACCGAAGAAAAAAAAAGGAAAATAAAAAAATAAAAAAGCCGAGGAGATCGAGAAGAGGAAAGAAGCTGAAGAAGGAAAAGAAAAGATTAAGGCAGAGAAAGAGATCGGTGGGAGGAGGAGATAAGAATAAAAAAAAAGGAAAAGGAAAGAAATAAAGAGAAGAAGATCGGAGAGATGAGAAAGGAAAAAAATAAAAAAAAGGGAAAGGATCGAGAGAGAGACCGAGAGATGAGAATGGAAGAAAAAAATATAAAAATCGGGGGGGTGGGGGGGGGAGGACCGAGAAATGAGAATGGAAGAAAAAAAATATAAAATTGGGGGGGAGGACCGAGAGAGAAGAAAGGAGGAAAAAAATAAAAAAAGGGAGAGGATCGAGAGAGAGAGAGGGCGGTGGAGAGAAACCGAAAGAAGAGAGAGAGAGAGAGAGAGAGAGAGAGAGAGAGAGAGAGAGAGAGGAAAGGAAAAAAATATAAAAAGGAGGGGGAACCGAGAAGAGGAAGGAGGAGAGAGAGCGGTGGAAAAAATCTGAATAAAAAAAAAAGAGAATCGAGAAGAGAGGAAAAGGAGGGAGATCGAGGAAAAAAAAAGAAAAAAAGAGAGGAAGAAAGAAGGAGCAGGAAGAAGAGAGAGGAGATCAGAAAGATGGAGCAGAAACGGAGCAGAAGGGGAAAAGAGGAAGAAAAAGAACCAGGAGAACATAGAGGTAAGAAACTCACCCTAAATCTGCATCCACCACCCCACTCACCGCAAGCCTGACTCATCCTTACGACTCCCAAACTCTCGATAGACCTACAACAAATTCCACTGACTTCTAATCCTCACCACACCTTCATCGATATCCACCACCCCACTCCATCGATCTGCAGCATCACCACAACCAGATCCACTGATCTTCCTAACCGTCTACATGCATCGACACTTACCTGAGCCTCACCTAACTCTCCTCTATAGCACTACCATCTCACCCCCATCGGACTTCATCACCTACTTCAAACCCCAACCTAGACACCCAACATCTGTCTACCTCCATTAAACATGTAAACCTCATGACCATTGTAATCATGTTGATCCAGTACAACCCATCACTGATCTGCCTCACTGAATTGGAGCCATTGATTGATAATTATCATGAAATTAGATTATGAGTTTTAATTTGGCCATTAATTTATATGTAATGATTATAATCTTGGTAATTGATCCATGTATATGATGACGATAATTTCGCCATTGGTTTAATTATATGATGATGATAAATTTTGGCCATGGATCGAATTATGTGTTGATTGATAATTATAGCCATTGATTTTAGAATTTAAATGATAAAATCTGGCCATCGATCTTGGATGTTTTAATGATAAAATTAGGCCATTGATCTTGGATGTTTGAATGATCAAATCTAGACCATTGATTTTAGATATGTTGATGCTTGATCCAAACCGTTGGATCTTCATTATGAGTGTCTTAAATGAAACTGAACCGTTGGATCTTCACCATGAATGTTTTAAATGCATCTAAACCATTGGATTATCATCATGGTTGATTTAAATGCATCTGAACGGTTGGATTTTCATCTTGAGTGATTTGATCCATTGGATTATCATCATGGTTGATTTAAATGAATCTGAAAGGTT
The DNA here is from genome assembly GCA_028583415.1 of Protea cynaroides. NCBI lineage: Eukaryota > Viridiplantae > Streptophyta > Magnoliopsida > Proteales > Proteaceae > Protea > Protea cynaroides. Next base: position 80,537,622 of record CM053275.1, read on the forward strand.
AAATACCATCAATAGTGTTTTATACCATTGAATTTTTCATCAAGAGTGTTTGGATGCTCACTGCCATATTTAGATGTTCATTACCATATTTAGATGTTCATTGTCATATTTGGATGCTTATTGCCATATTTAGATGATCACACTGCCATGTTTAGATGCTTATTGTCATGTTTGGATGCTCGTTGCCATGTTTAAATGCTCACTGCCATATTAGGTCTTGCCATGCTTAGAAAATAGCATACTAGATCATGCCATATAGGCTCCAGCCTTATTTGCAATACATGTGATATTTGAGAGATTTTAAACAATCTTACTACATGTGATCTTTTTGTCATAAATGTTTTATATGCCATATTTAGATAGAATATTCTATTTTGACAATAATTTAATTTATGATGCACCCTAGTCGAACTGTCATATCTGTACACCTAGCAAACATATTAGGTGGGGACGTGCATTTAGGAACTTACATTCTTGGGAAGGGCATAATGGGAATAATAAAAACTTTAATAAAGAAAGGAAAATGCTTTGCCAAACTTTTCAAAATTAGAACTTAGGTTGAAAAGGGTAATTCAGGACAATCTTGCCCCTCGGTAAACCCTAAACCTAGAACAGGTTCTCAACCCTAAACCTAGAATAGGTACTAAACCCTAAACCTAGAACAAGTTCTCACGTTCTAACCTAGAACAGGTTATCATTCAAACTACATAGATTCTGATTCCTAGGGCAAACCCTAGGATACGTAGGCTATTTGGGAGAATCTCAAATTCGGATCCACACCTTAGTCCACTCGGACTATCTATAGATCCACTAGGATATTTACCCATTTTCCAACCCAAATAGGGTTACCCATCCCGAACTACGTGGATTCTGATTCCTAGGGCAAACCCTAGGATACGTAGGCTATTTGGGAGAATCCCAAATTCGGATCCACACCTTAGTCCACTTGGACTATCTATAGATCCACTAGGATATCCACCCATCAGCCCGAACTACGTGGATTCTGATTCTTAGGTCAAACCCTAGGATACGTTGGCCATTTGGGAGAAACTCAAATTCGGATCCAAACCTTAGTCCACTCAGACTATCCGTAGATCCACTAGGATATTTATCCCCATTTCGACCCAGATCCCGAACTACGCGGATTCTGATTCCTAGGTCAAACCCTAGGATACGTAGGCCATTTGGGAGAAACCCAAATTCAGATCCACACCTTCGTCCACTTGGACTATCCATAGATCCACTAGGATATTCATCCACATTTTGACCCAGATAGGGTTATCCATATTCCAACCCAGATAGGGTTATCCACATATTAACTTAGATAAGGTTATCCATATTCCAACCCATAATGGGTTATCCATATTTTGACCCAAATAGGGTTATTCTTAGATCCACTAGGACTATCTATCAGTCCACATGGACTATCCAAATCCTAATCCATAGGTTTTTCTTAATCTTTCAAGCATAAATTTCAACTTGAACAATGAACTTAATCAAGCACAAGCATAAATCACATCCATAAACTTTAATTACACCTGAACTACGATGGTGAACCTGATTTTTAGAATAATTCTGTAATACGTAGGCAATCTGATGGATACAGATTCGATTCAATGATATCAAACCACTTGGTTTGGTTCGGTTTAACAAATAAAGTCTAGCATAGGAAAGGTATAGGAAACCGATTTCGATCGGATGGTTTGGGTGCCTAACCCCTTCCCATAACCGTAACCTGACGCTTACCCTATTACACCCCAATTATGAACCAACCAGAATGGTGTGAGTAAACCGTCACTGAATCAACGACTCACACCAGGATCTCAATAAGACCGTGTCCACTCATACAAACCATTGCACAAAACCACAATCAGAATAATAATAAAAATAGCGGACGTCTTTAAATAAAATGAACTGAGCATCTATTGATAGATTTAAATAAAGAATTCAATTATCCAAGTTCTCAAACATAAATAAATATCTTTACATCCATTTAATGTCAACTAAAAATAACTGAACAAATAAATTAAAATCCTAGAGATACACGCAGAGAGGGTACTCGCATGAAGCGTCATGCTCGTCCTCTCCTGCTTGCGCATCCATAGCAGCAACACCTCCATACGTCGGAGCGTTTATGTCACACCCGAATTCCACACTATTCAGAATGGTGTGATGAACCGCTAGCAAACCAACGGCTCAACCAGGATCTCATACAGACGGTATCCGGCTGATCTAAACTTCATATATCCACATTCATAATCAGAGTAAATACACAATAGCGGAAGTCTTATAGTAAAATGAACTGAGAATCTACTGTGATATTAATATTTAAATAGCAAATTATTCTGTATCAACTAAGGCATAAATAAGTATCAAATACATGTCTTTAATAAATCCAAATAAAGAAAACTAAAAATCTAATCGAATACACATGAGTTACACTCGCAAGAGGAGTCATGTGTATCCACTTCATCTTCAACTTTCATCGCCGCCACGTGCCCGTACACTGGAGCATTGACATAATCTTCGATGGTAGTACCTGCATCATCAACTAAAAATATTCGATGTCGAGGGGGTGAGCACACATCATGACTCAGTGAGCAAACAAAACAATGCAACAATACTTATGCATGCAGTCAATTCATATCTTTGGTCTAGTTTAAAGTTTGCAATGCGCAATAGAAAGGTTGGGTGGTCAAAGGTTAACGTTTATTGACCCCGCCTCTATACACAGGGTGTGAAAGTCCACCCAAAGGACCATACCGGTCCCATATGGTGCGACCGGTATGGTCGACCGGTATGTCTCCGGAAGACCATACACTTGGTTTCTCGACTGCCGTCGGTTATCCCCTATTGATTCTAGGGTTTCTCCTACAAAATCTTGGTTTGAGCATTGAGTTAGAGTTGTTTTCCACTCCATTCAAGTCCTAGTTTTGATGGTCTTCATCCTAGAACTCGAATCTAGGGTTTATCGTCTAAATTAGGGTTTGACGGCAAAGTAGGGTTTAGATCAATACCTGCTTTGCATGGTATTGATTCAACTACAGTAACCATTTTAGAGTTCATAGAGTAGAGGAAGGTTCAGGCACTTATCGTCGATTTGCATAAGGTGTTCTTCGTCGAACCGTAATGGCGGCCCTTCCTTCTTCTCCTAGCTCCTTCTCCTTCTTCAATCTCCTTCTCCTCTCTAGGGTTTGTGAGAGTCAATGGAAGGGATTCTAGGAGGTTTAGAGGGGTTTAAATAAGCTAGGATTTATGTTTAGGAAACCTCCTAGGATTAGGAAAGTCCTAGGATTTGGACTTTGGAAAGTGGGACCCACAGAGATCCTATTCTGGATCTTAGTAGTCTGTTGCACAGACTATACCGGTCGATCGGTACCAGCAACCGGTACCATCGACTGGTATGAATAAAATCATACAAAAGATGGTCTGTTCCATACCTGTTTGTCATCCGCTTGTCCCGTCTAGCCCGGTGATGATCGAAAGACCTGTTACGACATGAAATCAAGGTTTAGATCGGGTTCATGGAGTGCGGGTCTTACAACTCCCCCACCCTTAAAAGAAATTTCGTCCCCAAAATTTACATGTAGGTTTCACAACTCCCCCACTGTCACACCCCAAATTCCACACTGTTCAGAATGGTGTGATGAACCGCTAGCAAACCAACGGTTCAACCAAGATCTCGAGTAGGCTATATCTGTGTTATCTAAACTCCCATACATCCATAATCATAATCAGAGTAAATACACAATAGCGGAAGTCTTATAGTAAAACGAACTGAGAATCTACTGTGATATTAATAATTAAATAGAAAATTATTCTGTATCAACTGAGACATAAGTAAATATCAAATACAAGTCTTTAATAAATCCAAATAAAGAAAACTAGAAAATATCTAATTGAATACACATGAGTTGCACTCGCAAGAGGAGTCATGTGTATCTACTTGAGCTTCAACCTCCATTGCTGCTACATTCCCGTACGCTGGAGCATTCATATAATCTTCAACTGTGAAACCTGCATCATCAACTAAAATATTCGACGTCCAGGGGTGAGCACACATCACGGCTCAGTGAGTAGACAAAACAATGCAACAATACATATGCATGCAATCAATTCATATCTTTGGTCTGGTTTAATGTTTGCAATATGCAATAGAAAGGTTTAGGTAGTCAAATGTCGTGTTTATTGACCCCACCTCTATACACAAGTGTGTGACGCCGCCCGAAGGTAACGTTTATCGTCGACTCATAAGCACCCAATCATAAATAATATATAACAAAGGTTAACGTTTATTGCTATATAGTGCTATACCAACACGTAAGCCCCTGTTGGCGAGGAGTGCAAACTGGGCTCGCAACTAACCAATCCTAATGCCAAACAGTGTATCCAAGGCCTCACCCCAGCATCCCTCAGAATGTCCATAGAGATAGAGCTAAGGCCCCCCGGTAGAGTCAGATACTACAAGGACCGAGACCACCTCCCCTGATACTCTACGACATAATAGTTCTGATAAAGTAATGGCGATACGACGATGCTAATGCACAAGAGTTGAGTTAGTGATAGAGCTAAAGTGCTGAGACCCGCCAAAGGTTAACGTTTATTGACGTCCTCATCACACCTCCCCTGATACTCGCTCGCATCAAGTACACTAACCACACACATACAATCACATGCCTATTCCTATCATTATCATCATCATCATGTTATAAACAATAAAATAAATATGCATGAACAAATAATAGAAATATTGGATGACATGTTGTATGCACATTACAAACATATTCGCATAGAATCAAGCATGGCATTGGACTCAAGAAAATAGAAAACAGTTTGTTATTAACCAATTTGTTTAGAGTTCTGTTTCCTCACCTTAGCTTGCTAATAGATACTTTTCCAAGCTTTAGAATCACCTTATATTGTTATTATATTGCTAGAAGACCTAACAAAGTCGATAGAATTTAATTAAAATTTATTCTGAATTTAAAAACCATTCTGTTAACTGAGGGTCGGAGGTAGGGTCGGAATCATGATCGACCCTAGATGCGACCCTCCCCAAACTCTAAATTCCCGAACACTGAGGGTCGATAGTTTGGATCACCTAGGGTCAGATGGTCATCGACCCTCGGTGCGACCCTCAGTGTACTTTGATTGATTTCCCTCTTTTAGTCCATTCTTCGTGCTTGGGATCTTATGGCTTGCTCCTACAATCCATTCTACATTCATTCCATGGTCTGAAAGCATGAATCATCCACCTAAAATAGCTTTTATACATTCTCCTATGGTTTCCCATGAAAACCTAACCATGGGTTGATGGTTTGGGTTTCTCCGAGATCACACTCTCAACAATATCTAACCTAAGGTCTGTAGAAACTCATGGAATTAGTATCCAAACCTGAGAAGAATACTCCTTCTCTGCAACTCTTCTCTTTTGGCTAAATTCTCTTCCTTGCTTCTCTTCCTCCTCTTTTCCTTCTCTTCTCTTTCTCTCAATTCATTTAGGGTTGTGAAAGGAGTGAAAGAGGCTTAGGGACATCCTTTAAATAGAGTAGGAACATCCTAAAATAAGTCCCTTTGAGATTAGGAAAGAATCTCACTCAAAAATTAGGAAATTTCCTAATTTCAGTTTCGGAGGCAACTGAGGGTCGATGGGAGGGTCGATGATCCCGTCGACCCTAGGTTTCTAATGAGTCCGACCCTCTCTTCAAAACTGAGGGTCTGATTTTCTGTTTTGGGGGAATCCGACCCTACTTGGCTGGGTATGCGACCCTCCCCTTAAATTAAGTGTTTTTGGGTCGATTTAATACCTGGGATCTCGATCTCCTTCACGCCCTTGGTCCATTTGACTCCACCATGATAGGTAAACCTGGTTCAAGGTGATAAGACCGGGTTAGATTGACATGGGTCTTACAACTCCCCCCTACTTATAAAAATTTCGTCCTCGAAATTGTACGTACCTTCTGAATCAAATAAGTGAGGGTATTGTTTTCGCATAGCATTTTCTTCTTCCCATGTAATTTCTTCTATGTCTCTACTTTTCCATGTGACCTTAACATAATAGATATCTCGGTTGCGTAGACGTTGAACCTTTCGGCTGGTGATTTCTGTTGGTGTTACTTGGAATGTCAAATCATCAGTCAAATCCGGTAAATCTACTGTCAACACGTGCGTTGGATCCTTGACATACTTCTTCAATAGGAAAATGTGAAATACGTCATGCACACTTGACATAAATGGTGGTAGTGCTAACTGATAAGCCACATTACCACGCTTAGCTAGAATTTCATACGGCCCGACATATCTTGGACTTAGTTTTTCCCTTTCTGTCCGAACCTTTTCAATCCTCGCATAGGCGATACTTTCAAAAATACTTTATCACCTACAATGAACTCCAGATCTCTACGTCGAGTATCTGCATATTGCTTCTGACGGTTCTGAGCTGTTCTCACTCTTTCCTTGATAATGTCGACCACTCGGCAAGTCTCTTCAACAAATTCTGGTCCAACAATACTACGTTCTTCAACTTCGTTCCAAAACAAAGGAGTTCGACACTTCCTGCCATACAGTGCTTCATAAGGTGACATCTGTATAGTAGCCTGATAGCTGTTGTTATATGCAAACTCGATCAATGGTAACTTTTCATCCCATGATCCTTTGAAATCAATTACACATGCTCGTAGCATATCTTCTAGAATCTGAATTGTACGCTCTGACTGTCCGTTTGTCTGTGGGTGGAATGCAGTACTGAACTTCAGCGTTGTACCCATAGCCTTTTGCAATCCTTCCCAAAACTTGGAAGTAAATCGTGGATCTTTATCGGATACAATGCTCTCTGGTACACCGTGTAATCGAACAATATTATCCATGTACAGCTTTGGTAACCTTTCTAGAGTATACTGAGGTTGTATAGGTATGAAGCGAGCTGTTTTAGTCAGACGGTTCACAATCACCCAAACTGCGTCAACTACTCGAGGAGTCAGTGGTAGTCATGTGACGAAGTCCATAGTGATGCAGTCTCATTTCCATGCTGGTTTCGGTAACGGCTGTAACAGTCCTACGGGTCTTTGTCGTTCAGCCTTTACTTTCTGACAATTTAGGCATTGAGACACGAACTTGGCTACATCTGCTTTCATTCCCCTCCACCAATATAGTTTCTTTAGATCATGATACATTTTTGTACTTCCCGGATGTATCGAATAGATGGTGATATGGGCTTCTTTCATCAGTCGATGTCTAATGTCCATACCTTCTGTTTCAGGTACTCATATTCTTCCTTTGTATTTCAGTACCCTCTCTTCGTCCAAGGTGAACTCAGGATTAGTCCTACCTTTTTCGATATCTTCTTGTACTGTTCTTAGATAAGGATCTGATTTGATAGCTGTTTTCACTTCATCCATTATGTCCGGTATAATCTTCAAAGCGGCGAACATATTTAAAAACCGATGAATAAACCCTTGGTTGGCTGATCCATCCGTTGTGTCTATCACATACTGCTCGTTGCCGTGATTGAATACCATTCCGGTAGTACACATTGCTGCAGTTCTGTTAACCTCTCCTTGCGATTTTATCATTGGCTTTCTGCTCAACGCATCCGCTACTATGTTCGCTTTTCTCGGATGATACTGGATATCACAATCATAGTCATTCAATAGTTCTAGCCACCTACTTTGTCTCATATTTAACTCCTTCTGGTTAAATAAATAAGTAAGACTTTTATGGTCCGACTTAATCTGAAATTTCTCTCTGTATAGGTAATGTCTCCATATCTTGACAGCATGTACTACTGCCGCTAACTCCAAATCGTGGGTGGGGTAATTTTTCTCATTTATCTTCAATTGTCTCGAGGCATAAGCAATTACTTGCTCTCCTTGCATAAGCACACATCCTAATCCCAGTCCCGACGCATCAGTGTATAAAGTAAATGTCTATCTTGGAACGGGAATAGTCAAAATAGGAGCGGATATCAATCTGGTCTTCAACGTTTGGAAGCTCTTCTCACATTTATATGTCCACACAAACTTTTCACCTTTCTTAGTCAAACTAGTGAGATGTACGGCAATCCAGGAATAGTCTTCCACGAATCTCCGATATAACCAGCTAGTCCCAGAAAACTTCTAATTTCTAAAACGCTCTTTGGTGCTTCCCACTTTACAATAGTCTCGATCTTGCTGGGGTCTACTTTGATTCCTTCAGCGGATACTACATGGCCTAAGAAGGCGACTTCATTTAACCAAAACTCACACTTTGAAAATTTGGCATATAGCTTCTCTTTCCTTAAACGCTGTAGGGCGGCGTTTAGGTTCTTGATATGAGTTTCTTCGTCCTTGGAGTATACCAATATATCATCAATAAATACTATAATCGACTCCAACATATCATGGAAAACCTGGTTCATTAGTTCTATAAAAGTTGCTGGTGCGTTTGTTAATCCAAAGGACATGACCAAGAACTCATAATGTCCATATCTGGTCCTGAAAGCTGTCTTCGGAATATCACCTTCTTTATTCTTCAACTGATGATAGCCTGATCGAAGATCGATCTTAGAAAATATCTTTGCTCCTTGCAACTGATCGAACAAGTCATCGATCCGAGGTAGTGGATATCGGTTCTTGATTGTCAGTTTATTCAACTCCTGATAGTCGATGCATAATCGAACACTACCATCCTTCTTCTTCACGAATAACACCGGCGCTCCCCATGGTGATATACTGGGTCGAATATAACCCTTGTCCAGCAGTTCCTGTAGTTGCACTTTCAGTTCCTTCAGTTCAGTAGGAGCCATTCTGTAAGGTGCTTTTGATACTGGTGCGGCTCCAGGTACAAGGTCTATCACAAACTCTGTGGCTCGGTCGGGTAGTAATCCTGGTAGTTCCTCCAAAAATACGTTGGGATAGTCCCGCACGACTTCAATATCTTCCATTTGTGGTTCTTCCTTGGTTAGGTCGACCACTGACACTAGATACCCGACTGCCCCCTTCTCAAGGCACTTCTTAGCCTTTAGTGCTGAGAGTATGAGCTTGCGTCTACGGGGAAGTTTGGTTCCTGAAAAACTAAATTCTGCTCCTTCTTTGTCTTTAAATGTTAGCTTCTTTTCAGTGCATAATAGGTTTGCAGAATGCCGAGCTAACCAGTCCATTCCTAAGATGACGTCAAAGTCTGCCATCTCAAGTTGTATCAAGGTTGCATCTAAGGTTTTCTCGCCAATGAGAACTGGACATGGTCCATAGCCTTTCTCTAATTCCACTTCTAACCCCATCGGTGACCGTACAACTAATTTGTAGTCTAATGTTTGGATGGGTAAGCTTATCTTCTTTCCGAATGACACAGATATGAATGAATGAGTAGCTCCTGAATCAAAGAGTACTCTGGCGGGTACGCCATTTATAGGTACGATTCCTGTGATTTATTTAATTTAGTCTACATGCTTATACAATGTAATTACAAATTTAAAAGTTTCAGTCATACCTGTGACCACATCGGGTGATGCGGCAGCGTCCTCGGATGTAACAGCATATACCCGTCCCTGATGGAACTTCTTCTTGGGATTAGGACACTCCCTTGCCATATGTCCCAGTTGGTTGCAGTTAAAACACTTTGGACCTTCAGAATTTGGCTTTGGCTGTTGTTGAACTACTGGAGTAGTCCTGGGTGCAGCAGTAAAGCCCTGAGCACGGAAGGGTTTAAATGTCTTGTTGTTCCCTCCGTTGTAAGTATTTTTAGCTGGCCTTTTGGTACCCCGGTTCTGTGTGAAATAACTCTCCTTCTGGCTTGATTCAATAACCCGAGCTATTTGGACAGCTTCATTGTAAATCTTCTTTTATAAGCCCAGAACGTGCTCTCTGATGCTTCCTCTCAGTCCCGTGACGAACCTACGGGTTTTGGTGTCTTCTTCTTGCATACTAAGTGGTGCAAAGAAAAACAGCTCATCATAACGCTGTTGATATGCATCCACTGACATCTGTCCCTGATATAGACTCAGGAACTCCTTCTCCATAGAATCTCTGAAGCTTCATGGAAAATATTTCTCAAAGAAAGCTTCTTTATAAATAGCCCAAGTCAGTTGGGCATGTAAGTAAGCCCTGGCTGATTTCCACCAATGATGTGCGTCACCCTTTAGCATGAAGGTGGCACATAATACTTTTTCTTCCTTTGTAATAGTCATCATGAGGAAATTTCTCTCCATCTCGTCTATCCAGTGTGCTGGACATAATGGATCAGACGGTTTACCGTTAAATTCCCTGGGCTTCATCTTCAAAAATCTCTCAACCAGTCGAGAGTGATCCATCTGATTTTGGGGGTATGCCCCAGACATAGGGGGTGGATACTGATAATTAACCTGAGCTGCTTCCAGACCAGGTACTGGAATTTGTGCAGAAGGTTGTTGAGGTGTTTGAGGTGTTGGGTGGTTACCCACCGGTGCTGCACTAGCTTGTCCTGTCTGCATGGGTGTAGCGTGAGCAGCCTGGAACATAATTCCAATTGCAACCTGCATTTGAGCCTGTACGTGTTGCATCTGTTGCAGCTGCTGAGCTAGGTTCATAACTAGGGTTGCTAGTTCCGGTGGTGGAGGTGGAAAATTTATAGGATTTTCCTGATCTGGATTTCCTGAGACATGTACATTCTCCTGGCTAGTTTCCTCCACAGGTGGTGGTGGTGGAACTGCATTTTGGCTCTGTCTGGTTACTCTTCTTCCAGACATATTTTTCTTCTGAGATGGGTGGTGCCTAAAAATCAACCAAAATAAGTGAGAAATCATTGATATTCCATGTAGGCACGTTAATCGATGTAAACTTTCAAATTTCAATTCATTTTATAAAAAAAATACTGTCTTTTCTATGCAGGGCCGATGGTGAGGGTCGATGGTATTTCCGACCCTTAATTTCCGACCCTGGGAATAACCTGTTCTTCCCGAGAGCTGAGGGTCGATGTGAGGGTCGATGGGTGTCCGACCCTCAGTTCCGACCCTTAGTTTTCTGTCAGATTCCCGAGAGCCGAGGGTCGATGGGAGGGTCGATCCGAGGGTCGATGGTTCTGGTCGAATTGTCCGACCCTCAGACCAAAAATCAGATTTTTAAGATCCGATTTTTAGTCATTTCTTATTATTTCCCTCCCGTTTCGACTCGTCTCTCCCCTCTGAGTTGCTACAGTGCCACTCCACTGTTTTTGGTCGGTTTGAGTCCGGGTTTCGACGTCCACGTCATCCATACAGGTATGTTCTCCCATTTTCACCTGTTTCTAGGTTTTCTTTTCTAGGTTTTTGCTCATTTAACTGGTATTCTTCAAATTAAACTTTTTTTAACAGTAAAAATTTGATTTTTATTGGGGGCTTTTGTTATCGGTGTCTCAAGGAACGAAAGCCCTCAAAAAATTTTGAGTTTCATTGGTTGGTTATCGAGAAACTTGGATTTTTGCTCGTTTGCCCTAATTTGTCAAAAAATTTCGATTTCTTGAAATTTCTTTAAATCGGTCTTCGTTAGTTCCAATTTCCTACTGTGTGAGTGTCACAGGCTATGTTGGAACCTTTGTAAGTCCTCCTGCACGCGTGTACGGGTAAAAAGTGAGGCTTTTGGCCAATTTACGTCGTTAAAATGTTAAATTTTGGATTTTTATCTTATTAACTCCTTGTCTCCCTTTTTCTTTCTTATCTGCAGATACCATGGCTCATACCAAGATACCCAGAGTTCGTGATCCGCTTCGCTTCCGCTCCAACGAAGCCGAGGCACAGTATGCCGACTATGCTCGTAAGAAAGTGGAGGGTGGTCGTATGGTGAACTTGGCTGAGCTAGCCTTGTTCAACGTAGAGAGAGCATTTGGTGACATGGGGTGGCTTCCTATCATCACTTACGACACGTGCACATGTCCGGATTTGGTGCATCAGTTCTATTGTAATCTCCAGGTGGTGAGGAATTACAATGACGTTGAGAGGGGTCAAGAGTTGCGCGTCACCAGCTATGTTAAAGGGGTGCACATTTCATTTGACTATCGGCAACTGGCCGATCTACTGGGCATTCCTTATGATGGCCCTATGGTGTACTGTGCGCCTGGAGAGCCCTAGTTTGTTTCCATGGAGATGAGGGCAGAGATCGACAATCAGCTGCTACGACCTGATCGCTGGCAGATGAGAGCCTGTTACCTGCTTCCAGCTCCACGGGTCTAAGATTATCCAGCATAATCTGATTCTGCAGAGTGGGCACTATGAGAGGGTTTCTCAGCTGACCCACTTCCTGATATATAGTATCTGCACCAGACAGCCAGTCTGCCTTCCCTACATCATCATGCGGACCATGATTAGTGCTAAATTGTCCGGTCATAGGGGTAATCTACCCTATGGACGCATGATTACTGTTCTTCTGACCCGCCTGGGAGTTGACTTGGTGGATGAGAAGATTCAGGAGAAGACCTTCTTGTCGCCCCTAGATTGGGAGGCTATCTGCAAGATGGGTATGCGGGATGCCCAAGTCAGTGACGAGGAGAGGAACGAGATGGTACGCCCTCACACTTGCATTGAGATGGCTGACGTTGAGGCTGCTGCTGCCGCTGCTAGAGCTCATGTGGATCCTGCCAATGATGACGACCGTATGTATATGGATGTCGACTCGATACCACCGCCTTCACCTACGCATGCGGCTGAAGTTGGTACTTCTTCTGCAGAGGATCCTGTACCTGAGACTGGTCCTTCTCATGCGACTGGTCCTTCATGCCCACCTTCTGATATGATGGAGATGCTGCAGGAGATCAAGGAGGCTCAGCGCAGATCTGATCTGAGGATGGAGGAGTTGCTAGCCGCCCAACGCATATCAGACGCGCGGATGGGAGAGCACATAGAGATTCAGCGGGCGACTGATAGGAGGGTAGTCGATCTTTCGACTAGTCTACAGACGACTTAGACTCAGATAGCCTGGTTGACTAGAGTCTATGCCGAGGACTACGACAGGGACCGTGAGGCCCCGCCTCCTCCTTCACCTCCAGCTTCTTGACTATACTCTATTTCCTTGTACTACAGAGTAACTGTCCGGGTTGTGGACTGTACTCTGCTTTAGTTATGTATAAACGTTTGTTTCTCTCTCATTGAATGTAAAATTATTTCCCCTTTAATAGATGCATTATTCTCTTTTTAAATTTGGTCTCAATCATCACTTGTGCTTATAATGTGTTAATATTACTGTTTTTACTTTTATCCTATCTCAGTTCACAATTGTCTCGAATGTATGTTAGTTCAGCGGAAAAGGCCTGAGATGCTCTGATACCAAGTTGTCACACCCCAAATTCCACACTGTTCAGAATGGTGTGATGAACCGCTAGCAAACCAACGGTTCAACCAGGATCTCGAGTAGGCTATATCCGTGTTATCTAAACTCCCATACATCCATAATCATAATCAGAGTAAATACACAATAGCAGAAGTCTTATAGTAAAAAAAACTAAGAATCTACTGTGATATTAATAATTAAATAGTAAATTATTCTGTATCAACTGAGACATAAGTAAATATCAAATTCAAGTCTTTAATAAATCCAAATAAAGAAAACTAGAAATTATCTAATTGAATACACATGAGTTGCACTCGCAAGAGGAGTCATGTGTATCTACTTGAGCTTCAACTTCCATTGCTGCTACGTTCCCGTACGTTGGGGCATTCATATAATCTTCAACTGTGAAACCTGCATCATCAACTAAAAATATTCGACGTCGAGGGGTAAGCATACATCACGGCTCAGTGAGTAGACAAAACAATGCAACAGTACATATGCATGCAATCAATTCATATCTTTGGTCTGGTTTAATGTTTGCAATATGAAATAGAAAGGTTTAGGTAGTCAAAGGTCGCGTTTATTGACCCCGCCTCTATACACAAGTGTGTGACGTTGCCCGAAGGTAACGTTTATTGTCGACTCACAAGCACCCAATCATAAACATTATATAACAAAGGTTAACGTTTATTGCTATATAGTGCTATACCAACACGTAAGCCCCTGTTGGCGAGGGCTGCAAACTGGGCTCGCAACTAACCAATCCTAATGCCAAACAGTGTATCCAAGGCCTCACCCCAGCATCCCTCAGAATGTCCATAGAAATAGAGCTAAGGCCCCCTGGTAGAGTCAGAGACTACAAGGACCGAAACCACCTCCCCTGATACTCTACGACATAATAGTTCTGCTAAAGTAATGGCGATACGATGATGCTAATGCACAAGACTTGAGTTAGAGATAGAGCTAAAGTGCTGAGACCCGCCAAAGGTTAACGTTTATTGACGTCCTCATCACACCTCCCCTGATACTCGCTCGCATCAAGTACACTAACCACACACATACAATCACATGCCTATTCCTATCATTATCATCATCATCATGTTATAAACAATAAAATAAATATGCATGAACAAAAAATAGAAATATTGGATGACATGTTGTATGCACATTACAAACATATTCGCATAGAATCAAGCATGGCATTGGACTCAAGAAAATAGAAAACAATTTGTTATTAACCAATTTGTTTAGAGTTCTGTTTCCTCACCTTAGCTTGCTAATATATACTTTTCCAAGCTTTAGAATCACCTTATATTGTTATTATATTGCTAGAAGACCTAACAAAGTCGATAGAATTTAATTAAAATTTATTCTGAATTTAAAAACCATTCTGTTAACTGAGGGTCGGAGGTAGGGTCGGAGTCATGATCGACCCTGGGTGCGACCCTCCCCAAACTCTGAACTTCCCAAACACTGAGGGTCGATAGTTTGGATCACCTAGGGTCGGATGGTCATCGACCCTCGGTGCGACCCTCGGTGTACTTTGATCGATTTTCCTCTTTTAGTCCATCCTTCGTGCTTGGGATCCTATGGCTTGCTCCTACAATCCATTCTACATTCATTCCATGGTCTGAAATCATGAATCATCCACCTAAAATTGCTTTCATACATTCTCCTATGGTTTCCCATGAAAACCTAACCATGGCTTGATGGTTTGGGTTTCTCCGAGATCGCACTCTCATCAATATCTAACCTAAGGTCTATAGAAACTCATGGAATTAGTATCCAAACCTGAGAAGAATACTCCTTCTCTGCAACTCTTCTCTTTTGGCTAAATTCTCTTCATTGCTTCTCTTCTTCCTCTTTTCCTTCTCTTCTCTTTCTCTCAATTCAATTAGGGTTGTGAAAGGAGTGAAAGAGGCTTAGGGACGTCCTTTAAATAGAGTAGGAACATCCTAAAATAAGTCCCTTTGAGATTAGGAAAGAATCCCACTCGAAAATTAAGAAATTTCCTAATTTCAGTTTCGGAGGCAACTGAGGGTCGATGGGAGGGTCGATGATCCCGTCGACCCTAGGTTTCTAATGAGTCCGACCCTCCCTTCAAAACTGAGGGTCTGACTTTCTGTTTTGGGGGAATCCGACCCTACTTGGCTGGGTATGCGACCCTCCCCTTAAATTAAGTGTTTTTGGGTCGATTTGATACATGGGATCTCGATTTCCTTCACGCCCTTGGTCCATTTGACTCGACCATGATAGGTAAACCTGGTTCAAGGTGATAAGACCGGGTTAGATTGACATGGGTCTTACACCCACCCTTAAAAGAAATTTTGACCTCGAAATTTGAACGTACCTTGATCATTGAAAAGGTTAGGGTATTCCTTTCTCATTGCGTTCTCTTCCTCCCAAGTAATTTTTTCCACATCTTGGCTTTTCCAATGCACTTTCACATAGTGGATATCTTTGCTTCGAAGGTGTTGTACCTTTCGGCTTGTGAGCATCACAGGTATTACTTCAAATGTCAAGTCCTCTGTCAAGTCTGGTGGGTCTGCTGTCAAGATGTGTGATGGATCCCTGACATACTTCTTCAATAAAGATACATGAAACACGTCATGAACGCTTGACATGGATGGTGGTAGGGCCAGTTGATAGGCCACATTACCACGTCTGGTCAAAATCTCATATGGTCCCACGTACCTGGGGAATAGCTTTCCCTTCTTACCAAACTGTTTCAGCCCTCGCACAGGTGATATCTTCAAGAATACCTTGTCACCTACTGCGAACTCCAGATCTCGACGTCGGTTATCCGCATAGTGCTTCTGTCGAACTTGAGCTGTCTTCACTCTTTCCTTGATCTGATCAATCACTCGACAAGTTTCTTCGATAAACTCCGGTCCTACAATTCTTCTTTCTCCTACCTCATTCCATAACAGAGGTGTACGACATTTCTTCCCATAGAGTGCCTCATATGGCGCCATCTGAATTGTAGCCTGGTAGCTATTGTTATAAGCAAACTCGATGAGCGGTAGCTTCTCGTCCCAAGCTCCTTTGAAATCTAGGGCATAAGCTCGGAGCATATCTTCTAAAATTTGAATAGTTTGTTCTAACTACCCGTCCGTCTGAGGGTGAAAAGCTGTACTAAACTTCAACTTGGTTCCCATAGCTTTCTATAATCCTTCCCAGAACTTTGATGTAAAACGGGAACCTCTGTCAGATACTATACTCTCTGGGATGCCATGAAGTCTGACTATATTATCTACGTATAGCTTGGCCAGCTTCTCCATGGTATACTGAGGTCTGACCGCAATGAATCGAGCTGTCTTGGTAAATCGATCGACTATAACCCAAACTACATCCACCGACCTTGGTGTCAAGGGTAGGCCAGTGGCGAAATCTATTGTGATACAATCCCACTTCCATGCAGGTTTTGGTAATGGTTGTAGTAAACCTACGGGACTCTGCCTTTCTGCTTTAACTTGCTGGAAATTCAGACATTGGAATACGAAATGAGCTATATCTGCTTTCATACCCCTCCACCAATATAATCTTCTTAAATCATGGTACATTTTGGTGCTTCCTAGATGTACCGAGTATAAAGTGTAATGAGCTTCTGTCATAACTCGATCTCTGATATTTAAGTTTTCACTCTCAGGTATACATAATGTCCACGATACCTGAGTACCTTGTCTGAATCTAAGGTAAAATTAGGATTGTTGTTACCCTTCTCTAGATCTTCTTGTACAGTCTTGAGGTGTGGATCCTGTAGGATTGCTACCTTGACCTTATCTCTGAGATCCGATGAGATCTTCAAGGCTGCAAACATCAATGTGAACTTATGAATTAAGCCATGTTCCACTGGATCTCTTGCAGTCTCTATTACATGCTCTTCATCATTCTCTATTGAGCTCGAGGCTGCAGCACACAATGCAGCATTTGTACTTGGTCCTGCCTCAAGTTTCAGTTCCCACTTTCTGCTTAAAGCATCAGCAACGACATTTGCCTTACCCGGATGGTACTGAATGTCACAATCATAATCTTTTAATAATTCCAGCCATCTCCTCTGTCTCATATTCAGGTCCTTCTGAGTGAAAAGATATGTTAAGCTCTTGTGATCTGACTTAATCTGAAACTTCTCACCGTAAAGGTAATGTCTCTAAGTCTTGATTGCATGTATTATCGCTGCTAAATCTAAATCATGTGTAGGATAATTCTTTTCATGCTCTTTCAATTGTCTTGATGCATAGGAAATCACCTGTTCTCCTTGCATCAATACACATCCAAGACCCAACCCTGAGACATCCGTATATAGGGTAAACGGTAAGCCTGGTGCGGGGATGGTAAAGATAGGTGCAGAGACTAGTCTTGACTTCAAAGTCTGAAAGCATTTCTCGCACTCATCTGACCATATAAATTTCTCTCCCTTCTTGGCTAGTCTGGTAAGTGGAACGGCGATCCTTGAGTAGTCTTCCACGAATCTTCTATAGTAACCAGCCAATCCAAGGAAACTATGAATCTCCGCAACTGATTTTGGTGCTTCTCATCCTACTATAGCAGCTATCTTGCTTGGATCTACCTTGATACCATCTTCAGCTACTACGTGGCCCAAGAAAGCCACCTCCTTCAGCCAAAATTCATACTTCTTGAACTTGGCATAAAGCTTCTCCCTTCTCAGCCGTTGTAGGGCTACTCTCAAATGTGTTGCATGAGCCTCCCTGTCCTTTGAGTAGACCAATATTTCGTCGATGAATACGAAGACCGAAGTGTCCAACATGTCATCAAACACTCGGTTCATCAGTTCCATGAACGACGCTGGAGCGTTAGTCAACCCGAACGACATTACCAGAAACTCATAATGCCCATACCTTGTCCTGAAAGTAGTCTTTGGAATATCTCCGGCCTTGATCTTCAATTGGTGATACCCTGATCTGAGATCAATCTTCGAAAAAACCTTTGCACCCTGTAACTGATCGAACAGATCATCGATCCTAGGCAAAGGATATCGATTCTTGATGGTTAACTTGTTCAGCTCTCGGTAATCAATACATAGTCGTATACTACCGTCCTCCTTCTTGACGGATAATACAGGTGCTCCCCATGGAGATATGCTTGGTCGTATGAAACCCTTATCTATTAGTTCTTATAATTGGGTCTTCAACTTCTTTAATTCAGTAGGGGCCATCCTGTACGGTGCTTTAGACACCGGTGCCGACCCTGGCATCAGGTCTATCACGAACTCTGTAGCCCTGTCTGGAGGTAGACCTGGGAGATCATCTGGAAACACATCTGGAAACTCTCGTACCACATCTAAATCTTCCATCCTTGGCACCTCAGCAGTTATGTCAACCACAGACACTAAATACCCTACTCCTCCCTTCTCTAAGCATCTCTTGGCTTTTAGGGCGGAGAGGATCAGCTTCTGCTTCCTAGGTAACTTCGTCCCAGTGAAGCTAAACTACCTTGCCCTTTTCATATTTAAGCACAAGTTTCCTTTCACCACATAATAAGCTAGCTGAATGATGGCCTAGCCAATCCATTCCCAAGATGACGTCAAAGTCTGCCATCTCGAGTTGAACCAGATTTGCTTCTAGGTTTCGGCCCTCAATGCTCACTGTACAATGCCCATAATATTTAGTCAACGCCACTTCGACTCCCAACGGAGAGTGAATTATCAAGCTTGGGTTCAAATACTTGACAGGTAATTCCATTCGCTTCCCAAAAGAAATAGAAACGAAGGAGTGCGTGGCTCCAGAGTCAAAGAGTACTCTGGCAGGTATACCAGCTATATTTACAGTCCCAGTAACCACATCAGGTGATGCGGCTGCCTCTTTAGTGGTGATGGCAAATACCTTTCCTTACTATAGAGGTTGTTTCCTAGGTAGAGTGCAGGTCCTTGCAACATGACCAAGTTGCTGACAGTTGAAACATTTAATGTTCGGATTTTGTCCAGCGAACTGTGGCGGTGGTAGTGCAGTAGCGTTCCTTGCTAGTACTACAGTGGGCTGAGTCCTGAAAGGACGGAATGATCTATTATAGCTGCTACCGGAAGTCTTAGTAGCTGGTCTCTTCAGTCCTCTATTCTGTGCAAAGAAGCTATCCCTTTGACTTGACTCTATCACCCTTGCAACCTATACAGCCTCATTATAGACCTTTTTCTCCATACCCAAGATGTGCTCTCTAATGCTTCCATGCAGTCCCATGGTGAACGTATGGGTCATTGTTTCTTCTTCTTGCATACTTGCTGGTGCAAAGAAGAATAGCTCTTCATATCTTTGCTGGTAGGCATCAACCGTTGACTGAGATTGCTGCGGGTTTAGAAATTCCTTCTTCATCTGATCTCTAAAGATCTTTGGAAAATATTTATCAAAGAAGGCTCCCTTGAACATTGCCCAATCAGTCTGGGTGTGCTTTGTCTCCAAATACCCATGTAGAATTCCACCAAGCATTTGCATCCTCCTTTAGCATGTGCATAGCAAACAGCACCTTCTCATCCTCTATACATGTTATCAGATGGAAATTCTTCTCCATCTCAGCAACCCACTGTGCAGGCCACAGTGGTTTTCCTGGCTTTCCTATGAATGTAGGGGGTTTCAGTTTTAAGAACCTATCCACTGCTTGACTCAAATCGTGCTGCCCCTGTGCATTCATTCTGTACCATGGTAGTGGGTACAGGTAGACTCCTTGATAGGCAGACGAAGATGGAAATTGGTGTGGTGGTTGTAGATTCTGTCCTTGGCCCATTGGCCCAGAGCTACCATCCATTGGGCGTGTGGTGTTATTTCCCCTATATTCAGGTGTGCCTTCTATAGGGATATATCTTGGTGGCCTGAACATCTTCAGCATATCATCCAAGAACGTCTTCTGCTGAGCTTCCATCTGATAAACCAAATTTGTGACAATCGTCTCCGAGTTAGTGTGAGGAGGGTCTGGCAAGTTGGTCAGTGCCCTAGGGGTCTGCCCTTCTACACTTTTCGGGTTCTGATTTTTCTCTCCAACATATTCAGTTTCCACATTTTCCTCAACTTGGCGTACCCTGGAGTGGTGACGCTTTCGTGAGCCTCTACGACCGTTTCCGCCTACCATCTCAGATTAGTCTGTTTGGATCTGAGACAAAGACATAACACATGAGGTACAGTTGAATAATCATAATAGTGTTAGTCCTTAACAATTTCAAGGTGAATAATTGAAATGGAAACTTAAAATTGAAACTTTTTTTAAATTTTTTTTTTCTGGGTTGTACATAGCTGACCGGTCGCAACATACCGGTCGCTACTCTGTAGAGTATGGTGCGACCGGTCAGCACCATCTCTTGACTGAGAGATTGCGGTCGCAGTACCCAGGGGGTACCGGTCGACCGATATGGGCCAAAACCGTCGACTGGTATGCCCAAACTCCTTTAAAGTTGCGAAAAAGTGAGATTTTTTTCACTTTTCTCTTCTTCTTCTCCTCCGATGGCAATTCCTCTCTGACTCCTTGAGTTGCTACAGTCTGACCGGTGATCTTAGAAGTCATTTTCTTCCAATCAAGACTTAGAACATCGACTCCAGGTAAGCTTCTTCCTTCCATACCAAATTTTTACATCGTTTCTCTATCGTTTCAAGCTTAAAAACTAGGGTTTTCTTTGATTGGAAGATTCTAACCGTAGGAACTCTTTTCCTTCGTTTAGAAAGGGTTTAGGGACCTCTAAGAGCAAAAGCCCTCAACTAATTTGAGGTTCCACCGAAAGGTTTTAGGAAAAATCAAATTATTTTCTAGTTTTGACCTAGGTTTTGACAAAAATCGAAAAACTTTTCTTAAATTTTCTAAATTTCTTGTTGTTTTGTTCAATGTTTGGTTTCCATGAAGTGTGTGGGGGTTACGTAAGTCCTCCTCCCCAAGTTTTTGGTGAGTTCGAGGCTTTTTCTTAATTTGCTATCGTTATGCTGCCGAAATTTTGACAATTTTAACAATTTCTCCTTGTTTTTCCTTGTTTTGCAGCTCCAATGGCTCCACGCAGAGGTGCTGGTAAGCGCTCCTATGGTCTAGGCATGCACCTTCCTCACCCACCTGTTCCACAGCTCGATGAGCGGTGGTTTCGTTCTGAGGCGGCACAAGCCCGCTTCCCTTGGTTCGAAGGGAAAAATATCGAGTCAAGACAGCGTGCCAATTTGGAGCAGTTGCAGCGGTTCGATGTGGAAGCCGCTTTTGGTAGGCTTGGTTGGTTGTCGGTCATCACATACACTACGACTACCCGTCCCAACCTCGTCAAACATTTCTATGCCAATCTGGAATTAGATGGGGATGTCAGCGACTTCAATCTATGTCGGGCACTCAGCATAACCAGCTACGCCAAGGGTGTCCCCATTTTTTTGGCACTCACGAGCTCGCCGACCTTCTAGGGATTCCCAATGATGGGGACTTGGTCTACAGTGCCCCTAAGATGAAGGGCTTTCTCACTGACGATCTGCACCAGGAGATCTCAGAGCAACTACTCAACCCTAGGGCACCCATGAAGGCTGCTAGTTTGAGGCCCGTGGCTCGAGTTTATAGTCGCATCATCCAGCACAACATTGTGCCCCAGAGCGGCCATTACAGTGAGTTGTCTCTTCTCACTCAGTACCTGACTTACTGCGTCTGCACTGGGGAGCAGGTTTGCCTTCCCTACATCATCATCAGGACCATGCATCAGGCTACTCTACCTGGTCAGGCCAGTAACCTTCCATATGGCCGGCTCATCACCACTCTTCTGCAGTGACTACGAGTGAGCATGAGGGGTGAGATTGCTGTGGAGGATACTATGACCTCGGACATCAACTGGGATGCCATCCTGCGGATGCAGATGGATAACCTGTCGATCAGTGATGAGGACTTAGAGGCTCGTCCTCACTCACTCAGGAGGGTAGCAGCCATGGCAGCAGCAGCAGTAGCCAATTCTGCTCATGCAACAGAGGCAGCGGGTGATGACGAGGGTGGCGATGATCAGATGGTGGATGTTCCAGTGCCAGCACCACAGCCCACACATGCAGCGGGACCATCTCAGCCTCCTCCCGACACCGTGATGGGTATGTTCACGGAGATCAGGGACACTCAGCGTAAGATGAGCCATGACTTGGGGCACTTAGCTCGCAGCCTCCAAGTCACTCAGGATCAGATGTACTGGCTTAGGGTCGTCTATGAGCGGGATTATGATATTGTTGACCCTATTCCTCCTAGGCCCCCAACCCCATGATAATCTTCTTATTTTCTCTCTCTTCATAGTACTGTTATATAACAGGGTAACTATCCGGCATGTGGACCGTACCCTGTAGCACCTTTAACTTAACACTCTTTGATGTTTTTTTTTAATAGCAATTTATGGTTTTGCCAATCTAGAGCATGTATATTTATAAATTCCATATTTAGTATAGTATATTATGCTCTTTCTTATATTGTCTCAGGCATCAAGCAAGTGCTTAAGGTGTGTTCTTATTAAGGCTTTTAAATTTTCCTATCTCAGTTCATCGACTTAGTTAAGTGCAAAATGGTTTGTTGGACAGAGCCTGAGAGCTCTGATACCAAGTTGTCACACCTCAATTCTGAACCAACCAGAATGGTGTGAGTGAACCGTTACTGAACCAACGACTCGCACCAGGATCTCAATAAGACCGTGTCTACTCATACATACCATTGCACAAAACCACAATAAGAATAATAATAAATACAGCGGAAGTTTTTAAATAAAATGAACTGAGCATCTATTGATAGATTTAAATAAAGTATTCAATTATCCAAGTTCTCAAACATAAATAGATATCTTTACATCCATTTAATGTCAACTGAAAATAACTGAACAAATAAAATAAAATCCTAGAGACACGCAGAAAGGGCACTCCCATGAAGCGTCATGCTCGTCCTCTCCTTCTTGCGCATCCATAGCAGCAACACCTCCATACGCCGGAGCGCTTATGTAGTCATCCACCGTATAACCTGCATGAACATCTAAAAATGGTGTGTACACAAGGGTGAGCTCACAACTTAGCTCAGTAAGACAATCAGACAATGTAACATTCATATGCATGACTAACAATCATTTTATGTTGTAGACTAGTTTAAGTTTGCAATATTCTATAGAAAGGATTGGCGGCCACCGCACCTCTATACACGAGTGTGTGGCATCACCCAGTAGATCACACCGCTGCCGACCCACATGCACCCACCATAGAATAGAGATAGAGCTAAGACATCCACACACCTCCCCTGATGCTCCACCCATACCAACACGTAAGCCCCTATTGGAGAGGGCTTGCAAACTGGGCTCGCAACTAACCAATCCTATATGTCATCATAGTAGGTCCTATCCCAGCACAGCTCCCTACGGCATAGAGATAGAGCTAGAGTCTGGTGGCCAGGCCGGAGACCATAGTGCCACGTCCTCCCGCTGATGCCCTACCCGCACCAAGCATACTAAGACAGAACAATACGCAAGGTAGACCCTATCCCAACATAGCTCCCTACAGCATAGAGATTGAGCTAGAGTCTGGTGGCCAGGCCGGAAACCACAGTGCCACGTCCTCCCCCTGATGCGTTACCCGCACCAAGCATGCTAAGATAGAATACTACGAAAAGGTGCTAGTGTGAGGAATGATCCCAAACCCCAGGCCATTCTCATTCCACACACCAATGAAAACAATCACATGCCTAACAAACACATCCTAACATAGCGAGTATGCATGAACAATAATAATAACTGAAAGTAAAGGATGACATGCGAATATGCACAAACATCAATCCACAGAGTTATAGTTATTAACAACAGTTTACTATCCATTAGATTATTAGGGTTTAGGTTGGATTCCCTTACCTGATGCTCATTTGATAGCTTGCTCCACGTCGCAAGATCCAAACGTGCTATCACAAAGTCCTACATAATATTAGGGTTTAATTAGAATAGTTTTCTTAGGGTTTACGTTGGTCGAAAAACCAACGAGGTTACAAAATATAACTCACAGAGCTGACCGGTCGCATGTACCGATCGCGGCACTGTGGGGAAAACCTGCGGCCTGTGTGGTTAGTCGGTTCCCACAGGCCACTCCCTGAGAGGTACCGGTCTCATATGGTGCGACCGGTATGGTTGACCGGTATGTCTCTAGAAGACCATACACTTGGTTTCTCGACTGTCGTCGGTCATCCCCTATTGTTTCTAAGGTTTCTCCTACAAAATCTAGGTCTGAGCATTGAGTTAGAGTTGTTTCCAACTCCATTCATGTCCTAGTTTTGATGGTCTTCATCCTAGAACTCGAATCTAGGGTTTATCGTCTAAATTAGGGTTTGACGACAAAGTAGGTTTAGATCAATACCTGCTTTGCATGGTATTGATTCAACTACACTAACCATTCTAGAGTTCATAGAGTAGAGGAAGGTTTAGGCACTTACCATCGATTTGCGTAAGGTGTTCTTCGTCGAATAGTAATGGCGGCGCTTCCTTCTTCTTCCTAGCTCCTTCTCCTTCTTCAATCTCCTTCTCCTCTCTAGGGTTTGTGAGAGTCAATGGAAGGGATTCTAGGAGGTTTAGAGGGGTTTAAATAGGCTAGGATTTAGGTTTAGGAAACCTCCTAGGATTAGGAAAGTCCTAGGGTTTGGACTTTGGAAAGTGGGCCCCACAGAGATCCTATTCCAAATCTTAGTAGTTTGTTGCACAGACTATACCAGTCGACCGGTACCAGTGACCGGTACCATCGACCGGTATGAATAAAATCATATAAAAGATGGTCCGTTCCGTACCTGTCTATCATCCGCTCGTCCCGTCTGGCCCGATGATGATCGAAAGACCTGTTACAACATGAAATCAAGGTTTAAATCAGGTTCATGGAGTGCGGGTCTTACATACCCAATCTCTGATGGACCAGAAATACAATCTGAGGGTCATGAGTCAATCGATGTTTTACCTTAGGGTGAAATTTCAATTTCTAAGGTCTTAGACCTTAATCTAGGTGGCGACTTCTAAGATTTCTATTTTTGTCCTCACAGTGGCGACTTCACTGGGGATAAAAACGTCAAACTCCTAAATGAAAACTTTCCTTGTGTGAATTGGATGCGAGATTTTAGGATACTATATTTATGCTTGTATAATATTACTTCGGGGGGAATGGGTCCCATGCATATGGGGCAGCCCACTAAGCGAAACACACAGCCTTGGCCTGTACTTTGTGAGACCACAACCGGCAAGCAGCCTCTAATGAGCGTTTCTTGGGTCCGCCTGAGAATGCGTTATGCTCCTCCACATCGCCTTGCAACATAGTATATAAAGGGATTGGGGGCCCATTATTCATTGTGCATTCGGTGATAGGTTATCCCGTCCTTGTCAAGGTGGCCTTCTCTGTCCTAACTTAGATTGTAGCCCAATGTTTGTTATTTTTGGTTCATCCCTGAACCGACCCGGTAAAATCTACTTAACCATGACATCCATGCTCGAGACGTCGAAGTTCTGCCCGTTTTTATCCTCGATTGGTCAACATGTTAGAATCTACACGATGAGTATCTTGAACTCTCACCCATTGGGAGTATGAGGTATGTATACACCTATTCTACATCATAGTAGATGGTCACTATACACCCTCCATTAAGTAAGCTCGATGTGTCGAACCTCTCATTGTTAACACGTCGATTTCAAAAAATGAACAAAAAATCCCTGTCAAGACATAGATACCATGGTCAAGAAGAAATTTACTAGTTTGTTCATCCATGAACCACTTTTGCTAACCATCCTTAATAAGGACATTGGATTAATATATCCATTTCAATTTCATTGAATTCGGTAACCCAAGTGGCCAGACCTTGGTACCACTGATTATCCATTTTTGGAATCACAAGGTCCCAAGGTTGAACACATGGATTAATCAAATTCAATTAAATTGACTCGGATAATGTTTACCCAATCGCCCTTATGAGGGAGCTAACTTTGTTTGGTTAAGTCATCTTTAATTGTGCATGTGACTTCTTCCACTCCTCTAGATGTCTAGAATCTCAATATTCCTCCATTGGATTTCAATGCCTTTGGAAAAGAGAATCAAACTGCAACCATATCCACCCTTTTAGGGTGAGAGGCCCCTACAATTAGGAAATTGTCTTGATCTCCCACCTTGAGATCCATCCATATTATCTTTCTAAACGAATCAATGGAAGTCATGAATCTAGATCTTGATTGAACATCAAATTTTGTAAGAAAGAAGGAAAGATTCAGCCCCTAGGTAAATCCAATCATAGTTCTCAATGTACCTTTGAATTAAGGAAAGATTCAGCCCCTAGGCAAATCCAATCATAGTTCTCAATGTACCTCTAGAATTAAGGAAAGATTCAGTCCCTAGGCAAATTCAATCATAGTTCTCGATTCACCTCAGAATCAAGTAAAGATTCAACCCCTAGGCAAATCCAATTATAGTTCTCGATTCATCTCTGAATTAAGGAAAGATCCAGCCCCTAGGCAAATCCAATCATAGTTCCCGATTCATCTCTGAATTAAGGAAAGATTCAGCCCCTAGGCAAATCCAATAATTGTTCTCAATTCATCTCAGAATTAAGGAAAGATTTAGTCCCTAGACAAATCAAATCACCATTCTCCATTCACCTCTGAATTAAGGAAAGATTTAGCCACTAGGTAAATCCAATTATTGTTCCCTATTCACCTTTGAATTAAGGAAAGATTCAGCCCCTAGGCAAATCCAATCATAGTTCTCGATTCATCTCTGAATTAAGGAATGATTCAGCCCCTAGGCAAATCCAATAACTGTTCTCAATTCATCTCAGAATTAAGGAAAGATTTGGTCCCTAGGCAAATCAAAATCACCATTCTCCATTCACCTATGAATTAAGGAAAGATTTAGCCCCTAGGCAAATCCAATCATTGTTCCCTATTCACCTTTGAATTAAGGAAAGATTCAGCCCCTAGGCAGGTCCAATCATCATTTCGGTTCATCCAAAATTAAGGAAAGATTCAGCCCCTAGGTAGATTCAATCACATCCAGTTCATCTCAGAATCAAGGAAATATTCAGCCCCAGATTCAACCACCATTTCTGGTTCATCTTAGAACTGAAGAAAGGTTCAGTCCCTAGGCAGGTCCAATCATCATTTCGGTTCATCCAGAATTAAGGAAAGATTCAGCCCCTAGGAAGATTCAATCACATTCAGTTCTTCTCGGAATCAAAGAAATATCCAGCCTTAGATTCAACCACCATTTATGGTTCATCTCAGAACTGAAGAAAGGTTTAACCCCTAGGCATATTCAATCATCACTCCCAGATCATGTTAAAATGGAGAAGGCATTCGGTCCCTAGACTTTTTCACCCTTCACCTCCTGTTTAGGTTCTGATTCATGTCGAAACTAGGAAAAGTTTCATTCATCTGAATTCAATTTGCCACTAGGCCTATCCAACCATCAACTTTGGTTAAGGTTCTGATTCATGTCGGAACTAGAAAAATTTCCATTCATTTGAATTCATTTAGCCACTAGGCATATCCAACCATCAACTTGGGTTAGGGTTTTGATTCATGTCGGAACTAGAAAAAGTTCCATTCATCTGAATTTAATTAGTCACTAGGCTTATCCAACCATCAACTTTGGTCAGGGTTTTGATTCATGTCGGAACTAGGAAAAATTCCATTCATCTGAATTCAATTAGCCACTAAGCTTATCCAACCATCAACTTTGGTTAGGGTTCTGATTCATGTCGGAACTAGGAAAAGTTCCATTCATCCGAATTCAATTAGCTACTAGGCTTATCCAACCATCAACTTTGGTTAGGGTTTTGATTCATGTCGGAACTAGAAAAAGTTCCATTCATCTGAATTCAATTAGCCACTAGGCTTATCCAACCATCAACTTTGGTTAGGATTCTGATTCATGTCGGAACTAGGAAAAGTTCCATTCATCTGAATTCAATTAGCCACTAGGCCTATCCAACCATCAACTTTGGTTAGGGTTCTGATTCATGTCGAAACTAAGAACAGTTCCATTCATCTGAATTCAATTAGCCACTAGGCTTATTTAACCATCAACTTTGGTTAGGGTTCTAATTCATGTCGGAACTAAGAACAGTTCCATTCATCTGAATTCAATTAGCCACTAGGCTTATCCAACCATCAATTTTAGTTAGGGTTTTGATTCATGTCGGAACTAGAAAAAGTTTCATTCATCTGAATTCAATTAGCCGCTAGGCCTATCCAACCATCAACTTTGGTTAAGGTTCTAATTCATGTCGGAACTAGAAAAGGTTCCATTCATTTGAATTCATTTAGCCACTAGGCTTATCCAACCATCAACTTGGGTTAGGGTTTTGATTCATGTCGGAACTAGGAAAAGTTCCATTCATCTGAATTCAATTAGCCATTAGGCTTATCCAACCATCAACTTTGGTTAAGGTTTTGATTCATGTCGGAACTAGGAAAAATTTCATTCATCTGAATTCAATTAGCCACTAGACTTATCCAACCATCAACTTTGGTTAGGGTTCTGATTCATGTCGGAACTAAGAAAAGTTCCATTCATCTGAATTCAATTAGCCACTAGGCTTATCCAACCCTCAACTTTGGTTAGGGTTTTGATTCATATCGGAACTAAGAACAATTCCATTCATCTGAATTCAATTAGCCACTAGGCCTATCCAACCATCAATTTTAGTTAGGATTTTGATTCATGTCGGAACTAGGAAAAATTCCATTCATCTGAATACAATTAGCCACTAGGCTTATCCAACCATCAACTTTGGTTAGGGTTCTGATTCATGTCGGAACTAGGAAAAGTTCCATTCATCTAAATTCAATTAGCCACTTGGCTTATCCAACCATCAACTTTGGTTAGGGTTATAATTCATGTCGGAACTAAGAACAGTTCCATTCATCTGAATTCAATTAGCCACTAGGCTTATCCAACCATCAATTTTAGTTATGGTTTTGATTCATGTCGGAACTAGAAAAAATTTCATTCATCTGAATTCAATTAGCCGCTAGGCTTATCTAACCATCAACTTTGGTTAGGGTTCTTATTCATGTTGGAACTAAGAAGAGTTCCAATCATCTGAATTCAATTAGCCACTAGGCCGGTCCAACCATAAACTTTGGTTCAGGATCTGATTCATGTTGGAACTAAAAATAGTTTCACTCATTTGAATTTAATTAGCCCTAGGCTTGTCCAACCGTCAACTCTAGTTCAGGTTTGATTCATGTTGGAACTAAGAAAAGTTTCATTCATATGAACTCAATGAAGCATGAGTTAGCCTCTAGGCCTATTCAACCATTACCTCTGGACAGTGTTCCATTTCATGAAGGAATCGAAGAGAATTTCAATCAATTCAACTCAATCAATCCGTCATCTCTAGCAATCCACGATTGTCATCCTTGGCCTCTATCAATCGGAGCCCAACTCAAGCAATTCTTGCCTCTAGCAATTAGAATCCAGTCCATTACTATCAATCTTGATCTCTATCAATCAGAGACCAATTCAAATTCAATCTTGATCTCTATCAATCAAAGACCAATTCAAAGTTAATATTGATTTCTATCAATCAGAGACCAGTTCAAAGTTAACCTTGTCTCTATCAATCGGAGACCGATTCAAAATCAATCTCTGCCTCTATCAATTTGAGCCCGATCCATGTCTATCATAGCCCAGTGCTATAAGTTAGGATCGCTCGTCAGGAATGGCGAACGAGAAGCATTCCTCATTGCCTGTCAGTAAAGATCAATTCCAGATTCTAGAGTCATCAGGAGACCATGAAACTTCAGCTATGATAGTGCTATCCCATCACAGGCATTTCTACCCCATTGGCCAAGGAAATGCCAGAATCCAAAGAGTTGCCCTCATATTTCTCATTGTTCAAAGAGAGGGAATAGAATTTTCCCAAACAGTAGGGTAGACCAAAGATGAGATCTAATGTACCCTAGGCTAGGATAGAAACCCGAATCACGGCTAGGGAATGGTCCAATGATGAAACCCTTAACCCATAAACTGGGGCATGAACCAGATTGAACTAGGACCCAAATTGAGTGCGATCGAATGAGGAAAGCCAATGACCCCTGAACTGGAGCATGAACTGGATTGACCTTGGGCCTGAATTGGGTATGGTTCAATGAGGAAAGCCCTTGAGCCCTAAGTTGGACATGAACCGGATTGACCTTGGACCCAAATTGAGTGGGGTCCAATGTGGAAAGCCATTGAGCCCTAAGCTGGTCATGAACCAGATTGACCTTGGACCCAAATTGAGTGCGGTCTAATGAGGAAATCCATTATGCCCTAAACTGGGGCATGGACCAAATTGACCTTAGACCCAAATTGAGAGTGGTCTAATGAAAACATTCCATTGAACCCCCCAAGTCGAAGCATAAACTAGTCAAATCTTGGATGCAAAATGGTGTAGTACAATGGCGATACCCCTTGATCCCCAAGTTGGGGCATAGGCTAGAATGATTATGAACTCAACTAGAAGCGGTCCATTGATGAATCCATTGAATCCAAACTGGGGCATAAACCAGAGTAACCTTGAGCTTAAAAAGCAATAGTCCGGTTATGAATGGATCCCAAACTGGAAAAAAAAAAGAGGGTAAGAATTGTCTGGAACCCTAAAAGATAGGTATCTTGCACCTATTCATAGAGGGGCATGATGAGTCCTGCTGTTAGAGGTCTGAAGGAAAATTTATTCCCACAACGACTAAAGGTGGTCGCTGAAGGCGTTATGCCCAACTGGAGCCGCTTGGACGAACTAGTTGTTTGAACTTTTTATTATCGGTATTCGATAGGTCATCCATGTCTGGGTCCAAGTTTGATATGCTTGTTGACAAGTCCAGTCCAATCTATCCTGTAAGTAAAAGAAAATCACCCCGTTTGGGATTTCAAACTCTGTGCTTTGTCTCTTCCATACATTTCCTCCCAGTTTCATACATCCTCCTATTCTATGTGCACAGTCAATTCTGACTCTGAAGATGATTGAAACAATGAGCCATCTCTTGAACTTCTACGCCACCTGGCCTCTTAAGAAAGAGAGGTCCAACCCATCTGGGAAAGCTTTAAATGATCAATCGGGAGACACAAGAGTACTCTCAAGAAACATGTATTGGAGAAGCTGCCATTTGCTCTACCTATGAAAAGATTCAAAAAAAATTGTTAGATAGTAACAGATCATATCAGCAGGTCAGCCAGTTAGTACAAATGAGTGGAGGACAGATGTGCCACCAAAAGGATAGAAATTTTAATGTTCTTACAAAGTACACCATCTGCAAGCAAGAGATACATGAGGAATGACCAATCCCAAAATCAAAGAATGAGGTCATTGGAATACCCAAAAAAAAGGAAAAGAAAATTCAAGCCTATGTTTTATCTACAACAATAATGGGAAGGCAGTCACATCAGATAGAAGGTGATGATTAACTTCTAGAGGATAGCATATGGATTCACCATTCAGATAAAATCAGATCTAGATGAGCAATCACAAATGCTCATAAAGTTTACAGAAGATCAGAGTACTAACTTGGGCAAAGATGTTCTATCTCATTGGAAATGTTTGGAAGAAGAAGATTCCAATCCAATATTGAAAGTCATGATTCAACTTTGCGATCAAGCGAAGCACTGCATTATGTGGCCTCCACATAAAAAAAATAGTATGATGTTGAATGGCATTGGAGCTTGACAGTAAGTCAATTGTCCCTCTCACTTCAAGAGGATGGTAGTTCCAATCAAAGTCTGATAGCAAGTTCGATCGTTCGTCCAAACTCACAGCATGTTGGACCGGACTTTTGATTTTGGCCAATTACATCCCACCTTTATAGGAGACGATCTCATCACTTCTTCATCATCAGAGAAAGATTTCTCATTGGCATTAGACTTTCTCTCCCGTCTATCAATCTGACGGCTTTCCAAGGAGTCTCTATCCCAAGCGCTTCTTTTGATTATCAATCTTTATGGCACTGTATCTCATGATCCTGTCATCATCTTATGTACAAATTCATGAATCTGGCTGGAACTCTCATATGTCGTTCATTACATCCGACGGCTTCCCAAGTTTCCTATAAGCCCTTCATTTCTCAAGCCAATAAAATGGGATCTTCTCAGTAAGATAAGCCCATTCTACATAAACAACCAAACACTCTCCCAATGGTAGACCCATATGGATAGTTTCACATCAGTCCTCTTGGACCTTCAACATCAATACTTGTCAACAAACTTAAAGGTTTCAGGCCCAGATATGATCGTGACTGATTCGGCAACTCGATGTAGCTTGTTGAGACACGTGTTCCATCTGAACATCTCCAAGAATGGAAAACATAATTCGGCATCATTTTTAATTTTGGTGTGGGACTGCATTTCCCTAAGGTCACTTTTAGTGATGATTCAAATTGCTGCCTGCCTATCAATGCGTGTAGGTGTCAACTTAAACAGTGGGGCAAGGCTACCCATTTGTCATGAAAATCATGCCGTCGGACTTTCCCTAAGGGTTTTAGACCATAATTTTGGCAATATCCTCACCATATTAGGACTCTTTATTCAACCCAAGATGGGGTTTGCAAAAAAAAAAAAAAAAAAAAAAAGGAATAAAAGAAACCTCAGCAAGGAAAAGCAACCGAAGAAACCTCAATGGGCAACCCATAATACCTCAGTGGTGATAGGACACCTGATGCAACCCTAAAGCATTACCCTCATTGGCCGTTCATAGAAAAATCCAGTGGTTCATGTAGACAAGTGTCATACCCAGTCTACCCTCCATAAGGAAAGGAACCCCTCTTGCTCTCCAGTGAATCGTACTCGGAGGAGTTAAACAAACCATCATCTATTGGGCTCCATAGCATTACCTTTCAACAAAATTTTATCTTCAAATCCTTTTGTCACAGCCTGGTTGCAGATGTAGCCAAATTCATCAAATCATCAGTTCCCTCATTTTTCAAGATTCAAGAAGGGTTTATCTAAGAAATCACTTTCTGCAATCAATCTATCAATCTTCCCTTGACCTTGGAAGCATTGTCAAATTCTAGATGCAATCCAGATTCAACCTAGTTTTAACTCTGTTAGATTGTCTGTTTCCTTCTATCATGCCCTAGCACACTACAGTAGTGGTCTGTCACAACATGCAGACACTGGGGCATAGATATACCCCATGTAGAGGAATTAAACTTGATCATGAGCATTACATCTAGGATCCATTTGTCTAGTCTGAAGTCACTGACTTTCCTAGTCAATAGAAGTAGGTCTGTCCAAGTTGGTTTTTTCCAATTTCTCAGTTTCTCCCAATCCTATTGATGAAGAAAATCTAATGTGGTCGCTCACCTGTTAGGATTTGGTCACCAAATTCTCTGAAGGAACACTTCGAATCCTTTGCTCCTCGTGCCTACTTTGGGGCCATGGTTCATTCATCATTCAAAATTGGCAAAACAATATTGCAAAGCCCTGAGCTTTTCATGAGCCTAGATCAAGGGCCAAACCCATGTCACATTTCATCTCCTCTTAGCTGTTCTACCAATTTGGTCTACCATAGTGCACAATCAAAGAATTTAGTTGACCAGATGCCCCTCGACAGTTTAACACCAAGATCAATCAATAAAATCACTTTGGTT
Organism: Protea cynaroides; assembly: GCA_028583415.1. NCBI lineage: Eukaryota > Viridiplantae > Streptophyta > Magnoliopsida > Proteales > Proteaceae > Protea > Protea cynaroides. Next base: position 80,571,417 of record CM053275.1, read on the forward strand.
AAAGACTGTCAAGCTCCCCTCATTCTTGTCCAAAATCCTCGCTAGAGTTTTTTTCAATCCAAAATCCAACAACACCAATGTTGGCTGAAAAAAATCATCACTTTCAAATTACATGGAACCCTTCCAAGGGAGCAACCAAGTCATCACTATCGTACTGAAATTGAGTCAAACTTTCAGTACCAGGTCATAAATGGCAAATTTCAAATCTAGGTATCATGCCAGCAAAGTCCATGACACCATTTTCATTGATGCCATGTTTTATGCCTTCACCAATAAAGCAGGGACAAAAAAAAACCTTGGAAAACTACCAAGGAATTTACCATCATTTCAAATATGTCCAACACTCTATAGGTTCAAAGTCAAAACACTTCCAAGATGGGTCAGATTTCAACCCTAAAGGTTCAAAGTCAACAAAGACTTCCTGTATAGGTCACTTTCGAGCATCCTAAAGGTTCATAGCAACAAAGCTACTTAGAAGGATATTTCAATTTTCAATCCCGAAGGTCCAAAGCTGGTAGGAACTTTAAAGATGAGTCATTCAGTATCACCCTATAAGTGACCTTCTGAGTTCTTGCTCATTTCAGAATCAATAGTAAATTCCTCACCCTATAAATGACCTATTGAGTTCTTGCTCATTTCAGAATCAATAGCAAATTCCTCACCCTAAAAGTGACCTTTTGAGTTCTTGCTCATTTCATAATCAAATGCAGAGCCCTAGCTCATCCAAAGTTCAAATCAATCTTAACCTATAAGTGAATCAAATGTTGAGTCCTAGCTCATCCAAAGATCGAATCAACCTTAACCTATTAGTGAATCAAATGAAGAGCCCTAGATCATCCAAAGTTCAAATCAATCTCAACCTATAAGTGAATCAAATGCTGAGTCCAAGCTCATCTAAAGATCGAATCAATCTCAACCTATTAGTGAATCAAATGCAGAGCCCTAGCTCATTCGAAGATCAAATCAATCTCAACCTATAAGTGAATCAAATGCTGAGTCCTAGCTCATCCAAAGATCAAATCAATCTCAACCTATTAGTGAATCAAATGCAGAGCCCTAGCTCATTCAAAGATCAAATCAATCTCAATCTATAAGTGAATCTAATGTAGAGCCCTAGCTCATCCAAAGTTCAAATCAATCTCAGTCTATAAGTAAATCAAATGCAGAGCCCTAGCTCATTCAAAGTTCCAATCAATCTCAGCCTATAAATGAATCAAATGCGGAGCCCTAGCTTATTCAGAAAATCAATCTCAGAATCTCAATCAAAAGAGCCTCAGTTCAATCGAAGGAAAGACAGCAAGTCCTCTATCCAAACAAATCAAAGCCGAGACCAAGCTCGTGCAACCAACCTTGTATTCATAGCTTAGCTCCATACAAGAAGAGGTTCCAAGCCTATAAATCAGCCTTGTATTCACGGCCTAGCTCCATACAAGAAGAGGTTCCCAGCCTACAAATGAGCCTTATACTCATAGCCTAGCTTCGTACAAGAAGAGGTTTATCAGCCTACAAATGGATCAAGCTGGGTTCAAGCCTGCACATACCTTGCATCATGAGTCACCTCAGCAAGAAGAGGTTCCCAGCCTACAAATGAGCCTTATACTCATAGCCTAGCTTCATACAAGAAGAGGTTTATCAGCCTACAAATGGATCAAGCTGGGTTCAACCCTGCACATACCTTGCATCATGAGTCACCTCAGCAAGAAGAGGTTCCCAGCCTACAAATGAGCCTTGTATTCACAGCCTAGCTTCGTACAAGAAAAGGTTTATCAGCCTACAAATGGATCAAGCTGGGTCCAAGCCCGCACATACCTTGCATCATGAGTCACCTCAGCAAGAAGAGGTTCCCAGCCTACAAATGAGCCTTGTATTCACAGCCTAGCTTCGTACAAGAAGAGGATTATCAGCCTATAAATGGAACAAGTCGGATTCAAGCCCGCGCGTACCTTGCATCATGAGTCCCACCTCAGCAAGAAGAGGTTCCTAGCCTACAAATGAGCCTTGTATTCACAGCCAAGCTTCATACAAGAAGAACAATCACCAATTTTCCAAGAAGAACAAATCTTCTTGCCAGTTTAACTACGTTCTGGGCTTGTTCTAGGACACCCATAGAATACGTAGGCAGTTTAGGACAAATTACCCTAAGTGCAGCCCAATAAGCAATCTCAATCATATTCTAAAAATGTAGTTCTTTTATCTTCAGCCTTCAATTGGTAACAATCTCGGCTAAAGAGGGGCATCTGTAAGCACCTCATTTTTGCCACCCTCTGCGTAAGTGAACCAATATGGCAGGTTTCTGGTCTTTAACCCAAATATTTGTGATTCTCCACTGAACCCTCAGTAGGGTCATGGGCTATTATCTACTTGGATGAATAGGTTATGAAATTATCTTCGAAATGAGACTGTAATCATCAAATTCTGACTTCAAACAAGGAAGATATCGCAGTTTGAAAGTGCAGGGGCATTTACGTAATTATCATATCATGCATGCATTATCATTCAAACTTCAAGACATCATATCTGGGTCATCTGATATCGGAATCAAATCATTCAAAGGCCAATATTCCTTATTTTCAATCCTCTTCAAAGTGGATGTGAAAAATCTCGGGTAGAAGTTTTTGAAGGGTCCCATGCAAGCTTTCATGCAAAATTATCGTTAGAACTTCAAAGCATCATATCTTTTCCGTTCTACGTCGGATTCAGATGATTTCAAGGCCATTATTCCTCATTTTTTAGTGTTCTACAAAGTGAAAGTAGAAATTTTGGAATAAAGTCTATCGGAAAATTTTGTGCGGAATGATAGAAGAAATGGCCCAGGAAATGATAGAGAGAGAAAACCCAGTTAATCCCAGTCAATCCAGTTAACTCAGCTCAACCCAAGCTAGTCTTGGTCCAACCTAGTTAATTCTAGTCAATCCAGTCAACTCAGCTCAACCCAAGCTAGTCTTGGCCCAACCCAGTCAATCCTTGTCAATCCAGATCAATTCATGGTGGCGCATATGCATGTATTTCTTCTATATATTATTATATAATGTATAATATATTATAGAAAAAATTTCATCTATACCCCATCAAGGATTGTTAACATCATCTACACCCACAAGATTGCAAAAACATCACCAAGGTCCACTTAACTGACGAAAATCACTAAAATTGTTGAAATATAGTTTTACCCCTCATATTATAAATTGAAATTTTTAAAAATTATATTGTTTTTCTAATTTAACCTTCGATATCATATGGAGATTCCTTTTCACTTAATTGTGGAGATGATCAGAGTTTGAGAATACGACCGAAGTCTACAAATGGGAATCCGGGGAAGGGGAAAAAAGAGAAGTGAGATAGCAAAAAAAAAAAAGAAGGAAAAAACAGATGAAAAAACACCTGGGCAATCTCTACGATAACACCTCTCTCTTGACACATTCACATTCTCTGTTCCCATCTTGCAAACTGAGTCAGAAATCAGCCACTCTCCCTCATTTGAACTTCCTTCAAACACAACAGCGAGAGAGAGAGAGAGATGAGAGAGATGAGAGAGACGAAAAAGAGAGATGAGATTCAGAGAAAGTTTCGATTATTTTTTCTGGGTTTTTGTTTTTTAATTTCAATTTATATCTATTTCTTGTAAGAATAGATGGTCCGATTACATCCATAGATTAGATTCTGAATGGGTTTCTAGAACATCGGGACTAATCGTAAAATCTCTAGATTCTCTTGTTTGATCTTAAAATTCCTTCGCCTGATTATTGTAATTTATTGACAACTAAAGTTGGAAGAAGTGAGAGATTTTATCTGTTAATATGAGAGGATCACAAATCTAAAAGGGTTTCTTGGGCTCCATATGTAAACCTTTGTCAGTTCAGTTACATGGTATATATCAAAGCAAATCTCTGTATTGAGGTTTGAGGAACACGATTCCTCTAAACCCTCACTAGGCAAAACGATTACATGATTACACAGTTAAAAAAGAAACAAAAATAAGTTATTAGCAAAACTCTACAAATCCATCGATTCTGATTCCGAACAGACGGAATCGACTAGAACTCTAAAAATAAAGCTGATAGAATCGAGTCTGAAATTTCAAAGAAACCTCCCATCTCGTGTAGTGTTACTGTTAACACACAAAGGTTAAAGAAGAGGAGTTGAAGAACGAAGGTAGTGCTGGAAGATCAAGATTTTCTTGGAGGTACTTCTGGCTTCACTTCCACCGAAATGGATCTTGATTTACAGGTCCCCAATGGTTGGGAGAAACCATCTTAGTGGAGCTGACCATCTGTTGGAGCCATGCCAGCTCCCCTAATTTTCCCCCAAACCAGCTCCTGCCATATGAATCTGAGTATGGAGAAGAGCAGAAGAGGAAAGAAGAAGAGGAAAGAAAGAAGAAGAAGAAGGATAAAATGGTATTTTATCTTTACTCTAAGGGCAGTATTGTCCATGAAAATTTTTATTTCAGCTGACGTCAGCATCTAACGGGAATCAACTGACGGAGTGGACTTCTTTGATTACCACAGCCAAAGTTTTGGGACCTAGGTGATGTTTCTGCATTCTTGTGGGTGTAGATGATGTTAACAATCTTTGATGGGGTGTAGATGAAATTTTTTCTATATTATAATATATCATATAATATATACATATGTCTTATATGTATATTATATTATATATAATAATATATTAATATATTATATAATTATATATATGTTTTATATATAGAAAACAAAGGATCCAAAGAGAAAGGACCGAAGAAAAAAAAAGAAAATAAAAAAATAAAAAAGTCGAGGAGATCGAGAAGAGGAAAGAAGCTGAAGAAGGAAAAGAAAAGATTGAGGCAGAGAAAGAGATCGGTGGGAGGAGGAGATAAGAATAAAAAAATGAAAAGGAAAGAAATAAAGAGAAGAAGATCAGTGGGAGGAGGAGATAAGAATAAAAAAAAAAGGAAAAGGAAAGAAATAAGAAAGGAAAAAATAAAAAAAGGGGAAAGGATCGAGAGAGAGACCAAGAGATGAGAATGGAAGAAAAAAATATAAAAATCGGGGGAGAGGACCGAGAAATGAGAATGGAAGAAAAAAATATAAAATCGAGGGGAGGACCGAGAGAGAAGAAAGGAGGAAAAAAAAAGGGAGAGGATCGAGAGAGAGAGAAGGCGGTGGAGAGAAACCAAAAGAAGAGAGAGAGAGAGAGAGGGGAAAGGAAAAAAATATATAAAAAGGAGGGGGAACCGAGAAGAGGAAGGAGGAGAGAGAGCGGTGGAAAAAATCTGAATAAAAAAAAAAGGAGAACCGAGAAGAGAGGAAAAGGAGGGAGATCGAGGAAAAAAAAAGAAAAGAGGAAGAAAGAAGGAGCAGGAAGAAGAGAGAGAGGAGATCAGAAAGATGGAGCAGAAACGGAGCAGAAGGGGAGAAGAGGAAGAAAAAGAAGCAGGAGAAGATAGAGGTAAGAAACTCACCCTAAATCTGCATCCACCACCCCACTCACCGCAAGCCTGACTCATCCCTACGACTCCCAAACTCTCGATAGACCTACAACAAATTCAACTGACTTCTAATCCTCACCACACCTTCATCGATATCCACCACCCCACTCCACCGATCTGCAGCATCACCACAACTAGATCCACTGATCTTCCTGACCGTCTACATGCATCGACACTTACCTGAGCCTCACCTGACTCTCCTCTATAGCACTACCATCTCACCCCCATCGGACTTCATCACCTTCTTCAAACCCTAACCTAGACACCCAACATCTGTCTACCTCCATTAAACATGTAAACCTCATGACCATTGTAATCCTGTTGATCTAGTACAATCCATCACTGATCTGCCTCACTGAATTGGAGCCATTGATTGATAATTATCATGAAATTAGATTATGTGTTTTAATTTGGCCATTAATTTATATGTAATGATTATAATCTTGGCAATTGATCCATGTATATGATGATGATAATTTTGCCATTGGTTTAATTATATGATGACGATAAATTTTGGCCGTGGATCGAATTATGTGTTGATTGATAATTATAGCCATTGATTTTGAATTTAAATGATAAAATCTAGCCATCGATCTTGGATGTTTTAATGATAAAATCAGGCCATTGATCTTGGATGTTTGAATGATCAAATCTGGACCATTGATTTTAGATATGTTGATGCTTGATCCAAACCGTTGGATCTTCATTATGAGTGTCTTAAATGAATCTTAACCATTGGATCTTCACCATGAATGTTTTAAATGCATCTAAATCATTGGATTATCATCATGGTTGATTTAAATGCATCTGAACGGTTAAATTATCATCTTGAGTGATTTGATCCATTGGATTATCATCATGGTTGATTTAAATGAATCTGAACGGTTAGATTACCATCAATAGTATTTTATACCGTTGAATTTTTCATCAAGAGTGTTTGGATGTTCACTGCCATATTTGGATGTTCATTACCATATTTAGATGCTCATTGCCATATTTGGATGCTCATTGCCATATTTAGATGATCACACTGCCATGTTTAGATGCTTACTGTCATGTTTGGATGCTCATTGCCATATTTAAATGCTCACTGCCATATTAGGTCTTGACATGCTTAGAAGATAGCATACTAGATCATGCCATATAGGCTCTTGCCTTATTTGCAATACATGCGATATTTGAGAGATTTTAAACAATCTTACTACATGTGATTTTCTTGCCATAAATGTTTTATATGCCATATTTAGATAGAATATTCTATTTTGGCAATAATTTAATTTATGATGCACCCTAGTCGAACTGCTATATCTGTACACCTAGCAAACATATTAGGTGTGGGGACATGCATTTAGGCACCGACATTCTTGGGAAGGGCATAATGGGAATAATAAAAACCTTAATAAAGAAAGGAAAATGCTTTGCCAAACTTTCCAAAATTAGAACTTAGGTTGAAAAGGGTAATTCAGGACGATCTTGCCCCTCGGTAAACCCTAAACCTAGAACAGGTTCTCAACCCTAAACCTAGAATAGGTTCTAAACCCTAAACCTAGAACAGGTTCTCACGTTCTAACCTAGAACAGGTTATCATTCGAACAATGCGGGTTCTGAATCCTAGGGCAAACCCTAGGATACGTAGGCTATTTGGGAGAATCCCAAATTCGGATCCACACCTTAGTTCACTCGGACTATCCATAGATCCACTAGGATATTTATCCATTTTCCAACCCAAATAGGGTTACCCATTCCGAACTACGTGGATTCTGATTCCTAGGGCAAACCCTAGGATACGTAGGCTATTTGGGAGAATCCCAAATTCGGATCTACACCTTAGTCCACTTGGACTATCTATAGATCCACTAGGATATCCACCATCAGCCTGAACTACGCGGATTCTGATTCCTAGGTCAAACCCTAGGATACGTAGGCCATTTGGGAGAAACCCAAATTCGGATCCAAACCTTAGTCCACTCGGACTATCCGTAGATCCACTAGGATATTTATCCCTATTTCGACCCAGATCTCGAACTACATGGATTCTGATTCCTAGGTCAAACCCTAGGATACGTAGGCCATTTGGGAGACAATTTGGATCCACACCTTATTCCACTTAGACTATCCATAGATCCACTAGGATATTCATCAACATTTTGACCCAGATAGGGTTATCCATATTCCAACCCAGATAGGGTTACCCACATTTTAATTCAGATAGGGTTATCTACATTCCAACCCAGAATGGGTTATCCATATTTTGACCCAAATAGGGTTATTCTTAGATCCACTAGGACTATCTATTAGTCCACATGGACTATCCAGATCCTAACCCATAGGGTTTTCTCAATCTTTCAAGCATAAATTTCAACTTGAACAATGAACTTAATCAAGCACAAGCATAAATTACATCCATAAATTTTATTCACACTTGAACTACGATGGTAAACCTGATTTTTGAAATAATTCTGTAATACGTAGGCAATCTGATGGATACAGATTCGGTTCAATGATATCAAACCACTTGGTTTGGTTCGGTTTAACAAATAAAGTCTTGCATAGGAAAGGTATAGGAGACCGATTTCGATCGGGCGGTTTGGGTGCCTAACCCCTTCCCATAACTGTAACCTGACACTTACCCAATCTCTGATGGACCAGAAATACAATCTAAGGGTCATGAGTCAATCAAAGTTTTACCTTAGGGTGAGAATTCACATTTCTGTGGTCCTAGACCTTAATCTAGGTGGTGACTTCTAAGATTTCCATCTTTGTCCTCACAACATCCATGACCCAACCCTATAGCATCCGTATATAGGGTAAACGGCAAGCCTGGTGCTGGGATGGTCAAGATAGATGCAGAGACTAGTCTTGACTTCAAAGTCTGAAAGCACTTCTCACACTCATCTGTCCAAATGAACTTTTCTCCTTTCTTGGTTAGTCTGGTGAGTGGAACGACGATCCTTGAGTAGTCTTCCATGAATCTTCTATAGTAACCAGCCAATCCAAGGAAACTATGAATCTCCACAACTGATTTCGATGCATCTCATCCTACTATAGCTGTGATCTTGCTTGGATCCACCTTGATACCGTTTGCAAATACTACGTGACCCAAGAAGGCCATTTCTTTCAGCCAAAATTCCCACTTATTGAACTTGACGTAATGCTTCTCCCTTCTTAGCCGTTGTAGGGCTACTCTCAAATGTGTTGCATAAGTCTCCTTGTCCTTTGAGTAGACCAAGATGTCGTCAATGAATATGATGACCAAAGTGTCCAAGATGTCCTGAAACACTCGGTTCATCAGTTCCATGAATGACGCTGGAGCGTTAGTCAACCCGAACGACATTACCTAGAACTCATAATGCCCATACCTTGTCTTGAAAGCAGTCTTCAGAATATATGTTGCCTTGATCTCCAATTGGTGATACCTGATCTAAAATCAATCTTCGAGAAAACCTTTGCACCTTGCAACTGATCGAACAGATCATCGATCCTAGGCAAAGGGTATCGATTCTTGATGGTTAACTTGTTTAACACTCGGTAGTCGATACATAATCGTACACTACCGTTTTTCTTCTTTACGAACAATACAGGGGCTCCCCATGGCGATATGCTTGGTCGTATGAAACCCTTGTCTAATAACTCTCGTAGTTGAGTCTCAATTCCTTCAACTCCATAGGAGCTACTCTATAGGGTGCCCTTGACACAGGTTTCATCCCAGGTAATAAGTGGATAACGAACTCGTTTGCATCATCAGGTGGCAACCCAGGTAAGCCTCTTGGAAATACATCAGGGAATTTATGCATTACATCAGTATCCATCTGTGGTGCTTCTTTAGTAGCATTTACCATAGATACCATATATCCAACTCCTTTCTTTTCAAGGCATCTCTTATGATTTTTCAAAGATATCGTCAAAAATCTCATATTGCACTCAGTAGCTTGTATCTCTTTTGTCACTGATGTTCTACCCTGATCTCTCTTTCGTATATCTCGAAAAGCATCTTCTGACTATTTACTCATTACATATCCCAAGTTTATCTATAAGCATTAGGGTATATGCTTATAAATTCATTAATTCAGTCAAACTCTTTTGGTCTTACTTAATCATCTCACTCGACATTGGCAAAACTCAGTATTACTTGTACCAATCCGAATACTATAAATGCCATAATTTTTTACTTCATCCTTGTATCCACTCTTAGATCTGCCTTTAGAAATCTTCTGCCTTGTCAAAATTCATACCGATATAGCCGTCTTTAACTCTACTTGAGTGCTATCTATTTCTTTATTGGCTACTCTTGATATTTTTTTACTTTTTTTTGCTCATGCACTCTTTTATTGACATGACTCATATCCATTTCAGAAATCTCGAAATAGATCCTCCATTACTTCATCTAAGGTTCCTTGGTTATAGAATCTAATATGAATTTAATCATCTTCCTTCCCATAATTCTCTTATTAACTAAACATCTTATCAGTGGATGTTGAGAAATGTAAGAATCAGAATGTTTATCCAAAAGTAATTCATTTCTTTCTTTCGAATTCAGTATGATGAAGAATACTTGTTTTATCTAGTGAACTTAGGTTTAAAGGATCAGGAGTAAATATATGGTAATCCAACCATCATCCAAAGGTCGTTAAGTTGCAGGATGGTCCAAATATATGGAAATAGAGGTTTTACAGTTCTTAACCTCATGGTTACAGGTTCTATCGAGTATATAGTGCCATGGTCAAAGCACTACAGGATTAAATGTGGAGAAGTTTTGGTACATCAATAAATCAGGTATAACATCAAAAAGATGTATATTTGGAATGATTAAACCTTTAAATGTTCATTCGGTTCATATCTCTATTCATGGTGTCGATCATGAGAGTAGCTTAGATTGGTATAATCAGGACTAATTCTAAGGAAATAACATCTATAACTCCAATGACAGGTTGAATCAAGAAAGTATTCTATCAAGGTACAAGAATTAGAATCAGGTATGTGCATCCTCTATAATCATAAGAGTAAATCAATAATGCACCGCATCCTATATAAATCTATCTAGTTATATGGCCACAATAGATTTGATCATTTGCTGAAACGTTTGAGGCTTCATCTTCAGAAAATATTCCTCAACCCTTGTCAGATCATTCTGCCATCATGCCGCTATCCCATACATCAGTGGTTGATAAGAGTAACCACCTTGATACACTGCTTGTTGTGCACTAAGCTTCTACACTGGGGTGTACATTACTGGGACCTACGGTATGGTAGGCACTGTATTACGGCTAACATGTGCTGGGGGTACAGTATTACTACCAATCGGTATCCAGCATAATATTGTCCCTCAGAGCAGCATTACAATGAGTTATCTCAGCTCACCCAGTACCTGACTTATTGTGTCTGGACTAGGGAGCGGGTCTATCTCTCTTATATTATCATCAGGACCATGCGTCAAGCTACCATGCCCGATTAGATAAGCAACCTTCCATATGGCCGGCTTATCACTACACTCCTACAGCGCTTTCGAGTGGACATGAGGGATGAGATTGCGGTTGGGGACACCATGACCTCAGACATTGACTGGGATGACATTGTCTGGATGAGGATGGACAATCAACCCATCAGTGATGAGGAGTTAGAGGCTCATCCTCGTCTGCTTAGGAGGGTAGCAGCAGCGGCAGCAGCAGTAGCCAATGCGGCTCATGCAAAAGAGGCAGAAGAGGCAGGGGATGATGATGGTGATGATGACCAGATGGAGGACATTCCAGCACCGGCACCACAGCCCACACTTGCAGCGGGACCATCCCAGTCTCCTCCTGATACCGTGATGGGTATGTTTACAGAGATTCGGGATGCCCAACGTGAGATGAGCCGTGACCTAGGGCACCTTTCTCGTAGCCTCAGAGTCACGCAGGAGCAGGTACACTGGCTCAGGGTAGCTTATGAGCGTGACTATGATATCATTGACCCTATTCCTCCAATGCCCCCATCCCCATGATAGGTCTTTTATTTTCTCTCTCTCACAGCATGGTTTTTATTATAACAGGGTAATTGTCTGACTTGTGGACTATACCCTGTGGTACAATTAACTTTTCACCCTTTGAATATTTTATGATTATACAATTTTTCTTCTTACTTGTTATGGAAATTTATGATCATTCTGCTTGTCACTATGGTTTCCTCACTAGAGCATGTGTATTTATTCATTCCACATTTAATATAGTATATTATGCTCTTTCATATTTAGTTTCAGGCATCAAACAAGTGCTCAGGGTGTGTTTTTAGTAAGACTCTTAAATTCTTTCTATCTCAGTTCATCGACTCAGTTAAGTGCAAATATGGTCTGTTGGACAGAGCCTAAGAGCTCTGATACCAAGTTGTCACACCCCAATTTTGACTAAACCAGAAGTGTGAGTGAACCGTCACTGAACTAACGATTCACACCAGGATCTCATAAGACCGTGTCCACTCGTACAAACCATTGCACATAACCATAATCAGAATATAATAAAATACAGCAAAAGTCTTAAATTAAATGAACTGAATACTTCTATTGATAAATAAATTATCTAGTTATTCAAAATACCAAAACATAAATAATTATCCTTACATCCCAATTATAAATCCAACTAAAAATAAATAAAGAAACAAAACCAACATCCTAAAGGTACATGCAGAAAGGGAACCCGCATGAAGCGTCATGCTCGTCCTCCCCTGCTTGCACTTCTAAAGCAGCGACACCACTATACATTAGAGCGTTGATGGATTCATAATTTTATATATTTATTTCCCTTATATTTAGTTTATTTAACATATTATAGGTCTTATGGTACTCATTTGTGATGATTCCTTATATATAAGACATTGGTGAAAAATATTGGTAATTTATGTTTAAAATAAAAAAATTCTGATATTTTCAATAATGACCTTCTGAATTTCATGTAGGTTTTTAATGTGAAAAGAATTCTAAAAATCAAATGTGATCCAAAAATCAGATCTGGAAAGCTGATTTGAATTGAAACCAGAGAAGGAAGATTACCACACATAGAAGGTTTACTATTGGAAGGATTTGATTGATTGTCAGAAATCTTGAGGAGAATATATACCTCTATGGAATATTATAAAGATTGGCAAATCTAGAGGTGGAATTTGGTTAATGATGGAATGATTCTCTATCTAATCTAGGCAAGAAGATTTTGTCTAATACTTATTTCCATGTAATAAGGTTGCCAATTCTAGACATACCAGTTTTAATCTTCTCTACTCTAGCTATTTAAGCAATGTAAAGGCTACGTAATAGAGCATCCAAGAATTATTGAGAAGATAGTTTTATTTTTTTTGTCTTTCTTTTCTATCATGTCTAGCTAAGTTCTTTAGTCGATTCAAGGGGAATTCAATCTGATTAGTAAAATTGTAAGACTTTGTTCTTAATTTTAATTATTCTTCTATTCAAATATCTGTGTTTTTTTTTTTTCAAGTTAATGACTGTATGATTCATTTATTAAGAGGTCTATTAATTGATTGAGTTATGTGGTTTATTGCTAACCTGAATCCATAATCTGTAATTGTTATGGTGTTCAGGAAAAGTAGCAATTGAGCAGAACAATTATGATCCAAGTTTTTGTTACTTGCTTAAAAGAAACATAGAATGAATTAAATAATCTGACAGTTGTTAGATTGTTGTTCATCTTTAACTCCCTCCAAGAGTGTAATGCTAATAGTAAATTCATGAGGATTGCTTAATACCAATTGGTTTATTGATAAGAATTAAATTGTGTGCTGGGCTCAAATTAATGAAATTAGGGAAGGTAAGGATTGTTAGGCTTTTTGATAATCCTTGGTTAAATATTTGAATATAGAATAATATATATGAGGTCAGTGATCAATTTGTAACCGTGAGTAAATTTCCTTGAATCGACATCATCTTCCATTGAATTTTTGTTACTTAATTTTCTTGTCAATTAAATTGCAGAAGAAAACCCCCCTTTTTCTTGGTAAGTAGACAATTTGATTAACTAGTCTTTGTGGATCGACCTTTACTTATCATTACTATTCATTATAGGTAGAGTAATTTATTTTTGGTTACGCTCGACATACATCAAAATTTGGCGCCATTGCCGGGGACTAGTTATAATCAGAATGTGATTTTTTTTTCATTTTATTTAATTTTTTTAGTCACTTGTGTTCTTACCTTTGTGTGAAGTTTTTTTTTTTCTGGTGTCCGTAGTTTTTCCAATAGGTATCACTTTCGCATGAAATTTTGGATGACTTAGGGGCGCTACAAGAAGCTTATTTCGAAGAACATAAAAAAAATTAAAAAATTAAAAAAATCTTTCCAAGGCGTTTCATGATAAGAGGATTATGAGGAAGCAATTTGTAATTGGACAGAAAGTCTTGCTTTACAATTCGAGATTTAAATTGATGCCTAATAAGTTACGTTCTCGTTGGATTGGACCTTTTGAAGTTACTAATGTGTTTCCTTATGGTACAGTTGAAGTTCGAAGTTTCGAAACTAATAAGGTTTTCAAGTTTAATGGGCATCGACTCAAGACATTCTATGAAGGCTTTTATGAGCATACTATAGATGAAGTACATGTAAGACCCGCACTACATGAACCAGATCTAAACCTTTTTTCATGTCGTAACAGGTCTTCCAATCATCACTGGACCAAACGGGACGAGCGGATGACAACCAGGTATGAAATCGAACCAATCGAACCAATTCAGGTATGAAAAGTTAGATATCGGTCGATGGTACCGGTCTATGGTACCGGCCGATGGTCGACCGGTATAGCCTGCGCAGCATGGATCTGAAAGTGGATCTCTACGGGTCCCACTTTCTAAATTTCAAACCGAAGGACTTTTCTAATGTTAGAAGGCTTCCTAAACCTAATCCTAGCCTATATATGGACCCTTAAACCTCCTAAAACCTCCTCCATTGATCCTCATAAACCCTAGAAAGGAGAAAGAGATTGAAGAAGGAGAATAAGCTAGGAGGGAGAGGGAAGAGCCGCCAGTGCCGTTCGACGAAGAACAAGTTACAGCAAGTCAACAGTAAGTGCTCAAACCTTCATCTAAATTATAGGAGGGTTAGTTGTGATTGGATCAATACCATGCAAAGCAGGTATTGATCTAAACCCTATTTGCTGTCAAACCCTAAATTGGTGGTAAACCCTATATTCAAGTTCTAGGTTGAAGATCAACAAAACTAGGACTTGAATGGAGTAGGAAACAACTCTAACTCAGTGTTCAGACCTAGAATGAATAAGAGAAACCCTAGGATCAATAGAGGGTGACCGATGAAAGGCGAGAACCAAGTGTATGGTCTTCCGGAGACATACCGGTCGACCATACCGGTAGCACCATATGCGACTGGTACTGCGACTGGTACCTCCCAGAGACTGGTCTGTGGGGACCGGCCGATCATATCGGTCGTAGGTTTTCCCCACAGTGCTGCGACCAGTACCTGTGACCGATCTGCTCTGTGAAGAGTGTTTTGGACCCAGTTGGTTTTCCGACCAACGTAAACCTAAGGAAAAACTATTCTAATTAAACCTAACATTGTGTAGGACCTTGTGATAGCACGTTTGGACCTTGTGACGCGGAGCGAACTATCCACCAAGCGTCAGGTAAGGGAGTCTGACCTAAACCCTAATAATCTAATAACCAGTAAAGCGTTGTTAATATCCATGATTCTATGGTATGATATTTATGCATACTCGCATGTCATCCTTTACTTTCAATTATTATTATTGTTCATGCATACTCGATATGCTAGGATGTGACTGTTAGGCATGTGATTGTTTTCGTTGATGTGTGGAATGGGAAGGACTGGAGGTCTGGGATCATTCCTCACACTAGCACTTTTTGTATCGTTCTGTCTTAGCATGCTTGGTGCGGGTAGGGTATCAGGGGGAGGAAGTGGCACTGTGGTCTCCAGCCTGGCCACTAGACTCTAGCTCTATCTCTATGTCGAAGGGAGCTACGCTGGGACAGGGCCTACTGTGATGACATATAGGATCGGTTAGTTGCGAGCCCAGTTTGCAAGCCCTTGCCAATAGGGGCTTATGTTTTGGTATGGATAAAGTATCAGGGGAGGTGTTGGCGGTGTTTGATCTGGACGCCTTAGCTCTATCTCTATTCCATTGTAGGGTGCATGTGGGATGACAGTGGTGTTTGATCCATTGGGCGGCTTTACACACTCGTGTATAGAGGTGCGGTGGCCGCCAATCCTTTCTATAGCACATTGCAAACTTAAAACCAGACCATAATGTGAATGTTACTCATGCATATGTTTGTTGCATTGTCTGATTGTCTTACTGAGCTAAGTTGTGAGCTCACCCTTTTGTACACACCATTTTTAGATGTTGATGCAGGTTATTCGGTGGAGGATTACATAAACACTCCGGTGTATGGAGGTGTTGCTGCCCTGAAAGTGCAAGCAGGAGAGGACGAGCATGACACTTCATGTGAGTGCCCTTACTGCGTGTATCTTTAGGATTTGATTTTATTTATTTCAGTTATTTTTTGGTTGGAAATACAGTGATGTAAAGATATTTACTTAAGTTTTGGGAATTTGAATAACTGAATATTTTATTTAAATTTATTAATAGATTATTCAGTTCTTTTTATTTAAGACTTCCGCTGTATTTATTATATTCTGATTGTGGTTATGTGCGATGGTTTGTATGAGTGGACACGGTCTTATTGAGATCCTGGTGTGAACCATTAGTTCAGAGATGGTTCACTCACACTTCTGGTTCAGTCGGAATTGGGGTGTGACAACTTGATATCTGAGCTCTTAGGCTCTATCCAACAGACCATATTGCACTCAACTAAGTCGATGAATTGAGATATGAAGAATTAAAAGCTTTAATAAAAACACACTTAAGCACTTGTTTGATGTCTGAGACTAAATTCGAAAGAGCATAATATACTATTCTAAAGGTGGAATTAATAAACAGTCATGTTCTAGATAGGAACCTTGATGACTGGCGAGAAAAATCATAAACTTCTATTAAATGGAAAAGAAAAATTGTATCAAGAGTGAAAATAAACATAAAACATCCAAAGAGTAAAAATAGATTGTGCTACAGGGTACAGTCCACAAGTTGGACAGTTACCCTGTTATATATAAACCATGCTGTGAAAGAGAGGAAAATAAGAGGTTTATCATGGGGTTGGGGGCCTAGGAGGAATGGGGTCAACGATGTCATAATCACGCTCGTAGGCTACCCTAAACTAGTACACCTGCTCCTGGATGACTCTGAGGCTGCGAGTAAGACGCTCTAGATCACGGCTCATCTCCCACTGGGCATCTAGGATCTTCGTAAACATACCCATCACGGTATCGGGAGGAGGCTGAGATGGTCCCGCTGCATGTGTGGGCTGTGGTGCTGGCATTAGAACATCCTCCATCTGATCATCATCACCCTCATCATCACCCCCTGCCTCTGCTGCATGAGCCGCATTGGCTGCTGCTGCTGCCGTGGCTGCTACCCTCCTGAGTGGGCGAGGACGAGCCTCTAATTCCTCATCGCTGATCGGCAGGCTGTCCATCTGCATCTGGAGAATGGCATCCCAGTCAATATCCAAGGTCATAGTATCCTCAATGGCAGTCTCACCCCTCATGTCCACTCGTAATCGCTACAGAAGAGTAATGATGAGTCGGCCATATGGAAGGTTACTGGCCCGATCGAACAGAGTAGCCTGACGCATGGTCCTGATAATGATGTAGGGGAGACAGACCCGCTCCCCAGTGCAGACACAATAGGTCAAATACTGAGTGAGCTGAGACATCACTGTAATGACAGCTCTCAGGTACGATATTGTGTTAGATGATGCGACAGTATACATGAGGCATAGGCCTCAAGCTAGCAGCCTTCATAGGCGCTCCAGGGTTAAGTAGCTGCTCTGAAATCTCCTGGCGTAGATCCTCAGTGAGAAAGCCCTTCATCTTAAGGGCACAGTAAACCAAGTCCCCATCATTGGGAATCCCTAGGAGATCGACGAGCTGGTGAGTGTTGAAGGAGATGGGGACACCCTTGACGAGACTGGTAAGGCAGAGTTCCCTACCTTGGCTGAAGTCATTGACATTTCCCTCTATCTCCAAGTTGGCGTAGAAATGTTTGACTAGGTTAGGGCGGGTGGTCACAGTATACGTAATAACGGGCAACCACCCAAGTCTACCAAAAGCTGCCTCCACATCAAACTGATGAAGCTGCTCCAGGTTCACTCGTCGCCCTGACTCGATATTCTTCTCGTCAAACCAAGGGAAGCAGGCTTGCGCCACCTCAGAACGAAACCACCGCTCATCGAGCTGTGGAACAGGAGGATGCGAACGATTCATGCCAAGACCGAATGGATGTTTACCTGCACCTCTGCAATGAGACATTTTGAACTACAAACAAAGACAAACAAAGAGAAATGGGATAGAAATTTTCAAAATTTCGGCAGCATAACGATAGTAAATTAAGCAAAAGCCTCGAACTCATCCAAAATCTGGGGAGGAGGACTTACGTAACCCCCAAACACCTCATGGAAACCAAACATCCATCAAACAAACAAGAAATTTAGGAATTTTCAAGAAAAATTTGATTTTTACCAAAACCTAGGTTAAAAACCTAAAAATTCAATTTTTTTTGAAAACATTCGGTGGAACCTCAAATTGGTTGAGGGCTTTTGCTCCTAGAGGTCCCTAAACCCTTTCTAAGCCGAAGGAAAAGAGTTACTATAGTTAGAATCTCCTAAACTAAGAAAAACCTAGCTTTTGGGCTTAGAACCATGGAGAAATGACATAAAAATGGTAAATGGAAGGAAGGAACTTACTTAGAGGTGATGTTCTAGGTCTGGATTGGAAGGAAATAGCCTCTAAGACCACTGGTCGGACTGTAGCAACTCACAGAGCCAGACAGGAATGACCACCGGAGAGGAAGAAGAAAGGAAAAATGAGAAAAATCTTGCTTTTCGCGATTTTAAAGAGGATTCTAGGCATACTGGTCGATAGTTTTGCCCATACCGGTCGACCGGTACCCCCTGGTAAAGTCGACCAGTACCCCTCGGTCAGGAGAAAAATTCTGACCGGTCGACTATACCGGTCTCTCCATTTTCCACAGAGTTGCGATCGGTACATCGACCGGTACTCTCAGGAATCCGAGAAGTTTGTCCGCCTAGACATACCGGTCGCACTACCTTATACAGTGTCGCGACCGGTATGTTGCAACCGGACAACTAATGGAAACCCAGAAAATTTTGGGAAAAAATTATAAAATTTCGATTTAAGTTTCCTTACTAGTTTCGCCTTGCACTTGTTAAAGACTAACACTATTATGACTATTCAATTATACCTCATGTGTTATGTCTTCTTCTCAGATCCAAGCAGGAAAATTTATCTGAGATGTTAGGCGGAAACGATCATAGAGGCTCACGAAGGCGTCACCACTCCAGGGTACGCCAAGATGAGGACAACGTGGAAACAGGAACTATTGATGAGCAAAATGTGAACCCAAACGGTGAAGAGAGGCAGAGTCCCAGATCACCCACAAATTTGCCAGGACCCCCTCACACAAACTCTGAAACAATTGTGACGAATCTGGTTTTTCATATGAAATCAGTAGAAAACATTCCTGAATGAGATACTGAAGATGTTCAGGCCACCGGGATATATTCCTATAGAAGGTACGCCTAAGTCTGGAAGAAATAACACCACACTACCAATGGATGGTAGTATGGGCCGATGGGCCAAGCACAGAATCTACAACCACCACATCAATTTCCATCGTCATCTGTCTATCAAGGAATCTATCCGTACCCACCACCATGGTATGGAATGAATGCATAAGGGCAAAATGACCTAAGCCGAGTGGTGGATAGGTTCTTGAAACTGAAACCCCCTACTTTCACAGGAAAACCAGGAAAACCATTGTGGCTTGCACAGTGGGTGTCTAAAATAGAGAAGAACTTCCGTTTGATGACTTGTATGGAAGATGAGAAGGTATTGTTTGCTACACACATGCTCAAGGAAGATGCCAATGCCTGGTGGAATTCTACCTGGTCATACTTAGAGATAAAGCACACTCAGATCGATTGGGCAATATTCAAAGGAGCTTTCTTCGATAAATACTTTCCGAAGAGCTTTAGAGATCAAATGGAGAAGGAATTCCTGAACCTACAACAATCCTAGTCGGCGGTTGATGCTTACCAGCAGAGATATGAAGAGCTGTTCTTCTTCGCTCTGGCAAGCATGCAAGAAGAAGAAATCAATACCTGTAGGTTCACCATGGGATTACGAGGAAGTATTCGAGAGCACGTCTTGGGTTTGGAAAAGAAGATATATAATGAGGCTGTGTAGATTGCCAGGATAATTGAATCCAGCCAAAGAGACAGCTTCTTTGCTCAAAACAGGGGACTGAAGAGGCCTGCTACTGAGACTTCAGGTGGAGGCAATACTAGACCATTCCGCCCATACAGGGCTCAGTCTGCTGTGGTGCATGCAAGGAAAACTACTGCACCACCACCATCACAGTTTGCTGGACAGAACCCAAATGTCAAATGCTTCAACTGTCAGCAATTGGGTCATTATGCAAAGACCTGCACTCTACCCAAGAAGCAACTGCCACAGCAAGGAAAGGTATTCGCAGTCACCACTAAAGAGGCAGCCACATCACCTGATGTGGTTACTGGTATGATTACATCCCTTACTATTTGTCTTCCTGTTGTTGTGTTTGAGCATGTAGAACTAAGGGATAATTAAATTTCAGGGACTGTAAATATAGCGGGTGTACCCGCCAGAGTACTCTTTGACTCTGGGGCCACGCACTCTTTCGTTTCTATTTCTTTTGGGAAGCGAATGGAATTACCTGTCAAGTGTTTGAACCCAAGCTTGATAGTTCGCTCTTAGTTGGGAGTCGAAGTGGCATTGAATAAATACTATGGGCCGTCTACAATTAGTATTGAGGGCCAAAACCTAGAAGCAAATCTGGTTCAACTCGAGATGGCAGACTTTGACGTCATCTTGGGAATGGATTGGCTAGGCCATCATTCAACTAGCTTATTATGTGATGAAAGGAAACTTGTGCTTAAAGATGAGAAAGGGAAAGAGTTTAGCTTCACTAGGACCAAGTTACCTAGGAAGCGAAAGTTGATCCACTCTGCCCTAAAAGCTAAGAAATCCTTAGAGAAGGGAGGAGTGGGGTACTTAGTGTCTGTGGTCGACATAACTGCTGAGGTGCCAAAGATAGAAGATCTAGATGTGGTACAAGAGTTTCTAGATGTGGTACAAGAGTTTCTAGATGTATTTTCAGAAGATCTCCCGAGTCTACCTCCAGACAGGGCTATAGAGTTCGTGATAGACCTTATGCCAGGGTCGGTGCCACTGTCTAAGGCACCGTACAGGATGGCCCCTACTGAATTAAAGGAGTTGAAGACCCAATTACAAGAACTACTAGATAAGGGATTCATACGACCAAGCATATCACCATGGGGAGCACCTATATTGTTCGTTAAGAAGAAGGACGGTAGTGTACGACTATGTATCGACTACCGAGAGGTGAACAAGTTAACCATCAAGAACCGATATCCTTTGCCTAGGATCGATGATCTGTTCGATCAGTTGCAGGGTACAAAGGTTTTCTCAAAGATTGATCTTACATCAGGGTATCACCAATTGAAGATCAAGGCCGTAGATATTCTAAAGACTGTTTTTAAGACAAGGTATGGACATTATGAGTTCCTTGTAATGTCATTCGGGTTGACTAACGCTCCAACGTCGTTCATGGAACTGATGAACCGAGTGTTTCATGACATGTTGGACACTTCGGTCATCGTATTCATTGACGACATATTGGTCTACTCACAAGACAGGGATACTCATGCAACACATTTGAGAGCAGCCCTACAATGGCTGAAAAAAGAGAAGCTTTACGCCAAGTACAAGAAATATGAATTTTGGCTGAAGGAAGTGGCCTTCTTGGGTTACGTAGTATCTGTAGACGGTATCAAGGTAAATCCAAGCAAGATCGCAGCTATAGTAGGATGGGATGCACCGAAATCAATTGCGGAGATTCGTAGTTTCCTTGGATTGGCTGGTTACTATAGAAGATTCGTGGAAGACTACTCAAGGATCGCTGTTTTACTTACCAGACTAACCAAGAAAGGGGAAAAGTTCATATGGATGGATGAGTGTGAAAAGTGTTTTCAGACTTTGAAGTCAAGACTAGTCTCTGCACCTATCTTGACCATCCCAGCACCAGGCTTGCCGTTTACCTTATATACGGATGCCTCAGGGTTAGGTCTTGGATGTGTGTTAATGCAAGGAGAACAGGTGATTGCCTACGCATCAAGACAGTTGAAAGAGCATGAGAAGAACTATCCTACGTATGATTTGGAATTAGCAGCAGTTATTCATGCAATCAAGACTTGGAAACACTACCTTTATGGTGAAAAGTTTCAGATTAAATCGGATCACAAGAGCTTAACTTACCTTTTCACTCAGAAGGACCTAAATATGAGACAGAGGAGATGGATGGAATTATTAAAAGATTATGATTGTGACATCCAGTACCATCCGGGTAAGACAAATGTTGTGGCCGATGCCTTAAGTAGAAAGTGGGCATTAAAACTTGAGGCAGGACCTAGTACAAATGCTGCATTGTGTGCTGCAGCCTCAAGCTCAAAAAAGAATGACGAAGAGTTTATATTAGAGACTATAGGAGATCCAGTGGAACAGGACTTAATTCATAAGTTTACATTGATGTTCGCAGCCTTGAAAATCTCATCGGATCTAATAGATGAGGTCAAAGTAGCAATCCTACAGGATCCACACCTCAAGACTGTACAAGAAGATCTATAGAAGGGTAAAAGCAATCCTGACTTTACCTTGGATTCAGACAAGGTACTCAGGTATCGTGGACGATTATGTATACCCGAGAGTGAGAACTCAAATATCAGAGATCAAGTTATGGTAGAAGCTCATTACACCCCATATTCGATACATCCAAGAAGCACCAAGATGTACCATGATTTAAGAAGATTATATTGGTAGAGGGGTATGAAAGCGGATGTAGCTCGGTTCATATTCCAATGTCTGAATTGCAAGCAAGTTAAAGCTGAAAGGCAAAGACCCGCAGGTTTGCTACAACCACTATCGGAGCCAGCATGGAAGTGAGATTGTATCACAATGGATTTCGTCACTGGCCTACCCTTGACACCAAGGTCAGTGGATGCAGTATGGGTTATAGTCGATCGACTTACCAAGATAGCTCGATTCATCACTATCAGACCTCAGTATACCTTGGAGAAGCTGGCCAAGCTACATGTGGATAATATAGTCAGACTTCATGGCGTCCCAGAAAGTATAGTATCTAATAGAGATCCCCGTTTTACATCAAAATTCTGGGAAGGATTACAGAAAGCTAGGGGAACCAAGTTGAAGTTTAGTACAGTTTTTCACCCTCAGATGGACGGACAGTCAAAAAGAACTATTCAAATTTTAGAAGATATGCTCCGAGCATGTGCCCTAGATTTCAAAGGAGCTTGGGACGAGAAGCTATCGCTCATCGAGTTTACTTATAACAACAGTTACCAGGCTACAATCCAGATGGCTCCATATGAGGCACTCTATGGGAAGAAATGTCGTACACCTCTGTTATGGAATGAGGTGGGAGAGAGAAGGATTGTAGGACCGGAGTTTGTCGAAAAAACTTGTCGAGTGATTGATCAAATTAAGGAAAGAGTGAAGACAGCTCAAGTTCGACAAAAGCACTATGCAGATAACCGACGTCGAGATCTAGAGTTTGCAGTGGGTGATAAAGTATTCTTGAAGATATCACCTGTGCGAGGTCTGAAACGGTTTGGTAAGAAGGGAAAGCTATGCCCCAGGTATATGGGACCATACGACATTTTGACCAAATGTGGTAATGTGGGATATCAATTGGCTCTACCACCATCCATGTCAAGCATTCAAGATGTGTTCCATGTTTCTTTATTGAAGAAGTACGTCAGGGATCCATCGCACATCTTGATAGCAGACCCACCAGACTTGACAGAGGACTTGACGTTTAAAGTTGTACTTGTGATGCTCACAAGCCGAAAAGTACAACATCTCCGAAGCAAGGATATCCATTATGTGAAAGTGCATTGGAAAAGCCAAGATTTGAAATTACTTGGAAGGAAGAGAAGGCAATGAGAAAGGAATACCCTAACCATTTTGACGACCTAGGTACGTTCAAATTTCGAGGCCAAAATTTATTTTAAGGGTGGGGGAGTTGTGAAACCTACATGCAAATTTCGGGGACGAAATTTCTTTTAAGGGTGGGGGAGTTATAAGACCCGCACTCTATGAACCCGATCTAAACCTTGTTTCATGTCGTAACAGGTCTTCCAATCATCACTGGACCAGACGGGACGAGCGGATGACAACCAGGTATGAAATAGGACCAATCATACCAATTCAGGTATGAAAAGTTAGATACCGGTCGATGGTACCGGTCTATGGTACCGGTCGATGGTCGACCTGTATAGCCTACGCAGTATGGATCCGGAAATGGATCTCTGTGGGTCCCACTTTCCAAATTTCAAACCGAAGGACTTTCTTAATGTTAGGAAGCTTCTTAAACCTAATCCTAGCCTATATAAGGACCCTTAAACCTCCTAAAACCTCTTCCATTGATCCTCACAAACACTATAAAGGAGAAAGAGGTTGAAGAAGGAGAATAAGCTAGGAAGGAGAGGGAAGAGCCGCCAGTGCCGTTCGACGAAGAACAAGTTACAGCAAGTCAACGGTGAGTGCTCAAACCTTCCTCTACATTATAGGAGGGTTAGTTGTGATTGGATCAATACCATGCAAAGCAGGTATTGATCTAAACTCTGTTTTCCGTCAAACCCTAAATTAGTGGTAAACCCTAGATTCAAGTTCTAGGTTGAAGATCATCGAAACTAAGACTTGAAAGGAGTTGGAAACAACTCTAACTCAGTGTTCAGACCTAGAATAAATAGGATAAACCCTAGGATCAATAGAGGGTGACCGACATAAGGCGAGAACCAAGTGTATGGTCTTCCGGAGACATACCAATCGCACCATATGCGACCGATACCTCCCGAAGACTGGTCTGTGGGGACCGGCTGACCATACCGGTCGCAGGTTTTCCCCACAGTGCTGCGACCAGTACCTGTGACCAGTCTGCTCTGTGAAGAGTGTTTTTGACCCAGTTGGTTTTTCAACCAAGGTAAACCTAAGGAAAAACTATTCTAATTAAACCTAACATTGTGTAGGACCTTATGATAACAGGTTTGGACCTTGTGACGCGGAGCGAACTATCCACCAAGCATCAAGTAAGGGAATCGAACCTAAACCCTAATAATCTAATAACCAGTAAAACGTTGTTAATAGCCATGATTCTATGGTATGATGTTTGTGCATACTCGCATGTCATCCTTTACTTTCAGTTATTATTATTGTTCATGCATACTCGATATGCTAGGATGTGACTGTTAGGCATGTAATTGTTTTCATTGGTGTGTGGAATGGGAAGGACTGGAGGTCTGGGATCATTCCTCACACTAGCACCTTTCGTATCGTTCTGTCTTAGCATGCTTAGTGCGGGTAGGGTATCAGGGGGAGGAAGTGGCACTGTGGTCTCCGGCCTGGCCACTAGACTCTAGCTCTATCTCTATGCCGTAGGGAGCTACGCTGGGATAGGGCCTACTGTGACGACATATAGATTGGTTAGTTGCGAGCCCAGTTTGCAAGCCCTTGCCAATAGGGGCTTACGTATTGGTATGGGTAGAGTATCAGGGGAAGTATTGGCGGTGTTTGATCCGGACGCTTTAGCTCTATCTCTATTCCATGGTAGGGTGCATGTGGGACGACAGTGGTGTTTGATCCATTGGGCGACTTCATACACTCGTGTATAGAGGAACGGTGGCCGCCAATCCTTTCCTTAGCACATTGCAAACTTAAAACCATACCATAATGTGAATGTTACTCATGCATATGTTTGTTGCATTGTCTGATTGTCTTACTAAGCTATGTTGTGAGCTCACCCTTATGTACACACCATTATTAGATGTTGATGTAGGTTATTCGGTGGAGGATTACATGAACGCTCTAGCGTATGGAGGTATTGCTGCCCTGGAAGTGCAAGCAGGAGAGGACGAGCATGACACTTCATGCGAGTGCCCTTACTGCGTGTATCTTTAGGATTTGATTTTATTTATTTTAGTTATTTTTCGATTTGAAATACAGTGATGTAAAGATATTTACTTAAGTTTTGGGAATTTGAATAATTGAATATTTTATTTAAATTTATCAATAGATTACTCAATTCATTTTATTTAAGACTTCCACTGTATTTATTATATTTTGATTGTGGTTATGTACAATGATTTGTATGAGTGGACACGGTCTTATTGAGATCCTAGTGTGAACCGTTGGTTCAGAGATGGTTCACTCACACTTCTGGTTCAGCCAGAATTAGGGTGTGACAGTACAACTGGGGGATTCCGTTTATTCTGATTGAGGAGTATTGAGTCGAGCTAATGACATTAAACACAAGCGCTGCTTGGGAGGCAACCCAAGAAATTAGATTTGTTTTTCTAATCACTTTTAATTATTTTTCTTTACATCTTTCCATTACATTTTTAACTTCCATTAGGGACAATGTTAGATTTAAGTGTGGGGGGTAGAATTAGGATTTCTCTTTTGTTTTATTTTTATTTTTATTTTTTAAGTTTTGTTTTTTATTTTTGTATGATGTGTTAGAAAAAAAAAATTTCAAAAGTTGAATTTAAAAAAAATTTTACTTCAGTAGACTAAGAGAATATGTATGCCATGGATTGGAACTATTTGAATGTGAAAAAAATTACATATATGAATTAGTTGAAATAACTTGCTAAATGAGCTTTGAATAACATTGATAGTTGCATTTAGAGGTAAAGCATGCAGGTTTAGTAGATGGAATCCAACCAAGCGAGCTTTTGAGCCAAACTAGATTGAGACATCTATGTCAGTCTTTATTTTCTTTGAAGAGTGATATTCTACTATGCTTTTGTATCTCTAGAACTTTCTTTGAACTGTGTCAAGATTACATTGATATGAGTAGACATGAAGATGATAAAGGCAGATAGGATTTTACAACCACTTAGCTTAAATAACCAACCTTATATATTTTTATCCTTAGTAGACCCACTTTGAGCTTTTAAACTTTATTCTTCATTGAACCCTAAACCATGAGCCTTGAATTGCTTGTTTTCTCATGTTTTACCAACCTTGGAGCTAGTAGAGCATTGAGAATTATCTAATGGGTTTGAGAGAGATATGTATTGAATAAGTGTGGGTGTGTTATTCTCAAAAGTGATGGTTGTATGTCAAGAAGTGGGATGTAATGGGAGTAAATGGTCCTTGTTATATTTGAAATGTCATGCTCTTTTAAAAAAAAATTCAAGTAGCAAAGCATAGTTTTCAAATGAAAAGAAAAGGAATGAAAGAAAAAGAAACTGGAGTTTGGGATGTTTTGTTGAAGAGCTTTATTTATGAGCCTTTACCATTTTGATTGCTCAATTTTTTTTGTCTTAATGCTTTATTAGTTTCTTGGTTTTTAACGTCAGTACATTTTTCTTTTTCGTACCTTGAACCCTAGCCTCATTACAATCTTGATAAAGACCTTTTGATTCATGTATGCGGGAGATTTTGGTGAATAAGCAAGCCTATGGTAGTGCATCTTCATAGGAAGATCTTGAGTGAAACAGTAAAAACTTGAATTCTTGAGTGAGTAGAGAGAATCCCAAGAGAAAATCTACAAAACATTAGCATGTTCACTTTTGAATAAGACTGGTATGTTAGATATTGCTCATTTTTACTAAGTGACCTTTAACTATGACATATATTGTTCTCTTGATCTCTTGAATTAGTTTCTGATTCATGGTACACATATTCTTTAAATACTGTGGGATGAAAGTAAAAAAAAATTAGTATTTAGTTTCCCCGAGGATGTGCAAGAGCTAAGTGTGGGAGAATTTAATGGATTCATAATTTTATATATTTATTTTCCTTATATTTAGTTTATTTAACATATTATATGTCTTATGGTACTCATTTGTGATGATTCCTTATATATAAGACATTGGTGAAAAATATTGGTAATTTATGTTTAAAATAAAAAAAATTTGATATTTTCAATAATGACCTTTTGAATTTCATGCAGGTTTTTAATGTGGAAAGAATTCTAGGAATCAAATGTGATCCAAACATCAGATCTGGAAAGTTGATTTGAATTGAAACTAGAGGAGGAAGATTACCACACATAGAAGGTTTACTATTGGAAGGATTTGATTGATTGTCAGAAATCTTGAGGAAAATATATACCTCTCTGGAATATTACAAAGATTGGAAAATCTAGAGGTGATATTTGGTTAAAGATGGAATGATTCTCTATATAATCTAGGCAAGAAGATTTTGTCTAATATTTATTTTCATGTAATAAGGTTGCCAATTCTAGACATACCAGTTTTAATCTTCTCTACTCTAGCTATTTAAGCAATGTAAAGGCTACGTAATAGAGCATCCAAGAATTATTGAATAGTTTTATTTCTTTTGTCTTTCTTTTCTATCATGTCTAGCTAAGTTCTTTAGTCGATTCAAGGGGAATTCAATCCGGTTAGTAAAATTGTAAAACTTTGTTCTTAATTTTGATTATTCTTCTATTCAAATATCTGTGTTTTCTTTATTTTTTCAAGTTAATGACTGTATGATTCAGTTTATTAAGAAGTCTATTAATTGATTGAGTTATGTGGTTTATTGCTAACCTGAATCCATAATCCGTAATTGTTATGGTGTTCAGGAAAAGTAGCAATTGAGCAAAACAATTATGATCCAAGTTTTTATTACTTGCTTAAAAGAAACATAGAATGAATTAAATAATCTGACGCTTGTTAGATTGTTATTCATCTTTAACTCCCTCTGAGAGTGTAATGCTATCAGTAAATTCATGAGGATTGCTTAATACCAATTGGTTTATTGATAAGAATTAAATTGTGTGTTGGGCTCAAATTAATGAAATTAGAAAAGGTAAGGATTGTTAGGCTTTTTGATAATACTTAGTTAAATATTTGAATAAAGAATAATATATATGAGGTCAGTGATCAATTTGTATTCGTGAGTAAATTTCCTTGAATCACATCATCTTCCATTGAATTTTTGTTACTTAATTTTCTTGTCAACTAAATTGCAGAAGAAAATCCACCTTTTTCTTGGTAACTAGACAATTTGATTAACTAGTCTCTGTGGATCGACCTTTACTTATCATTAATATTCATTATAGGTAGAGTAATTTTTTTTTGGTTGCGCTCGACACGCATCAAGCGTCCATATAGTCCTCCACAGTATAACCTGCATCAACATCTAAAAACATGTATATATACAAGAATGATCTCACAACTTAGCTCAGTAAGACAATCAGACAATGCAACAAATATATGCATAAGTAACATTTATATCATGGTCTAGTTTTAAGTTTGCAATATGCTATAAAAAGGATTGGCGGCCATCGCACCTCTATACACGAGTGTGTGAAGCCGTCCAATGGATCAAACACCACTGTCGTCCCACATGCACCCACCATGGAATTGAGATAGAGCTAAAGCGTCTGGATCAAACACCGTCAATACTTCCCCTGATACCCTACCCATACCAACACGTAAGCCCCTATTGGCGAGGGTTTACAAACTGGACTCACAACTAACCAATCCTATATGTCATCACAGTAGGTCTTATCCCAGCACAGCTCCCTACGGCATAGAGATAGAGCTAGAGTCTAATGGCCAGGCCGGAGACCACAGTGCCACTTTCTCCCCCTGATACCCTACCCGCACCAAGCATGCTAAGACAGAACGATACGAAAAGGTGCTAGTGTGAGGAATGATCCCAGACCCCCGGTCCTTCCCATTCCACACACCAATAAAAATAATCACATGTCTAACAGTCACATCCTAGCATAGCGAGTATGCATGAACAATAATAATAACTGAAAGTAAAGGATGACATGCGAGTATGCACAAACATCACTCTACAGAATCATAGTTATTAACAACGTTATACTGTTATTAAATTATTAGGGTTTAGGTCCGATTCCCTTACCTGACGCTTGTTTGATAGCTTGCTCCGCGTCACAGAATCCAAACTAGCTATCACAAGGTCCCACGATGTTAGGGTTGAATTAGAATAGTTTTCTTAGGGTTTACGTTGGTCAGAAAACCAATTGGGTCAAAAACACTTCTCATAGAGCAGACCGATCGCAGGTACCGATCCCAGGTATCGGCCGCGGCACTGTGGGGAAAGGTGCGACCGGTATGGTCGACCGGTCCCCACAGACCAGCCTCTGAGACATACTGGTTGCGGTATCGGTAGCATATAGTGTCACACCCCAATTACGCACTATTCAGAATGGTGTGATGAACCGCTAACAAACCAACGGTTCAACCAGGATCTCAAGTAAGCTATATCTGTGTTATCTAAACCCCATACGTCCACATTCATAATCAGAGTAAATACACAATAGCGGAAGTATTATAATAAAATGAACTGAAGAATCTAAATGTGATATTAATATTTAAATACCAAATTATTCTGCATCAACTAAGACATAAATAAATATCATTACATCCCTTTAATAAATCCAAATAATTAAATAAAAGAAAAACCCTAAAAGAACACGCATGAGTTGCACTCGCAGAAGAAGTCATGCATATCCTCTACATCTTCAGCTTCAATCGCCGCCACATGTCCATACGCTGGAGCATCAATATAATCTGCAACAGTGGTACCTGCATCATCAACTAAAAATATTCGACGTCGAAGGGTGAGCACACATCACGGCTCAGTGAGCAAACAAAACAATGCAACAATACATATGCATGCAATCAATTCATATCTTTGGTCTGGTTTTACGTTTGCACTGTACTATAGAAAGGATAGGTGGCCACCGCACCTCTATGCACGAGAGTGTGGATACGTCCGATGACTCTCACCGTCGCCCACAGCACCCATAATGAACATTGTACAACAAAGGTCACGTTTATCGATGCACAACTCCATACCAACAAATTAAACCCCTGATGGCTAGGACTGCAAACGGGGCTCGCTACTAACCAATCCTAATGTCAATCAATGTATCCAAGGCCTCACCCCAGCATCCCTCAGAGC
Organism: Protea cynaroides; assembly: GCA_028583415.1. Classification (NCBI taxonomy): domain Eukaryota; kingdom Viridiplantae; phylum Streptophyta; class Magnoliopsida; order Proteales; family Proteaceae; genus Protea; species Protea cynaroides. The sequence continues at coordinate 80,602,058 of CM053275.1, forward strand.
ACCCGTAGAGATAGAGCTAAGGCCCCTCGGTAGAGTATAGGACTCAAGGACCGATACCCTCCTTGATGCCCTACGTCGCAATAGTTCTGCTAAGGTAACGGCGATACGACAATGCCAATGCACAAGACTTGAGTCAGAGATAGGGCTAAAGTGCCCGGATCAAACACCGCCTAACACTTCCCCTGATGCCCTACTCGCATCAAGCACACTAACCACATACAAACATTCACATGCCTATTCCTAGCATCAATCATCATCATCATGTTATAAGTAAACAAAATTAAATATGCATGAACAATAATAGCAGAAATATTGGATGACATGTTGAATGCACATTACAAGCATATTCGCATAGAATCAAGCATGGCATTGGACTCAAGAAAATAAAAGTAGTTTATTATTAACCAATTAGTTTAGGTCTTGTTCCCTCACCTTAGCTTGCTAATAGATACTCTTCCAAGCTTTAGAATCACCGTTATATTTCTATTATATTGCTAGAAGACCTAACAAAGTCGATAAAATTTAATTAGAATTTATTTTAGTTTTTAAAATCATTCTGTTAACTGAGGGTCAGAGGTAGGGTCTGAGTTATGACCGACCCCTGGTGCGACCCTCCCCTAATCTGAACTTCCAGAACCCTGAGGGTCGATACTCAAAATCACATAGGGTCGGATGGTCATCGACCCTCTGTGCGACCCCCTGTGGGTTTTGGTCAATTTTCCTCCTTTTAGTCCATTCTTCGTGTTTGGGGTCCTATGGCTTGCTCCTACAGTCCATTCAACATACATTGCATGGTCTAAAACCATGAATCATCCGCCTATATAGCTTTTATGTATTCTCCCATGGTTTTCCATGGAAACCTAACCATGGGTTGATGGTTTGAATTTCTTCGAGATCACACTCTCATCCTTATCTAACCTAAGGTCTGTAGAAATTCATGGAATTAGTATCCATACCTGGGAAGAATACTCCTTCTCTGAAATTCTTCTCCTTTTCACTTTTTCTTCTCTTCCTTGTTTCTCTTCTTCTTCTCTTCCTTCTCTTCTCTTTCTCTCAATTCAATTAGGGTTGTAAAAGGAGTGAAAGAGGCTTAGGGACGTCCTATTTATAGGGTGGAAACTCCTAAACTAAGTCCCATTGAGATTTGGAAGGAATCCAATCAAAATTTGGAAACTTCCCTAATTTCAGTTTCTGACGGCAACTGAGGGTCGATGGGAGGGTCGATGATCCCGTCGACCCTTGGTTTCCTAAAGTGTTCGACCCTCCCTGTAAAACAGAGGGTCTGACTTTCTGTCTTGGGAGGTCTGACCCTCCCTTGCTGGGTATGCGACCCTCCCTTTAAATTAAGTGTTTTTGGGTCGATTTGATACCTGGGATCACGATCTCCTTCACGCCCTTGGTTCATTCATCTCGTCCATGGTGGGTAAACCTGGTTCAAGTGGTAAGACCGGGTTAGTTTGATACGGGTCTTACATATAGTGCGACCATTATGGTCGACTGGTATGTCTCTGGAAGACCATACATCTAGTTCTCGCCTTCCGTCGGTCAGCCCCTATTGATTCTAGGGTTTCTCCTATACATTCTAGGTCTAAGCAATGAGTTAGGGTTGTTTCCAACTCCATTCAAGTCCTAGTTTCGATGGTCTTCAACCTATAACTTGAATATAGGGTTTATCGGCTAGATTAGGGTTTGACGGAAAAATATGGTTTAGATCAATACCTCACTTTGCATGGTATTGATCTAATCATGACTAACCATTCTAGAACGCTTAACGTAGAGGAAGGTTTAAGCACTTACCATTGATTCACGGTAGAGTGTTCTTCATCCAACGGTAATGGCGGCTCTTCCCTCTCCTTCGTAGCTTCTTCTCCTTCTTCAATCTCTTTCTCCTCTCTAGGGTTTGTGAGGATCAATGAAAAGGATTTTAGGAGATTTAGGAGTCCTTATATAGGCTAGGGTTGAGTTTAGGAATCCTCTTAACATTAGGAAAGTCCTTTGGTTTAAAATTTAGAAAGTAGGATCCGCAGAGATCCATTTTCGGATCTAAGTGGCCTGCTGCGCAGGCTATACCAGTCGACCGATACCATACACCGCTACCATCGACGGGTATGAAAATTGTCAATTAGTTTGGTCCATTTTTATACCTGGTTGTCATCCGCTAGTCCCGTCTGGCCCGGTGATGATTGGAAGATTGGGTTCATGGAGTGCGGGTCTTACAACATTAGCCTTCCCTGGATGATACTGGATATCGCAATCATAATCCTTCAGCAATTCCAACCATCTCCTCTGTCTCATGTTCAACTCCTTCTGATTGAAAAAATGAGTAAGACTCTTATGATCTGATTTAATCTGAAATTTCTCTCCATACAAATAATGTCTCCATATCTTGACAGCATGTACTACTGCTGCTAGTTCCAAGTCATGAGTGGGGTAGTTCTTTTCATGAGTCTTTAATTGCTTAGACGCATACGCGATTACTTGCTCTCCTTGCATGAGAACGCATCCCAAACTTAACCCAGACATATCGATGTACAAGGTAAATGGTTGTCCTAGGATCGAAATAGTCAAGATGGGAGCTAATATTAATCTTGCCTTCAATGTTTGGAAACACTCTTTACACTTGTCTGTCCAAACAAACTTTTCTCCTTTCTTACTCAGACAGTGGTACTGCGATTCTAGAGTAATCTTCCACGAATAGTCGATAATAACCAGCTAAACCTAAGAAACTTCTGAATTCTACAACGTTCTTAGGTGCTTCCCATTTCACAATAGCTTTAATCTTACTAGGATCCATTTTAATTCCTTCAGCTGATACAACATAGCCTAAGAAAGCGACTTCATTTAGCTAGAATTCACATTTTGTAAATTTAGCGTAAAGCTTCTCTTTTCTTAGTCGCTGTAGAGTGGCTCTTAGATTTGTGATATGAGTTTCTTTGTCCTTAGAGTAGACTAGTATGTCGTCAATGAATACGACGACTGACATATCCAACATACCATGGAATACTCGATTCATAAGTTCCATAAAAGTTGCGGGTGCGTTAGTCAATCCAAAAGACAACTAAAAATTTATAATGTCCATATCTGGTTTTGAAGGCTGTCTTCGGAATATCGTCTTCCTTAATCTTCAATTGATGGTATCCCGACCAAAGATCAATTTTGGAGAACACTTTGGCACCTTGCAACTGGTCAAATAAATCATCGATCCGAGGCAACGGATATCTTTTCTTGATCGTGAGCTTGTTCAGTTCCCAATAATCTATACAAAGTCGAACGCTACCATCCTTCTTTTTCACGAACAATACCAGCGCTCCCGATGGTGATATACTGGGTCAAATATAACCCTTGTCCAGCAGTTCTTGTAATTATACCTTCAGTTCTTTCAGTTCAATAGGAGCCATCTGATAAGATGCCTTAGATACTGGTGCGGTTTCGGGGATAAGGTCTATGATGAACTCTGTCGCTCGGTCAAGTGGCAATCCTAGTAATTTCTCAGGAAATACATCCAAAAATTCACGCACAACTTTAATATCTTTCATTCACGGTGCTTCCTTGGTTAGGTCGACCACGGACACTAGATACCCAATTCCTCTTTTATCAAGGCATTTCTTAGCCTTTAATGCCGAAAGAATGAGTTTTCGTTTACGGAAAAGTTTGGTCCCCATAAAATTAAACTCTACACCTTCCTTGTCGTTGAATGTCAATTTCTTTTCACACATAATAGGTTTGCAGAGTGTTGAGCTAACCAATCCATTCCTAAGATAATGTCGAAGTCTATCATCTCAAGTTGGATTAAGGTTGCATCCATAGTCTTCTCACCGATAATAACTGGACATGGTCCATAACCTTAGTCTAGTTCTACTTCTAATCCCATAGGTGATCATACAAGCAGTTTTTAATCTAAAGATCTGAGGGGTATACTTAACTTCTTTTCAAATGACACAGATATAAAAGAATGAGTAGCCCCAGAGTCAAAGAGTACTCTGGCTGATATGCCATTAATAGGTACGATACCTGTGATTTGGTTTAATTTAGTCTACATGCTCACACAAGGTAGTACAAAGTAAAAAGATTGAATCATACTTGTGACCACATCAGGTGATGCAGCAGTATCCTTAAAAGTAATTGCTTTCCTTGTTGTAGCTGCTTCCTTGGCTTAGGACACTCTTGAATAATGTCCTATTTGATCACAATTAAAGCAATTGACTCCAGCATTACTCTGCTTCTACTGAGGTTGGGTTGTCAGGGTAGTCTTGGTTGTAACATTAAAGCCTTGAGTGTGGAAGGGTTTGAATGTCTTTGAGTTTCCTCTGTTATATGTATTTCCATTAGGCCTCTTTATACCTCTGTTCTAAGTAAAGTAACTCTCTCTGGCTCGATTCCAGCATTCAAGCAATTTGTATGGCTTCATTATAAATCTTCTTTTCCAACCCCAATACATGCTCACGGATGTTTCCCCTAAGTCTCATGACGAACCTTCGGGTTTTGGTATTTTCCTCCTGCATGCTAGAGGGCGCAAAGAAAAATAGTTCTTCGTAACACTGCTAATAAGTGTCTACAGACATTTGTCCTTGATACAGACTCAAAAACTCCTTTTCCATTGCATCTCTAAAACTCCTGGGAAAATACTTCTCAAAGAAAGCTTCTTTATAGATAGCCCAGGTCAGTTGGGTGTGCTTGGTCAGCAGATAACTTCGAGTGGATTTCCACCAGTGGTATACATCACCTTTCAGCATAAATGTGGCGCATAATACTTTCTCTTCTTCATTTACAGTCATCATCATAAAGTTTCTTTCCATCTCGTCGATCCAGTGAACTGGCCACATAGGCTCCTACAGCTTGCCAGTGAATTCCTTTGGTTTCATCTTCAGAAAACACTCGATCAGCTTAGAATGGTCCAACTGATATTGTGCATATGCTCCATACATAGGTGGTTGGTACTAATAGTTACCCTGGTTATATCCACCTTGCGGTGCCTCAGTATTATGCACTTGAGTTTGTACCACAGGCGTTTGAGGTACTTAGGGTACCGTATTGCTACCACCAGGTACGGTACTAGCTTGCCCTGCAGGTATAGGTATTGTGTTTGTAGCTGGGGAAGCAATTCCCATAGCAGCTTGCATGTTGGCTTGTATTTGCTATATATGCTACACTTATTATGCTGGATTCATCACCACAGTAGCCAAATCCGTAGGTGGTGCAGGTAAGTTGGTTGGATTGGCTTGAGGATGAACATCCTGAGGCATAGTACCTTAATTACTAACATTTTCTTCCTGTCCTTCCTAACCTTCGCTGTCATTGGTCCCTATAGGTAGTGGAGGTGGGTTGCATTTTGTCTCCTTCTACTAACTCTATGCCCAGCCATTTAATTTCTTGGATGAAGTAGTATTTGAAAGGCTACACATGTGAAACATGTTATGATGGCAGTATTGGGTTAATCTCACAATGGAAGGTGAGAGAAGAAACAAAATTAACAGGTAAAAGTTTGAAAAGAATCAAAAAGCAGACAACAGTCAGTCATACGGTCGATAGCCTACGGTCGCATGTTGTGCAACCATAGGTTCGACCATCAAAACCTGGCAACTTCCCAGGACCCTATGGTCAATCATACGATCAATCACACGGTCGCATGTTTTGGTCGAATTGAGCGACCGTATGATTCAAATTCAGGTTTTTAAACCTGTTTTTCGAGATTTCCATGTCATTTCTCCTTCTTTCTCCTATGGTCTCAACTCAGCTCCCCACCACTAAGTTGCTATAGTATCAACCGTAGGAACTTGGTGATTTTTCCATCTATTGACGAGTTACATTCTATTCCTCGAGGTATGTTCTCTACTCTTTTTTCCTTTTTAAGCTTTCATACCTAGGTTTTTACCATTTATAAAGTTTCCTTCTAATTAATATTTCTCGGACCATAAAAATTTGATTTTTATTGGGGGCTTTTGCCATTAGCTACCCAACGGATGAAAGCCCTCAAGAAAATTTGGGTTTCATCTGTTGGTTTGGTAGAAATTTGAAAATTCTTAGTTTTAACCTAAATTTTGGGGTTTTCCCCAATTGTAAAAATTCTTCAAATCAAATCTACCTAGTGAAAATTTTCCATTGTATGAGCCTTGCAGGATGGTTTGGGACCTATGTGAGTCCTCCTACCCAATGTTTGGGTGAAAAGTGAAGTTTTTTTCCCATTTTATGTCGTTGTGCTGTCAAATTTTCAATTTTCTAACTTGTTTTCTTATTTTCTTTTCTTGCAGTCATCATGGTTCGCACCAAGGTTCCTCGAGTCCATGACCCTAATCGCTTCAGGTCCGTTAAAGCAGAGGTTCAATATCCTCGTTTTAATCAAAAGAAAGTAGAAGGGGGTCGATGTGTGAACTTAGCCCATTTAGCCATGTTTGATGTAGAGAGGGCATTTGGAGATATGGCAGGCTTCCAGTGATTCTGTATGAGGCTTGCACCCGTTCAGACTTGGTAAAGCAATTCTATTGTCACCTACAGGTAGAGGGTGACCTAGAGGATGTGGATAGGCGTAGAGAGCTTCGAATCACCAGTTGGGTGAAAGGGGTTCCTATTTCTTTCAACTGTCAGGAGTTGGCTGATCTCCTAGGCATTTTCAACAATGGGCAGTTGGTTTATTGTGCACCAAGGGAGCCCCAGTTCCTATCTACACAGGTGCGTGCAGAGATAGACAATCAGATTCTTCGGGACGATCGCTGGGAAATGAAGGCGGTTAACCTGTGTCCAGAGCCACGGGTTTACTGTAAGATTATCCAGCATAATCTGATCCCTCAAGGTGGACACTATGAGATGGTCTCTCAGTTGACTTAGTACCTGTTATACTAGGCAGCCTGTCTGTCACCCGTACATCATCCTCTTGACTATGCAGAGAGCTACGTTGCCTGACTCGAGAGGTAACTTGCCCTATGGACAGCTGATCTCCACCTTGCTCGCGCATTTACAAGTTAACCTAAAGGATGAGAGGATTTTTTAGGACACCTTCTCAGCTGACTTGGATTGGGAGGCCATCAGTAGGATGGGCATGAGAGAGATACTGGTCAGTGATGACGAGAGGAATGCTATGAGACGTCCTCTCACTTGGGTAGCGACAGCATATGCAGAGGCGGCAATAACAGCAGCAGCAGAGGCACACGAGAGTGATGACGAGGAGGATGATGATAGGATGTACATGGATGTGGATGCCATCCCTCCTCCATCACCACAGCATTCTATAGGAGCTGGCCCTTCTCAGCCTTCTCATTCAGCTGGCCTTTCACGTCCACCACCAGATGACTTGATGGGACTACTATGTGAGATTCAGGAGGCCCAACGTGCTACGGATCAGAGGGTAAGAGAGATCTTAGCCGCTCAGCACTCTACAGACCAGTAGATAGCGGATCTGGCAGCTAGTCCCCGAGTGACCCAGACTCAGTTAGCCTGGCTCACGAGAGTATATGCTGAGGACTATGATCGAGATCGTGAGGCACCTCCTCCTCCAGCACCCCCAACTCCATGATTGTCCCATTATCTTCTTTCCTTTTTATTCTACAGAATAACTGTCCGGATTGTAGACCGTACTCTGATTCGGATGTACATTTGTCTTATTCCCCTTTAATATATATAATTCGTTTCTCATTTACTTATGTGCATTATTCTCTTTCTTAGTTTATGTCTCAAACAACACAAATGCTTATGGTGTGTTCTTATTACAGTTTTTAATTTTATCCTCACTTAGTTCATGACTCATGTAGAAGTAGTTAGGTCAATGGATGGAACCTGAGAGAGCTCTGATACCAAATTGTCACACCCCAATTCTGGACTAACCAAAATATTGTGATGAACCGTAAATAAACCAACGGTTCAACCAGGATCTCTGTTAGGTAGTACCCACCATATTAACCACACACACCTTCCACAGAAATAATCAGAGATAAATAACAAATAAGCGAAAGTCTTATAGATAATGAACTGAGGGTCTAACAATGATATAATAATTATTTAATCCAATTATTTTCCAAAAACTCAAGACATAAAGGTAAATAATCCGTTACATGTTCTAATAACCGAAGATAGCTAAACTAATAAAAAAAATACTTTAGTTGCACTCGCATGAAGGATCGTGCACATCTTCAATAGCTTCTATGTCCATGATCACAATTTGTCTGTACATCGGTGCATTCACATAATCTTCAACAGTAGGACCTGCATCATCAACTAAAATATTCGACGTTGAAAGGGTGAACACACATTACGGTTCAGTGAGTAAAACAAAACAATGCAATAAACATATGCATGCATTCAATTCAATATATTTGGTCTGGTTTTTAAGTTTACAATATGCTATAAAAAGGTTTTGGTGGCCCCCGCACCTCTATATATAAGTGTGTGAATCCGCCCAATGGATCAAACATCATTGCCATCCCACATGCACCCACCATGGAATAGAGATAGAGCTAAAGTGTCTGGATCATACACCGCTAACACTTCCCCTGATGCCCTATCCATACCAACACATAAGCTCCTATTGGCGAGGGCTTGCAAACTGGGCTCGCAACTAACCAATCCTAAATGTCATCCAGTGTATCCAAGGCCTCACCCCAGTATCCTTCAATACATCCATATAGATAGAGCTAAGGCCCCCAAAAGAGTCAGAGACTACACGGTCCGAGACCACCTCCCCTGATGCCCTACGACGTAATAGTTCTGCTAAGGTAATGACGATACGATGATGTCAGTGGGCAAGACTTGAGTAGAGATAGAGCTAGAGTCTGGTGACCAGGTCAAAGACCACAATGCCACGTCTTTCCCCTGATGCTCTACTCGCATCAAGCACACTAATCACACACACATAATCACATGCCTATTCCTTGCATCATCATCATCATCATCATATAATAAATAGACAGAAATAAATATACATGAGCAGTAATAGCAGAAATATTGGATGACATGTGAGATGCACATTACAAGCATACAAGTATAGAATCAATCATGGCATTGGACAAAATAAAGTAAACAGTTTGTTATTATCCAATTAGTTTGGTCTTGTTCCCTCACCTGTTAGCAAAACTCGATCTCCTTCCAAGCCTTGTAATTCTCTTTGAATAGATTTAATAACCTAAAAGTTATATGAATTTAATTTAGGGTTCATATGTAACATATTATAGTAGTCAAAAATCAAAACAGAGCACTGATAGGTGTCGATTGGTCTTATGGTCTCATATTGTGTCGACCTTACTGTCTACGGTTGATACCCTATGGTCGCACCATATGCGATCGTACCTGCGACCATATGGTTTTTGAATTCTTCCCAAATGCCTATGGTCGATACTTTGATCATGCTAGTCATGCTATGGTCGACCTAGCTACGACCTTGAGATTTTTGGTTACAAACTACATTTAATCCGAGTCCTTCTTGGGTCAACTCTTCGGCTCTTCAATTGGGTTTATCCTAATGATTATTCTAATGCTAAATTTCTTAGTTTTACCAACTAATTACTCTAACCTATTCTCCATGGTTTCCCATTGGAGGCTTGCTTAGAAATTCCCATGGTTGTCTTCTTACGTTGGGTTTGATATCTCAATTTACATTAGCAACCTTTACTCTTAGTGTTCTAAGGCTACAGAGACAAGGTTCATACCTTACTTGTTGTAGAGAGTCTTTGGAACTCTTCTCTCAGTCTCCTCCTTAGTCTTCTCTTCTTCTCCTTCTTTTCCTTCTCTTTCCTTCTCTTTTTTTAAGGTTTACTAATGTTTTAAAAGAGTAAAAAAGGCTGAGGAACGTCCTTTATATAGAGAAAAATTCTTCATATAGAGTTCTCCAACATTAGTAAAGAAATCCTCCTCAAATTAGGAAAGTTTTCATCTCGGAGTCTGATCTGGGGTCTCACGGTCGATGGCCTACGGTCCCAGAACCCGTCGACCATAGGGTCGTAAACATCGACTGGATTAGTGACCTTTGTTTCTTACCTTATGGTCGATCATACCTACCCAGGTATTCAACCATACGCATACTTTTGAGCATTTTTAACTCGATTCATATCTAGTTTTGTGATCCATCTTCACACGGTCGGTCCACTTGGTCCAGCAATGATGGGAAGACCTGACACGACACGGTTAGACCAAGTTAGTGGAGTGCGGGTCTTACACATACGACCTTTAGCATATCATGCATGTTGTCCTAAATTCATCTTCTTTCTCAACAAGGACTTAGTAATACCCCAACCGCAAGTATATCTTTGTGAAGTACCTTGCTTCACCAAGCTGATCAAACAATCAACTACCAAAGGAATGGGGAACTTGTTCTTGATTGTTACCTTGTTCAGTGCTCGATAGTCGATGCATAGACAAAGTGATCCATCATGCTTCCATTGGTAGAGAACCAGGGCATCATATGGAGCCTTGAACAGGTGGAGAAATCTAGCATCTAGCAAGTCCTTAAGTAGTTTCCTTAGGTCCTCCAATTATAGTGGTGACATGCAATAAGGTTCCATAGCAGGTGGTTTGGCCCCGAGCTCCAACTTGATCACATGATCCACCTTCTTTCTAGGCGGAATTCTCTTGGGCAACTTAGGCAACATAATGTCCATGAACTCATCAAGGGCCTTCTTGATAAGCCTAGGCAACATCTCTTCAAGTAACCCAGTGAGATATGTAGTGTCTCCTTTTTAAACCCCTTCTCTAACTGCATTGCTAATAGCAGCTTGAGGCCATCCTTGGTCCCTTGAACCGTTGAGAACATGCAAGGAGCTCCCTCCTTCATGATGCATACCATGTTGATGAAGGGCATTGGTATGGATTTCACCCACTTTATAAACTCTATGCCGAGTATGACTTTAAAGTCATACGTAGGCATCATCAATGGATCCACGATGCCTTTCTATGTCCCAATGTGTATCTAGACCCCTTGAGACACACCATGAATGGAACAAGCTTGGGAGTTAATAACCTTGAGCCATCCCATCTCTTTGAACACATTAAGTCTGAACTCAAGAAGGAAGCATTCCTAGGATAGAATTGCTTCATTAATTCCTTTTTGAAACAAGTGACTATGGTGCACGTACATCCTTCAATGTCAGCATGCATCCGATGCCACCATAGTGTATGTGTGTCAGTGAGGTAGATAGTGGTGAGGTAGATAGTGGTGGTCCATACCTTGGTCGGCTCATCTTCGAGTGCTATCACCTCAAAGTACCTCTCCATGTGCCACATGAAATTGTCGACTTCACATGAATCTCTCTTCCTATCACAGGGCTTGGGCTTTGGCACCTCCACCTTGTGCATCTTCCTTGAGGTAGTAGCTTCCCAAGCCACCACCCTCTTGCACATAACCCAATCAGTCAGCATCTCATTAATACGAGCCTCATAGCTAGCCAACATCTCCAACACGTAAGCTTTGAAGTCATTAACCTCCCCTTGGTGTGCACGTGCAATGGTGTTGATAGCACCTGCGATGACACTTTTTTTTGGGTAGGTCCCTACGATGACACATTGAGCTCTTTCATTCTCCAATGAACTCATCCTTGAATTCCTACATGTGGCCTTCAAGCTCCTCCTCCTTTGCTCCACAACATTGACCTTCTCACTGGTCTTGGCCATGGCTACACCTGAGCTAGCCATGCCTTTGTAATGGCCACTACGCCTTGGGACTTATCTTTACTCTTCTTGTGGCTTCCCATGTTGAGGTTGGTCTCTCTCCCTCGAACTTGCTCAATGGCAACCTTCTCTTGCACCGTGACAATACATGATGTCTTCACTTGCACAAACGTCTCCCCTTGTGACTGTGCTCTTATACCACTTTGTTATGGCCTTAATCTTCACTAAGCCAACTGTGTTGACACTTAGTCGCTCATAAACCTTCTCATAGTGTTAAGTTAGTCTTACTTCTTGGAAATTAGAAGAGAGCATAGAAGAAAACACAAAAACTTGATAATGAATAGTGTATTGCAATAAAAACTTGTTACAAGCTTGGTTGCTTAGTGCTTTAGCCAAATGAGGCCATCCCTATTAATAGGCATCAAAGAATGGAATGAATGGTTATGATCTATACATGAGTTCTCTATCTAACTGTTTAGAACATTCTAGTTAAAAACCTAGAACATTTCTCACCTCCTTAGTAGAGAACTCAAGAAAATCTATACATAACTAATATGTACAAACGATATCTGGAAGACTCAGTAACTTTCCAAATGTGGAGAATTCTACAATACTCTTCTGGAACACTCTAGCAATCCTACTACAAGGTGTAGAGAACACTCTAGCAATCCTACTACAAGGTGTAGAGAATTCTAGAGGATAGACCATGCTTAGTCCAATGGACCAACCAGTGCTACTAACCCATGGGTGGTGTTGATGGGTTACGGGTCGTTACACCGAGCTCACCCTACGGACTAAAAGCCCAACCCAGACGCTGTCTAAGCTCAGGGAAGGCAAAGGCGGGTTAGGGTCATCTATGCCAAACTGACACCCCTAGGCTACACCAACTCCATCAATGGAAGGGAAAATTTGGGTGGTTGAAGTCCCACTACAAAACATGCGACGACGCCACACGTTTTCAATGCAAACGCACCATACATGATCTTTTGGCATCAAAAGGTTGAAATGATGGTAAGATTGGCCATGTGATGTCGCATACTCTTGACTGACGTATCTTCGTAGTCGTACTTATTAATTTATAATGCAGGTCCAATTTGTCTTACTTTTTCCTGTAAATTTATTTATTATTTTCCATTTTTAAGGGTGTCAAGAATGTCGTAGTTTCAATTTCATATATAGCCCATAATTAATGCAAGAACAAGAAAGGCAAAAATAAAAACCCTAATTATACACTCGAGTTATATTTCTCTCGTCTCTTACTTTCTTACAACGTCTTTTCCCTTCATTTCTTTTCTTTTCTCCGAGGAGCACAGACGAGGCGGCTGGTCGCATCTCCTGCTTCTTCATCCTTTTTTTCAACTTTTTTTCTTATTAATTTTCTTCTTTCTTAAGAGAAAAAAGTTTACAATAGAAGAGGGTGAAAAAAGATAATAGGTGAGTATAGTTTCATTATTTTCATTTGTTATATCTTTCTCCTCTTATTACATTTTTCAATCATAATTTTTCTTTTTTCTTTTTTTTTTTCTTTTCTTCTTAGATCTAGATTGAGAAAGGTTCAAGTTTGATAAACTTGTTCTCATCAATCAAGGTGAGTTTTTCATTTTTATTAGTTTTAAAAAATCTTTATACATGACTATACCTATTCAAGAAATTGCATTTACTTTCATCTGCATACATATATGAATTTTGAATTAAATATCAACATGATATCTTTTCAATGCATGAGGTTCTGTTCATATGTGGGAGTAAAATCAGTTGAGTTCAGTTTGTTTCAGTTAGCCTTTGTTTGATCTCAATCTTATTAGGCCAGGATCTAAATCGATTAATTAACTAATCAATCTTAAGGGGGCCAACTTGAAACCATATATTACTCAATTGGCCAATCTTGGCCGATCAGGTTTGTTTGATCTGAAAACCGGGTTTACTTGATTTCAGGGAAAATTTCACCCACCCCCTATATTTTACTTTTATGTCCCCTAACCCCTATTCTCGCGATTAATTTAAACGACGAGGAATGTGACTGAAATCAATCGACTGAGTTGTGTACATTCATCATAATTGGTTCATCCCATCATTCTAGTCAAGTTGACCGAAATTTATTGATTAATAATCGATCTTCAATTCTCAATGTAAGATCTACTCCTTTTTTTTTTCTTTTTTTTTAGGTAAAATCTACTCCCACTTATTAAATAGTAGATTAAGTTTGGTATTCGTTGGTCAATCTTGGTTGAGTAAGGTTCAAACTAGGGTTTGACACCTTTAGATCCACTTATAGATTGTTTTGATATGCCAATTGTCTTTTTCTTTTTTTTTTCTTTTTTTTTTATTTTATTGTTAAGGGTAATATTTGATGCCAATAAGTCTGGTGAACAAATTTACTTTGCAATGACTATTTTGCCCTTGTCCTTTATTCATATTATTAAGGCATTATATAAGAATTTCACTTATTCAAAGAATTGCACCAAATCTCACTCTAGCCCCACCCCATTCTTGAGAAAAGGGCACCATCAGCAACTCCTCCACTTGCTATCCCCTGTCCTACTCAGGGATCAAAAGTATAGACTCGGGCACGGGATCGGCCCCAACAGATTCCGATCCGATCAAAGTTGGATCGGCCTGGATCAAGCTGAATTTTCCAAAAAAAAAAAAAAAAAAAAGGAACTGGCACGTGTGTTTTTGGACTCAGGGTGTTGCACAAGATCAATCCCAATCCAAATCGGATCATCCAACCAAGCTGATCCCAATCCCTTACAACACATGCCTGCCCCCATACTCCTTGTAGCACCCCTTTCCTTGCCACTGAATCTCAAATCCTAGTGAACAGAGCAAAAAAGCACTTGAAAGAACTCCTCTGCAAACAATCCCCTCTGTCGTCCAATGCCAAAACCTCCACGAAGAAGCAGACAAGGGTGAAGTCCATCTCGAAATTATTGGATACGTGATGGAAAACTATATCATCTAGATTTTTTATGATAAACCCAATGCCTTTTTTATTTAAGATGTTTGAGTCAGGATCTGATATATTTGCCATAGATCATTATGGTAAAACAAGTTTTCTATTTTTGCTTTTCAAATCCTCTAGTTACTCTCATTCAAGCTAATCATTCATGTTACGGTACTTTCCTCCGTTGTTGACCCACGATTACAACCACCTTGCTCTGATGCCATTTATTGGGACTCGGGTAGAACTCGTTCTTCAAAACTAGCAAATCATCTATGTTATTGACATCGGATGTGCAATCATTGCATTCACATGGAAACCCAACTAGGGCATGGGCGTCTCCTCAAGTCTAATTATTTTAGAACCCTGGTGATATTAGGACTTATTATGCAACACATTGAGTTGGCACAATTGGAATGGTTTTTTCACTCGTGTTAGCCGAGTCCTTAGATTCTTTTAGACAATTCAGTCCAATCCCGCCCGATCCCGATCCGAATCGGATCGGATCGGGATTGGCTTGAGTCTATGTTATTAACTTTGGTCCTTAGACAATAGTTATATTCTATACCCACATGTATGCATTGTAACCCGTGTTTCCATTAACCACATCACAGGAGTTCATGACGTTTGGGTCAAATGACTTCTGGAGGGGCTAGTTCTCCTATCCGATCAATGATTTAAAGTAAAAGATGCCATCTTTAAATTTTTCTATTTTTTATAATTTCTTGTAATTTATTAGTAATATTTATGCATATTTATTATATTTAAATAAATATTGCTGCTGAATGGCGATGGAGCTCGTGCCATCTGGTGTTTTTCAAACACCAGTAGCATCTATTAAGCATCTAATTGGTTGCTCTTTCTTTCGCTTGAGCGTTGATACTTGTAGAGTATCTCCCAGCTGGCGTGCTAGACAACTGAGCCACTGCTCTTCGGGGGGGACAATTCCTAAACTCGGCTTCAGAGGAGCAACCTTGGTTGAATAGATACAGCTACGCTCCTCCGCTGACCTTCCTTTTCGGGGATGAAAGTGCGGAACCCCGTTTTGGCGAAGAAGGTGCTATAGAATGTAGTGGTTTCCGGTCCAAGACCACATCCATGCACATATAAATTGGTTCGAGAATCTCAGCATGCTTTTTATTTAGAGGGTCCCATTAAAACATAGGGGGTGTCCAAATTAGGTCTAAACCAAAAATGGAAACCGAACTAACCTAATTTGACTTAGATTAAATCGAAACCGAACTTTATTGGGCTTTGTTTTTAGAGCCCAGTGAAAAACTGAAATCCGACCAAACTGGACCAATTGATAAGTCCAACCAACCGAACCATTAGATTCAAACCGAATCAACTTGATAATGGACTGATAAGTTAAATATAAACGTAAGAAACCAAAATCGAAACCAAACCAGTCCTATAATGACCTAATATTAGCCCATTAAGTTAACTTGTTACTACATATACATAGAGTAAATTGAATAGATACTGGACTGATAAGAGCCCACTAAGCCAACCCCATAAAGCCCGAAACCAAAAATTTTTTATTGAACCATAATTGGGTTGGAGTGTATATGATCGAAACCAAATTAGCTCAGACAAAACCAAACCGAATCAAACCGAACCATTGACCTCTCACGAACTTACGCACAAACTTTGAGCAGCAAAAAGGTTTATTTCCATAAGCCGAAGTATAGTTAGTTTGAAGGTTGAAATTTGAAATCTTAAAAAATCATTAGTTTAAGAGAACCAGATATTTCTGGCTTACTTGCCGTTTTTGTTTCTCTTTCCAATAAAGCTAGAATCTGTCTCATTCAAATTTAATTTGTTAGACCGTTCCATCAAATATCTTTCTTTTCTTATGGTAATATCGACAAGCAAAGGAAGAGGGCTCACAATTTACAATTAAACATAACCCACAATTTACAGGATTTACATCGTCTTCTCCCAGTGGTTCTGGGAGGACAGTGGCAATCTATCCCGGATGGTTGCCACGTGGTTCTCGGTGAATCCAAGACCTATGTCCGAGCTGACATCCTTTGTCGGCTTGGCTTGTTGGCTCGAACGTAGTTCTCGGATTCATCGAGAGCCACGTGACAACCATCCAAGATAGATTGCCACTGTCCTCCCAGACCACTGGGAGGAGAGGATGCGGACACAATTAAACAAAACCATATCTTATACCATCTTATTTTGTGTCTTTGGTTTCCATTAATATGAAGATGAATATATTTTTCTTTCTAAAACTATATATCATACAAGATTCCACCTTCCTTTGCTTCTATATAAGTCCATATAATTCCCTTTTAATTACTTCTCTGCATTCAAAGTTTTTTTTTGTTTTCAGTCGTTTTCTTCATCCCTGATCTTCCTCTCTCTCGGTACTTATTCAACTTTATTAGTTCATCACTTCTGTATGATTTCTCTGTTTGGTTGTATTGATTTCTCATTAATTCTTGAACCCATGACTTGATTTTGATGTTCTCTGTAGGAATGTATTGATTTCTCATTAATTATAGTTCTCCTCCATCTCTTTTTTTTTTTTTCTTTTTTTTTTTTTTTTTTTGGGTTGCAGAAACATTATGGAGAAGGAGTTCATGGTGAGTACTATTTCAAATATGAGAATCAACATTAACAATCCATGCCACCGACCGATGAAGCGCGGAAGAGATGAAATTACTTGCAACCCAAGATTCAAAGGTGTAGTGTTGCAGCCAAATGGTCACTGGGGTGCACAAATTTATGCAAATCACCATAGAATCTGGTTGGGTACCTTCAAATCAGAGAAAGAAGCTGCAATGGCTTATGATAGTGCAGCAACCAAACTCAGAAAAGGAGATTCACACCGAAACTTACCATTAACTGAGATCACTATTCAGGAGCCTAGCTTTCAAGTTCTTTACAGCACTGAGGCTATTCTGCACATGATAAGGGATGGATGTTATCAACTCAAGTTCATGGATTTCTTGATGAACCAAAGCTTAAATTATGGATTTAGAGGAACCAACCAAAGCCAATCAACTGAAGAAGGTGTCTTTTATCATGAGCTTTTTCACAAGGAGTTAACTCCTAGTGATGTTGGGAAGCTTAACAGGCTTGTAATCCCAAAGAAAAATGCAGTAACATACTTCTCTTTAGTTCCTGAAGTTAGTACTGGAGGAGTTCAACATGGTGGTAAGGTGGAAGCCATGCAAATTGCTTTTTTTGATAAGCATTTTACTCTCTGGAATTTCAGGTATTGTTACTGGAAAAGTAGCCAGAGTTTTGTTCTAACAAAAGGATGGAGCAGGTTTGTTTCGGAGAAAGATTTGAAGGCCAAAGACACCATTGTCTTCTATAGGGTTGAGTATAGAGGAAAATCTGAAGATCGGGTGCGATCGATCTATATGATTGATGTAAAGGCTAATACTGAAGAAATAACTGAGGGATCTTACATGGAGATAGAAGCGGAAACAGCCTCTCCACATTGTGGGGGTAAGGCTGCGTACATTCTGCCCTCCTCGGACCCTGTAATTGCAGGAACCTCATGCGCTGGGACACCTGTTTTCATGGAGGAAGAAGGTAAAAGAGGAGAGGAGACTAAAAAAGGCATTAGGATCTTTGGTGTAAATATCAGTGTCTAACTAAGATGATGCAGAGAAATGCTTTTGTTGACTTTCTTTCAGTTAGAAGCCCTTTTGTTTTTATTCCTCTTCCTTACTTTTGAGTCCCATGACAATGGCGGTTATGTTCTCCGTTTAAATAAATTCTCAAACTTTTTAATGCATGAGATAATGATTTTCAGTTTACTAATGTTTTGTCAATTTTGTGAATGATAGAAAGTGAAAAATCATACTTGATTGGGGCATCATAACCTTTCAATTATTATTATTATTTTTTTCCTGTTAGGTGGGTCCACTACTATAGTGGTCCAGGGAAAGAGATTCTTTCCTAGTGTTCAGTTCCTCTAGCGGTTATATTTAGCAGGTGGAATTCAAATAGCATGCATATTGATGTATTGATATATGTACTGAGTGAATTCTATCCCTTCAATAACAAGAGAAGATTTGAACCCAATGAGCCAAAGAATGATTGGAAGAGAAAGAATGATGGAGAAATTGAATGCATAGATCCAATGGGTGGTATCTTTAGGATTTATATGAAGTTTCACAAACTGGCAACTACCACTTCGCTGTGGGTGCTTCCCTTTTATAAAAATTTTATGATTGAATTATGGGTCCACATAGCTATAAGTTTATGACATATATAAAGAAAAGGTGGAGCATATCCCAAATTTTCCTCCTAAGAGAGGGAAAACCCTATAAAACCAATATACAAGTGCACAGAGTTGAGAATGGGATCAGCTGTCGGTCATCCCAATCTTAACACCCAAGCAATCGACTCTTGCCAATCAAGTCAACAACTTGACATGGATTCTAGGGCGGATCTCAATTTGGATGGCTAGAACCGATCCAATCCAATGCCATATAGTTTACTATATATATATATATATATATATATATATATATATATATATATATAGTTAAAAAGTTGGATTAATGGACTCTATCTTATAGGGCTGATTCGGTTTGGGTGCTGATTTCTTACATGTATATTTAATAAAGAAAAAATTTCATCTAGACCCCATCAAAGATTGTTAACATCATCTACACCCACAAGAATGCAAAAACATCATCTACACCCCAAAAATTTTATTGTGCTAATTAAAGAAGTCCACTCTGTTACAAGATTCCCGTTAGATGCTGATGTCAGCATTGGAATATTATATGGACAATACTACCCTTTTAGCTAGGTTAAAAGACCATTATACCCTTTATGTGATTTGTTACTCTACCCCCAAATCTGTTTTCCATTCATAACAGTAAAATCAACGATTGTCTTCTTCTTTCCCGACCACCCTGCTTCGTTCAATCCTCTGATGAATATAGGTTTTAAATCTCTTGTTTTTTTCGATTGTTACCATGATCTCCGAAATCGTAGGGAACCCAGCATCTTCTTCTCCCTTAGATCGAAGACAAATCCTCCTCCGCCTCATTCATACAGAAGCCCTATTTTCTCTTTTACGTTTTCTTGTTTGATTTCTCTTTCGATCGCTTAATCAGAAAATGTGAGGACAAGGGGATTAAAAAAAATCTGAAAATTTAATTATCCTCATTTTATATTTGAGTTTACATGTTGTGAAACTTGTCTACCCTCATTACACTCAAACTAAGATCTGAAAAGTTCTCACCTTCAGATCACATCCGTTCATGCCAGTGGAGGGTAAGAAGACTAGAGTCGCCACCTAGATAAGGTCTAAGACCTATAAATGATGTCCCTCAATGGAGGGACACTAATGACTCGCGCAAATGGAACGGCTATCTTTTCTCACCAAAGGCGGGTGAGTGCTAAATTACGAGTTGGGAAGGTGTTAGGCATCGAACTCGCCCGGTTGAACCGGTCTCCTTAAATCCTATCCTTTCTTACAGTTTATAAATGCTTGGGGCTATCAATCTAATTAAATTATAAGGTACAAGAAAAAGTCCTAATTTGATCTCTAATTCTTTACTAACTATGCATGGCCTAAGCTGAAATTAAACAAATTAAACAAGAAAATAATTACAAAATGAATCAAAGAATTTAATGAATGGCTTAATCATACATCAAAAGAAAGGAAAAAATGATAATAACATATGACCGAGGTCTGGAAAAATCCCAGACCGCCTACGTATCCTTGTGCGGCGGGAATCAGGCCAAACGTAGTTCGATCGGGTGTGTATGTACCAGGTGTGTGCAAGAGAAGGGACGCTCCCAAAATATTGGAACGCATCCCAAGCGATGGATGCTCCCATAATCATAGAACACATCCAATGGTGAGAGATGTCCCCACAACAGTGGGACCCATCTCTGTGTTGAGGTACTCCCTATCACAAGGAAGTCCCCTCGGTGAGGTAATCCCATAATACATAGAACTTACCTCAATTTGACCGAACGTGGAGTGACCAAACTCCCCCGCAGCCTATGTATCCCTCGAGACCTCTGTCTCTCCAGAATCAGGTCAAGCATAGTTCCTATGGATTGACTAGCCATGGACACGCGTGGCAACACTCAGGAAAGGCCAAATGCCTCAACTCCCCACATACGGGGTTCACTAATATCTCACTCATATCCCACATTCGGGATACCCATGTGGACTGTCCGTTGGGTCACCCATCCTATGCATACATCTACCCAATCGCACATTTTTCATTAATAATATTTTTGATACAATAATTTCCACACTCTTGGATCCAATCCTAGGGTTGGGTAGGCTCATTCTAAATGGGCCCATAATGAGTTAGACTCTTTGGAGTCCCCTAACCAATTACATCGTGGGAAGTGTGAATCCTAACATGCATCTATTACAATGAACTGTTAAGAATGAGGATACATCACTTGGGTAGGGATAGGGGGCATAGATTCAATAATGCATTTACACATACATTTATTAATATCTAACATGAGAGACATACAAAAATAAACATGTGATTCAATCATGGATGACAGAGATATAAGCGTTAAGCATGTGATCAGGTTATCATGAATCTATACATGTGATCAAATTATGCTTGGGTCAAGCCAATTCAAGTTAGACCAGATAAACCAAATCGAACTAGACCATCCTAAACCCAATTCTAGCCTAAACTAAATTAACACACCAGACCCCAAAGACTTAAACCTAGATTGACCTGAACCCGTCCAAAGCTAAATTAAACAAACTCTAAAATCAGAACTTGGGCTAGCACGAACAAGCCCAAAACCAACTAAGAAAAATAGACTCTAAAGGCCTAAACCTGGATTGGCCCAAACTAGCCCAGCACTAACTGAACCAAACAAAAGCAAGTTCAAAGGATAAAATTCTGGGCTGACCAGAACCAGCCCAGAACTAATCTAGACCCACACTTAAACCTGACCAAATCCGACCCCCACTAAATCAAACCAGAACACACATAAACCCTGAAGCAGACTAAACCAACTCACAGACCTAAACCTTGACCTAACTTGAACCAAACCAAACCAAACTCTAACTTAAACTAGACATGAACCCTAAACCTGAGCTTAATCAAAGAGAACCCAAATCAAGGTTTAGGCCAAACTCAAATTTCAAGCCATTAAGGCAGGCCAAATATAATCTCAAATGGAATCATGAATCCAGAAAAAATCCCATAGAAAAAAACCTGCTGCTCCCTACTTGCTCGAAACCATGTTAGGGGAAAAAACAAAAAAAGAAAAAATGTAAAAAATAAAAAATAAAAAAATCAAAGTTGTTTATGCTAAACTGAGAGGTAAAACAGAACCAAAAGGATCAAAATCTTTCCATGGAAGAGAAAACAAAACAAAGCTCAATGCCCATCATGGACCATCCGAATCTACTCTATAGGAAAGGTCCGGAGAGAGAGAAGAAAATAAAACTCACACACAAGACAACAAGACAAAGAATAAAAGAAAAACACACTTCAATCAAATAATGTATTGAGTAGGAAGCAAGGATCATAGTAATAAAGAAAAAAAAAGTATAAAGAAACAAACACAACCTCATTAGGAATATGCTAACTTAGAAGTGAGATGCAGAGTGCAAAAGAAAAATTAACAGAAGCCATGGACACTATGACAGATTTAACAATGAAAAGCAGAAGCATGGAGTGGAAAGAAACAAATAAAAAATAAAATAAAATGAAAAGGACTTACCTGCAGCGGTGGTCTTCCTTTCCTCTTTACAGCAGCAATGGTGGTGTTGCTCTTTCTTGCTTCACGGTGGCAGCAGTGTTGCTGCTTTCCTCCTCTTCTGATGCTCTCGGTCAGACCCCAGGAAGTAAGGAAGCCCTTTCTCCTCGCTCTTATCTCTCGGGTCTGCGAAACCCTCAGCCGTCGGCCTTCTTTCCCCTTCTTTACATCTGTCTCCTTGATTCCACTTTCAAACCCAACCGATAACCTGGATCTGAAATCAGATCACCTAGACCTTCTTCTCGATTTCTTCTCTCTAAGAAACCCTAAGAAATCCCCAAAAATCCACTTACCTCTACTCACTAGCCTAGCCGTCGGCCTTCCTCTCCTCCACGATTTTCCCCAAAATCCGCCCTTCCTCTCATCTGATTTGATTTTTTTTCTCTCCCTCTACTTCTATCCGCCCGTCCTCTCTGCTGATTTTTTTTCTCCTGTCGATTGCCGATAATAAACCCAGAAATCAGAAAAGCCCCCTCGGGTTCCCCAATTTCCTATCGAATCCTCTCACCTCTAACAGCCGACAATCGCCCTGCAACTCCTATTTCTTCTCCTCTTTCTCCGGCCCTCTCTCTCCCTTTGAAAGCTAGCCGCCGACCTTCGTAGCCAAAATCAAAAGAAAAAAACCCTTCTCCCTCTCTATTTTTCTTTTCTCCTCCCCCCCCCCCCCCCTTCTTCTTCTCCATATCTTTGGTCCTTCTTATTCTTGTTCTGGGCAGCATCCCAACAATGAGGTGTCGATGGGAGAGGGTAGAGGTGGCGATGGCTGGGGGTAGCTAGTAGGCCTGGCGGTTTTTGGGGGAGGGATTTCAGGGAGAAGAGTGGAGGTGTCAACCTCCCCTCTTCCCCTGCAACTCTCTCCCTCACCGCCTCTCTCTGTGATTTTTTTTTTATTCTCATCTCTTCGATCCCTTCTTTTAGGGATTTGGATTGTCCTCCTTTTTCTTCTTTTTTCTTTTTTTTTTTCATTTAATACCCAAATTGCCCCCACCCTTCTTTCTTTTTCTTTTTTTTTTTATGGAATATATATATATATATATATATATATATATATATATTCATGATCATTTTTATTTATTTATTATTATATATTTACTATTATTATTTTATTTTTTATTTTTTTTTTATTTTTATTTTTTACTGATACACCTCTCTCGTTGGGTATAGTGCCCCAATGAGAATGGAGATCCCCATGGTGGAAAAATCGGGGTGTTGACAGATACCCCTCTTCAGTCGAAGTTGTACCAATCGAGGCTGAAGACAAGAAGACCCCAGTTTTGCCACAACCATTATTGGAAAGCAAAGAAAAACAAAACACGGGCTCTCCCGAGCAGTGGCCATGGCGACCTTGAAATTCTCAAAACGAACCCGAAAAACAAGGATGAGCTTTCACGTATTTCGTAGAACCGCTCAGGGAGATTATTCCTCAACAAAGGAATCAAATCTCAAAAGCGAAACTGCCACCTCGCACATGCGAGCCCCAAAGTCAAAATCGAAGGCGAGCTTTCACGCATTTTACGGAACCACTCGGAGAGATTATTCCGCAACAATGGAACCAAATCTCAAAAACGAAACTGACATCTCACACACGCAAGCCCCAAAGTCAGAATCAAAGGTGAGCTTTCACGCATTTAGCGGAACCACTCGGGGAGATTATTCAGCAACAACGAAACCAAATCTCAAAAGTGAAACTAACACCTTGCACACGCGAGCCCCAAAGTCAGAATCGAAGGCGAGCTTTCACGCATTTCGCAAAACCACTCGGGGAGATTATTCCTCAACAAAGGAATCAAATCTCAAAAGCAAAACTGACACCCCGCACACACGAGCCCCAAAGTCGAATC